>JAVYIG010000426.1:517500-601223 GCA_035222895.1 Strongylocentrotus droebachiensis
TGACGTCATCAAGAAACGACGCAATTGTCATCATATTTCCTCCTCGTGGAGTATAAAGGTGTTGAAACAGAATTAATATTTCATAATACCGTTTCCATCCCTCTCGCCGCTACGCTTTAGTGATTTTGCACAAGGACGCTAGGAGCTCACTTACTTACATTTTGTACGTATACATATTGGTCACACTTGAAGTAGTCACCACACTGCCCATTATCAATGTCATTTTGCACTAATCCCCCTTCTCTCTTTCTCTCTTTCTCTCTCTCTCTCTCTCTCTCTCTCTCTCTCTCTTCTTTTCTCTCTCTCTTTCTCTCTCTCTCCCTTCTTTTCTCTCTCTCTTTCTCTCTCTTTCTCTCTCTCTCACTCCCTTTCTATTAAAGAATGATACCTCGAACAGATTCGGTCAAAATTACCTATTGACTTTAGAAATGCTATTGGAGTTAATAATGGAATGTAAACAAACAACATCGTCCTAAAATAGGTTATAGTTAATACTGATAAAAATACTACCAACCGGAAATTTGATTCATCTGAGCATGGACCTGCTACGATTTAAGCCTCCTGGTCAGAATAAAAGCTGAATCGCACTACTAGTCTGACGATTCTGAGCCGATTTTGCTTTCCTCCTCCAAGAAATATTGAAATCCTTTGAAGGGTAGATTTGATAATCATTTGACTACTCAGATCTGCGGTCATTAACATTTTACATGTTTGAATACTCATGTCAAATGCTACTGCATATTCCTCCAAAATCGGACCGTAGTCAGATCGTTAGTGTGCGAATGGTTTAAGTAATTTCAGGACTTACTGCATTGATAACTCTAAGAGTGTGCAACTTCTTTAAATCTTCTGATTTCGAACCTCTAAATGAATCGAAGGTAGATTTACTGTAACCATGGTAACTCTATATTAGTATGTGTATCGTTCAATATCTATTGTGAGGGTGCATGATTACAATCATGGACCAGTTCATATTTGTATAACCCTGTTTTCTTTATTAAAGTGACGATCCGTTGTTTTCATTTTCAACAAATTAGTGAATTCCAAAGGCCATCATGCTTGCCGCATGTAATTGATGTTTGCCACGTCGGGCAAGAGTTAGTATCATCAATATTAAACTAGTATATAACTCATTCTGAACACATGAATACCAGGCGGATTGCCATAGTTTTCTCAGCAGAAGTAGTTTGGATGGGGGTTGAGGTCTAAAGCTGTTATGATAAAGTTATAACTCACCTGGTAAGATATTGCAACGCATAGCAATATAGAAATGTCAACTATTTATTAATTTCAAAAATGAAAATAAGTTATAGCTATTTAAGCGGCCGTGAATCGAAGGTTGTTAAAGATAGCTTGCATCTGCTATATGGCCATTTCTTTGTTCACGATACGATAAGGATATCATTCTCGATTTCTGTCAATGTCGGTTTATCAATTAGGCAATTCATACAGCAGCAAGGACGCTGGGTTATAATAAGAAATGTGAACATTATTCTTGTCTTTTGTCTTGTGGATTAAGGCTTGTTGACCTTCGTTCTTATTGGTCCTCGTTCTCACAAACCTCTAGTCAGTTGGGATGTCCCCCATTTATGGGCATGTTGATTAATGTGTTAATGGCAATTTGACGTGAACACGATCGAACATACTCTCAAGAAACCAAGGACCAATGCCTTATTACTTATAGAATCGTGCTCCGATTACGTAATAGCCTATGCCAGTGTAATGTCCACACACTTCAAAGGTAATACACAAGGCTATTGGAATTGATTTTCTAATAGTCTTTGCAATCGTATCCGTACTTTTTATTACATAACAGCAATAAAATCAGTCGAATTATTATATTGGCATGTTATATTGAGCATATCATGCATGTGGTGTCTGCACATTATAATTACTGTATATTATTTGTGCGTGAAATATGGATCATTCATAACGCACAATAATTAATTATTACAGTCTTTTGTTGGGGGGAGTCTTTTGTTGTTGTTATTGAATGTGAAATAGTCAAAAAGAAATGTTAATGCCAGAATGATTGATATGTCCTCCCGATTAAACAGCCTAGATTGCTAAATGCGATTGATCGATAAGGGTACGAAATGTCCTAAATCTAAAGCTAACGTACAAAATACTACATGTATTATCCAACAGCTCAACAGCTCAACACATGTTAAATACAGATTCATGTCTATCCGTAATATAACAGCGATCATATGCGTGTTGGTAATTTGTATAGCCGCTATTGACAAAAGACACATCGCACGGCATGCTCGAAGCGTTACCCACACAATGACACGGCACTCACCATCTATTGATGTTCAATCTTCATATTTTTGGCCGTGACAAATTATTATCCGTGGGCATATTACACTTGTCGGTATCAGTTTAGCATTTCAGTGGCATTGTTAGATTGATAAGGAGTATCATGTACTCGGGTGACTAGAATCGAAAAGGGGGATTTGTTCAGGAGAAAAACACGTTTCGCTTGATTTCTCTGCTTTCGTATTAGTCCGTTGCTTCTTTCTTTTTCTCTCCCTCTTCAGCTCTTTTTATCTTTACTATGCAATTTGTGTCGGATTAAATCCTCACACCCCCTCGCTCTCTCTCTCTCTATCCTACCCCCACCCCTTCCCTCCCACTCCCCTTTCACTGTCTCTCTCTCATTAAACCATACGGTATAAGTGGTGTTGTTCGCTTAATCTCTCTCTCTCTCTCTCTCTCTCTCTCTATATATATATTATCCCTCTCTCTCTCTATCTCTCTCTATCCTCTTTTTTCCTTGTTCATATTGCCATGTATGTTTAATTAAATTTACTAATTCGGTACATTTTAATGTGTTTTAGCGCCCACATCATGTTGACAATTTATTCTTCCTGTCGACTCTCTCTCTCTCTCTCTCTCTCCGATTGATTGATTGATTGAAAAGGTTTTATCATGATTGCACTTCGCGGCCAAATGACTGAATTTGGTATAATTTACATTGGCAATAATACATACAAATGTGGTTTAAAAAACGGATCAAGTTTGAAAAGAACAAGATGTTGTTTGCACATAGTATAATATAAATAACAAATATTCATGACTAACAAACAAAAGGTAGATGACAGAGAAAAGGGGTAAATGAGATCAATTTTATATGTTGTGAGGTGACACAAGAGTGGGTCAAAGGATGAGCAAGCAGTCCCTTTGCTCTTACACACTGTCTCAGACACGTTCTTCTGACAAACTTCTTTCATTTCGCCCCCCCCCCTCCCTCCACACACACATCATTACCCTGAAAACTCATATTATCAATCAACAAAGCACACTCCCATACACACTCCTATTCTCACTCATGTAATCACTTCCATTGACTCTCTCTCTCTCTCTCTCTCTCTCTCTCTTTTCTTTCTTTTCTCCCCTTCCTTCCCTCCGTCGCTCCATCTACCTCTCCCCTAAATGAGCAGAGGCTTATTTTTACATACATACAAGAGTGCTAGTATCACCCGATCTAGGCTTGGGCGCTGGGATACGTGCGGGAGGAATTCAAAAGGTCAAAAATATTCAGCAAAACATCTTCAAAATATCAGATAACATGGAATGCATGTGAGGACACCACACGTGATAGTGGATGAAAAGGTTTCTCTTTCCCTCTCTCTCTCTCACACTCATTCTCTTACAGATGGTGAGCGTGGACGTGTACGAACTTTTTTTAAATCAAACTTTCACTGAGTATTAGTCGTAATTGAGAAATATCATGCAGATTTTAAATCAACTGTGGATGTGTACACGTTTGTTGCTGTTAAGGGTTTGAATACTAAGAGCGAGAAGCATTTTAGAAAGAGGAATAGGGAGAGAAAGAGGGGGAGCTAGAGAAAGACAGAGGGAGGAGGAGAAAAGGAGAAAGTTGGGGGGGGGAGCTCGAGGGTGAAAAAATCTCTTACTATATTAAATTCATTGTAAAGTTGATGATATTTGTATGTCATCATAAACGGAAAAATGCTTACTTAGATGATGAAGAATGTTCCTTCTTTTCTCAGAAAGGGTATCAACCCTAGCCTCCTCCTCCCCCCCCCCCCCCAACCCGGGTACACCCTGTTCCCCTATTCCACCCACCCAGATTGTCCATCACACCCTTCCTCCATCCGTCCATCCATACTTGCCGAGTCCGGCTTTTTTATTAACATGGTTAAAAGTGTCTTTCTGCCCTTAAAAAATGCAGCTCAGCAGCAATTTTCCAAAGAGGTTGCCGAATCCCAATCCCCCTCCCCACCCCCCCCCCCCCCCCCCCACCTGCCGATGCCCCCACCCCTTAATCCTCCAAGTGCTCATCTTAACCTGCTGAGTCTGCCTTTCTATTAAATGGTCTTTCTGACCTAAATCAAACGCCGGTGTGTATTGAAGTGGAGCGGGAATCTCCTCCAATACACCTTACCCCTCAAGAGGATAATGCATTTTGGTCCAAAAATCGAAATCGAACGCCCCGATCGAAGAAGGCTATGTTTGAGGAGAGCGTGGAGTGTGATAGTAAATGGACTTTTCGACCGATTTACGGAGCAGGCAGGTGTTGTTTGAGGACCTTCGATGGTATAACTGGTATGAGTAGGGTACGACAAACTTACGGGCCTGTCTAGACAAACAGGGGGGGGGGGGGGGTCACGAAGATCGTAAATGGACTTAAATATTATGGAGAGCCATGTGTAGCTTTATAATGAAATATATTCAAAAGCAAAAATTTACGTATTTTAGACTTTTCATAAATTCCACATCACGAACATGAAATCTCCCATAATAATAGTAGAAAATATGAATGATATGAATCAACATTTCATGCCTTTTAAAATAACTTTACAAAATATTTGGAAGGATGCTAGGCAATCCATAATTGTTAAGTCCAACTTAGAGATAAGTTCATCATAGGATCTTTGAGAAACACCCCCCCTGTTCTTTGACTACTTACCACAGTGTCTTTCTGTAGACGGAATATAAGATGGAATCTCAAACTTATGAACTTTACAATATTCACCATAGGAACAAATTGAATACGAGGATATATGGAAACAAAACGGAGTGATTCCTCTCTAAAACTACGCTATAGTTAGGAGGCCGGTATGATTGTTTTCCGTAAAGTGTATGATGTTTTTTCCTAATCATGTAAAGAGAAAGAGATAGTGGGGAGTTTGGTGTCAAAGAGTAAGATAAATGTAAAATATCAGTAGGGACACGAGGTAATAGAGTCTAGGTATTCCTTTTTACATGTCACTGCATAGTGCTTATATAACTCTGAGGAGGAATGATAACCACTTTCCGTAAGATCTGAAGCGAAGGAAGCGCTGGATACTTCACCAAATATTGTCTTTGAGTTTAGACTTTAATAAGAATTCAAAACCCATTACCGTACCATGATTTGTTTTGAAAATTCACCATGTTCCTAAATACTACCAGAAAAAAAATTGCCGTCTTTGTCCAACCATGTTTGTCTATGTATGCGCACGCATGAAAATAGACGACTATGTTCAGACACGCATGCAAGGCATTGTTTTGTGTGCTTACAATAATTCGATATAAACGGACACTAATCTCTACTAGCAGAAGTATTGTTATTATTGTTGTTGTTTGTTTTTTCATCTTAATTTCAATTTGTCACAGTAAAAGGTAAACATGCTACCGCTTTTATACCCCAGTAGGCCGAAAAAAGATACCGAGAATCTCTGCCATGGATATGTTTACAAGCTGGGATTCGTGATTGACCTATATACAAAAGATACTTCTATCACACTTGCTATGTCTTTTCATTGGGTATCAATCTATATCATACTTATCACAAAAGTCAAACAGATAAACATCTAACCTGCATTTTCTTTTTGCAATTACCATTAATCATGTTAAGTATGTTTACCACTACCTCCGACCGCAAACAACGGACCTTCATTATTAACTATACATGTGGAACGCGAAAAGGCCATCCAAACAACCGACACGGTATTAATTAGGTCAGTTGATTTGATAAACTATTCCTGTCCACTTATTTCCTAAGACAGCAAATTAAGACAGCAAATTAAGGCCATGATTGTAGTGTACTTAGGAATCGCCAAGAAGTGGATATGCATTAACGTAAAGGACATTAACCTCACAGGCATGTACCTCGGAGTATTACATGACTGATGGCAGCAGACGCTTCTTGATTGGTTAATTGCTACTTATTAAAATGATACTCGTAAAGTATGGCTTACCTCCCAATTGGCGATTATCTAATTGTATGATCTCGTTACAAAGTTGTTTTCAATTTATTCATCGATAACGTACAGGGGGAATCATCTTTACAAGGTATTCTTCTAATAAAGTTGTTTAAAAAACACACGCGCAGTATTTGACAACATCAACGGAAATGAATATGAATGTATGGATTTTTTAAAGAAAATTTAAGTAGCACTGAGCTATCCATATTTAAATATGTTCATGATTTAAAATGTGGCCTTCGTCTTGTTAATATCTTCGTGGCAATAAAAATGAAAAAACCAATAACAAACAGTTGTATTATTTCTGATATGGACAATCTCCATAAGGAATTATATCTAAAATTTGTTGTACAAAGGAGTTTAAGAAAAATTGTGATAACAACGGAATAATACTTGGGAGTATTAAACCACAAGCTTTGCTTACATCAAATATATCGTCATCATGGAAGCCTTCATAGATTACAAGAACGAAAGAATTATCAATAGTAGAACGTCACAAGGACAAACATTGGTTTCGTTATCCAATATTTAAGCCAGCAAGAGTTTGTTTTTAACTTTTTACTTTTTAATAAGGTAAACTTTAATTGGATTTGCCCTGACCAGATTTTTACTTTGACTATTTGTGATCAAAACAATATCAAAGTACCATCTTAAGGGTTGTCCTATCATTTATAAAACACAACGGATTTTATATCTGGGACTGGTAGCATTCCAGCCTGTCTCGTGAAAGACGACGCCTCGACTTCGTTCCCATTCTTTGTTACGCGGGTCAACAGGTGGAACAGGTGTACGTAACATCATACCCTTGCTTTCTGACTACCCCTCCATCCGACCACCATCGGGTCAACAGATACATGTAAGACAGGGGCGAATCCAGGACTTTGGAAAGGGGGAGGGGGCAGAATTCCGAAACAACTAGTACAGGAGCCTGCTTGTATCGTGTACCTAGATTATGGTGTCCAGGGCACGGGCCAGTGCCCCCCCTACCTCCGCCATTTAATAAGTTGAAACGCAAGGAATCAGGGAAGTGAACGGAGTAGAACAAATGCTACCCTGGTCAGATAGTCATATTTATACGGACTACAGCAAGCTACAACTGAAGTAGTCCGAGGTGTCGTGGTCGAGTGGATACGTCACCGGACTGTGGATCACAAGGTCCCCGGTTCGTGTCCCGCCGCGGCACTAATGTCCCTTGGCAAGACATTAATCTAAATTCGCAACACTCGACCCAGGTGGAACCTGCCAGAAATTAATTTATTTAAAACCTAGAGCGCCGCAATGACAGCCATGCAAAAACAAAGTTTAAACATTTTTTTCATAATTTGATCAAGTTGGCATGGTTTGTGAGCAACGAATTGATAATCACATTAATCGTCCGAATTCTCGTGTCGAATTCAAAGGTCTCTTGAATTAAATCAAGTATGAATACTTTGATTAAACCTTGATTTAGGTATAAGATTACACAAAGCATATGTATGTGCTTTGGGATGAGCCCGCCACAACAATGAGCAGTGAAAATGTAACCAATGGTAACTACAGTTTTGGATGTTCTTATGTACGGTGTAGGAAGACCAGATATACAATAGTAGAGGAAGAGCGATAGAGGGCAGGGGGGGGGGGGGTAGTAGAAAGAAGGTCTGAGAGACAGAGATACGGAGGACATGTCATATTCTAATAAATCAATGCATCAAAATATTAAATTGAGAGTCGGCCATTTTAAAGGGAAAAAAATGGGGAAGAGGGGGAAAATGTTATGAGAAGAGAGAAATATAGATCGGTATAATTGATGGGGAGTTGTCTGTAAAATTTGAAAGGGGTCTGACTGCCATTTTTTTAAAAGAAATACACATATGATGATTTTCAGCAATACACGATACTATAATAAAGAATTAAATCTGTATGAAATGTGGCACCTTTGATAAGCATGCACTTGGAATGTCTCGCAGGAACAACAATCGCTCAAAATAAAGACAAGGAGACAAAATGTAGCGAAATGTTTTTTCCTCTCTCTCTCTCTCCATCTTTCTCTCCTTCTCTGTATTTTCCCCTAAATTTTTGAGAACCTTTTCTACCTCATATAAAGGTAATTGATAGCTACCTCGTTGCTGTGATGAGGGACTATTGAAATGACGCTAAAGTGTTCTAAATGGGTTTAAATGAGTGCCTTTATGACCCAGCATCTATCAACAGGAAATCCCGCGTATATATGAGAATGTAGAATTTTCCAAACAGTCCATTTCACAACACGTGTATAATCAAAGACAATATTTGCAATTTAAATTTTTGTATAATCGAATAATTCGAGAAATGGGCATTTAGAGAATGTTGTCGTGTCTTTAGAACATTTCTTTAATTGTTTGGGTTTTTTGTATTTTTGTGTGTGTTTGTTTTTGTTTGTTTGTGTTTTTTGTGTATATAGGTTTTCCCGAGTCCATATTCATGATATAACAATGCAAATCGTGTTTATTCTACAATAATTTAGCTGATTTGTCAGTAAATAACAATATGAATGCTAGTTCTACAAAACATGAAATATGAGAATCCACAGTAGTTTATCTCGAATATAGGGTGGAATTCATACATGGAAGTGTTCAAGGTCCTGTATTATTCAGAGTTGCGATTAATTCAAATCAATCGAAACTGTGTACGGAACAGAATATAGTTGCGATTAATATAAAGTTGCGATTGATTCGTATTAATCGCAATTTTTTATGAGACGGGGCCCAGATCATAAAAATAATCCATACCCGAATAGGCCAGAGCCATAATCAAAAGGTTAAGCCAGCTGTGGAAAGAAAAGGGGAAAAACATGGCGCGGGCATGGTGCTTTTATAGATGCTTTCACTAGAGCATCAATGCAATATCTTAATTTGTTACCTTATTGATTTTCTACAAATTGGGGATAAATTCTCTTTAATAGGTGACTCTGGAATTGTTAGGGTTAAAATCCAGTCAAATAATATGGCTTTACATTTGGGTTAAGCCGCTACATGGACGATTTCCTTTGCCTACGGTGCCATGACAGGGAGCACCAGGCGTTTGCATATATTGTCAATTCTTCGACTGAAATTGCGGCATATCCAATGTGACTTAATAAAAAGAAACCAATATTAAGGATTAATTATATCTTCAAAGGCAAGTAAATTTGTTGAATCATTTAATAGATATATAAATGCTAACTTCTTTAATCTGATACTAATAGGCTGCTCAACAAAACGGGATCGTGAATGCCTGAACACTAGCATTAATTAAAAAAAAAAGTTTCAAGATCACCTTTACCTAGGTAATATCGATCTTAATGTGGAAATAGAATATTTAAAAAACATGAAAGGCTATATAGTAAATATTTCTGATTATTTAGGCGACTATTTTTTAGGATTAAACCTTGCTTTCCCTTTCTGGCTCACACCAAAATACCTTATAATCAAATTAAAAGCAAATGGAAAACTATTTTCATTAATATTGGTATATTAGGAGAGAAAGAAATTGATGTCAAATATATTCATAACGCTTACTTTCGTTTCCTTTTATTCGTGGTATTATTCTTATGGCGTCGAAATGAAAGGCATACCTGGATTTTGATAATGGCATTAAATATAACTCTTACAGTATTCAGCAAACTCTACCCTGAATCTGTGTTCAAACCACGTATTAAGAGTATTTGCCCGATGGATTTGATAAAAACAAGTATAATAGCTGAGAGATGAGAAGCAAATTGAAAGGTGCTGACATAATGGTGACCACGCAATCGGTTGCAAAGGTCTATGTAGTCCCGTCTATGTGTATTGGTGTTTTTTCCAATGCATTTTTTTCAACAAGCTTTTCATACAATAACCTGTTTCAAGCGTGAAACGTGCGCATACATTCTGCTGACATTTCCTATAATGAACATGGTTACCTATGTCCTATAACTTTATCCGATTTAAGGTACATTAGGACTATTGCCTTACCTATTATTAAAGAAAAACAATGACGCACGAACTGGGTTTCGAACCCGAAACCGACCCCGCAGTTACTGCACCATTGGTTGATATCAATATGCAATTAAATGACCAGAAGAAGAATAAAGTTTAACTTTCAGATGTGAATGACCCTTCTCACCGATGGAGATCCAATGTGTCGAAGAGCAACGATGCGCATATTTATTTACTCTATAAACAGCATCCTTTCAGACGCCATTTTGAAGATTGCATGAGATCGACCTGTCGTTGACATCCTTGACAGGCCATTGCCCTTTTTATGTCCTCATCATTTGTATCCATATATTGTATTGTGATGTCGAGGAGAAACGTGTGTGGTTAAATATGTCCATGCATGTGAATTAGGGCTTTTACCTTGTGCGGTTTAATGCAAGAATGCACCAGTGACAGCCCACATCGGCATTAATTAAGTGGAAGAAAGGGGCTACATATGATGTGTTTTTCACCCCCCCCCCCCTCCCCCACTTTTACATCCAAAAGGCACCTTTTAAGTTTTGCTATATTTCTATCCTAATTCAGTGATTATTTATAAATACAATTCAGGGCCGAATTTCAAGGTTTTGCTTTGTTTACTCAAATACGTTAGCTAACATTACTTTCTGATAAAAAAGCAGGACAAATATAATATAAGTTGTATAACAATAAAGGCTATAGTCGAAGGGAAATGAAACTTATAATAGTTTTCATTTAATTGTCATTACATATTAGAGTATTAATGACTGCTTTGAGAGAAATAGTTGTTTTTATACGCTCTCGGGAAGGTTAGAATTGTGCTATTGACCGATGCGTGCCGAGGGCAATAGCCCAATTGTAACCTTCCCGAGAGCGTATAAAAACAATTATTTCTCGAATATTAAAGCAGTCATTAATACTTTTATATGCCGAAAACAAAAGAGTCAACTAATGACACCACCTTATCTGCACGGTTGTTTTTATGAGTGTATCTTTGAGAGTAGACTAGATCTAGATTCTAGTCTAAGCAAGATATTTTTACAATTTTGGGGGTGGGCCGGCCCTGTGGGGAATATGGAGAAGAACCTGCGCTTTCATATGACACCTCACTTATTGAGTATCACCTTCAGGATCACAACAGATTATAAAGGTTTGAATCTCGAATTGAAAACAAAACTTGACCTTTTTTGCATGGTCGCGGAATGCACGTAGACTGCATAGAGAATGCATTGCGTACAATCTCTATGCGAATAATTTTAACACACAACATCGGGTGCGCTGACAACTAGATCTATTTTCGTCTAGAGTCTATACGTCTATGCTTTTTCAGCAACTAAACGAACATGTTTATGGATAATTTCACGTACCCTTTTTGTTGTTCTTGCTGTCAGCGAGTCTTGCATTTGATAAGTTGAAATCTTGGGAGAGATTCTTGAGCCATTTTGGTCTTGTTTGGAATTGTCTTGTCTTGTATGAAAATACCGACCAATTTTTCGCACACGTACGGTATCCTCGATCGCTCAAACCATTTTTTAACATGTAAACCTATGGGGTAACCATGGAGACTGACCTATTTTCCCAATAACCACGGTTATTGGAAAAATAGGTCTGTTTTAACCATGGTTACTGCGAATTTTCGGGAACAGTTAAAGTTTATGAATGCAATTTCGACCGATCAGATTGCTGGATTACTTAAGTGAGGTATATAATAAATTTTATCACACACACATGGACGCAGCTTTCTCTCCATCTCTTTCTCCTCCACTTTATCTCTATCTCTCTCTCTCTCTCTCTCTTTTTTTTCTCTCTCTCTCTTTCTCTCTCTCTCTCTCTCTCTTTGTCTCTCCCTCCGCGTCCAGTTACACGCCGCGTCGCTCTTTCCGCAAGGCCTGGCGCTGTTTGAATTACATTTGCATTAGCATTTCCAAGAGTATTTCTCTGCATCTTGCGACGACATGCTTGATCAATTGAGTATGCAAGCAGAGGAATGGTTTGTTGGCCGATTCTAGAGTGTAATCTTTAGCAAACTTTTTCTAATATGAATAGCTATAACAGGTGTTCATTGATTGACGAATATTCATGTTTTGTCTCATGGCAGGATTTCTTTTAAATTGATTCTTGACCATATTGATGAATGGCAGTTATATTCGAGAGAAATGTGTTCAGGCGCTTGTCTTATATAGTTTCGCAGACATGTAAGGTATATACGAACGGCATCAAAAGAAAACCTAAGTTCATAATGTTCAGAGCCGTGCTTAAGAAGATGTTTAAACATTGTTGTTGCCGTATAGCCCCATAAGGTTAAATTTGCTTATTAAGGGAAGGTTCGGCACAGAAATAATATTTAACATCTGTCTACCCCTTCTCTCTCTCCCTATCTCTCTACGTCTCTCGATCTTTTACTCCGTCCCTTCCCTCCTCTCTCTCTCCTCCTTCTCCCCCCTCTCTCTCTCTCTCTCTCTCTCTCACTCTATGCTTCTTTCTCTTAGCCCATCCGCCCCTCTCTCTTTCTTTCTCTCTCGTTCACTGTCTCCCCCTGTACCGTGCTCATTCTTTCTAATCTTAGTCAATGCTCTCTTCTTTTCTCCTTTTTTTGTTTTTGTTTGTTGTTCCTTGTCTCATAACATACTTTATTTCCATGTATAGAATTTGTGTTTAAACGTAGTTAAATCTAAGGCTATTGTTTTGCTAGACACATTTATTGACTTTGTTGCATTTTAAACAAAAGATTAGTTGCTACCACAGATGTCATTGACACCTGTTATTCCAACCAAACACTCATGATATTACTTTTTTAAATTGCCTCAGATTCGACAGTTTGGTTTGAAAGAGCATTTCTGACGGCGAGGGAAGCATAAGTTACTGCCGTTTGTTTAAAGAATAAAAGACAAAATAGAAATTCCATTAAGGAAAGATAAACAGTCTGGTTCTTTGGTTTACATGATCAGGCTTGCTCCCATAATGCTCGGTCTCTCGCGGCCTGCCATTTGGTGGTTGAAAACGGATGTGTATGTGTCCTGGAAGATACGACCACCTTTCATCGGTCTCGTTTATGTAATTGATACAGAGTGGCCCATAAAAATAATAAATCACATTGTAGATGCACTTAGTGATGCAACACGAAGTTTTAGAATATCATGGGTTGAAACGGAATTGAATGATTTCGGGAAAAACCTTGGTTTTTATATTTTATTTCATTTTTTCCCTTTTTGTTTTGGTATATTTATTATTTTTTGTATAAAAAAGGAATATCACCCTTTTGCGTATTTTATTGTTTTGTAGTACCCTTCCCACTACCTCTATTAATGTTGTGATAAGACTAATCATCTAGTGTATTTACATTTTGTGCGTTAGGCCTAGATTTATAAGTATTCTAAAACTTCCCAATTTACCTTTTGAAGAATCAACCTCTCATTTTGACAGGAGCTTAAACTAAAAGTAACATTAGACTCAAGACTGAGACAAAATATACAACAGGTTAATACTTGTCATTCTTCTTCTTCTTTAAAAAACAACAACACTGAAATCTAACAAGTTTAGGCAGCGATTTGATAACATGTCGTCAGTTAATTGACAGCTTACTTTGCAAGTCGAAGTATTAGACAGTCTCCGTATCTCAGTTATTTCTATTCATAGCCATTTTTGTCTTCTTTGAAACCAGAAGTGAGGCCTCACCTTCATTATGAATATAGACCCCCTTTTCTCAACTTGTGAATCTTTCTTTATTTTCTCCCTTCAGAATGGTTTCCGTGAATTGACCAAGTGTGCAAATTAAATGATTTATAGCGTCAAATTACGCGGCGCTTTCCGCTCAATATGAAAGTCAATTTTACACCCGATGTCTGCCAAGCGTCGAGTCGATGTGCACACGGTCTACGGGACACTAACCTACCTCAAGTGGCGTAGCTACGGGGGCTTAGGGGTTGCAAGTGCCACCCTTCTATCAGGTATTGAAAAAGTAAAAAGAAAAGACAACCGAGAAACATATATAAAGGGGAAGGAAAATTGTAGGGGGAAAGATCGTTAAAAGAATAGGCCTGGACCAACTCCTGACCCCCCCCCCCCTCCCATCCTTTGTGCATTTAAATTTCCAACTAAAACCGGTGTGTGCCACCCCCTCACCCTATATGTATAATCATACGGTGCCACTGCCTCATGCATATAGGATGTTAGTCATGAAGGGGGACTAAGCTAAACTAAACTAGTCAACTGATTTATAAAGAGCCAAATGTCGTATAAATTATTATGAATCTCTTACTAAATATGTTAAATGTCCAAACAAAACCGTATAAATTTGGAGTTGATTTCTTATGTAAATTCGGAGTTGATTTCAAATTTCCACTTCATTCATTGCATTTCGTGCTGCTCTATGATTGGTCGGTATCTGAAGGAACATGCTGTCATTGGGTGTAGAATATTTTGGAATAAACTTTACAAGGATCTAGTACTTTTTCTACCGTAGTTGTTTTTGATGTTGATGTTGTTGTTATTATGGGTAACTTAATTCGTGTTGAGTCTTAATGGGCGTAGCTATTGGATAATTCGTAAACTTATTTTTTTGTTTATCGTTATTTTGATGAGAAATGGATTGAGCATGTCTTGGAATCACTCGTCATCCATCTTGGATTTGGTTTTCTGCGGCTGCGTGTGATCATTGCAACCGATGGATAGGCCATTACTATACATCCACACGGCTGGCGTGGTGTAGTTTGATTGATATTCCCATACTTAAGCTCATCCATTGATCTGTTTGAGGGCAGACGGTGACTTCGTGAACTAAGTTCTGAAGCGTCTGCTTTGTAGAGTTCATTAATCAATCGCATATTGCATAGCGTTAGTGTCCTTTTAGCTCTCAATGCGCATTGATCTTACCATATATAAACGTATACAAAAATAGATTGTTCTAAGAAAAAAGTAATCTATCAAGGTATTTTTCCCAGATCAGAGGTTTTCCACACATCTCTACTTGTCGCCATCTTAGTACACTCTTGCAGTGTAATTTCCACTCCGTGTCTTAACGTTCCCCTCTCAGATATTTGTTGGTTTTCCTCTTGGTCTGGTACCTTCTACTTGTCATCCTTAGCTTATAAAGCGCACAATATTCATCTACTAGAGACCCCCAAGGCGCCTGTACAATAATCTCAATGTAATACCACGCTGATTGGCTATTACACCATGGTAGGTAGACATACTTGCATACAGCATGTATGTCTGTGATAGAAGTAGACTTATCATTAAACCAGGGATATGAGAGTTTAAATACACGTTTGATACGTCGCACATAAAACAAGGTAGATCCTTTGAAGTTAGTTTACGGTGCGAAGCGGAGTCTTTATCTAGTATTTCGATTTAAATTAGGGCACTTTTTAGTTATTTTCGGCGCAAGGTTGAGTTCTTTTTGTCTGTCTTTATCCTTATTTTTTGCTTTATATCTCTCACAGAAAGCAGGAGAAAACAGGAAAGGTAATTTCAAGATTAACATTTCAGGAAGAAATAACATCCTATTTGCCCCAAGATTTATAGGGCAGCTTATTAGGATGTTCTTTTTTAGTAAGATTTACTCGTTTTTCTTTCTTACTCACAAGTCCTCGAAGTAACGATTTCCCCGCAGCATAGGTATCCCTATATCAGGCGCAGTCAAACAAAAACATTCTCTCAATCACCCCCTCCTCCTATCTGCATATCGCCCCTACCGCACGCGGATCTCAAGAATTTAGATTGCTACAATACCATTACAACATTCAACAAAATAGCCCCCAGGAGAAAACCGTATATCCCCTTTCTTTCTTCTTGATAGACGTTTATTTTTCAAGCAAGTCCATTCCGACGTACTCAAGATTCTTAAAGAGGCAATCTTGTCTATTCTGAGAGTTAGGGAGATGTGCATTATTGCATTATTGAGGAATGTTACCATTCGGTCGTCGTTGCGAAAAGAAAAAAAACAACTTCGGTCGCGGGTGTTTTATCCCAAAGCGTTAAAATGTTTAACGCACCACTTTGAATGCGTTAAATGGAGTTGGTCTTGGATGGCGGTTCGGGAGTGAAGTAGGGAGAATCTTTAGCAGCAGTGTGAACGGCTTCACATTTCTATGCTGAAACTGCGGAGGCCCCCTTCTGTTTGGAGTCCACTCTGAGGTTCCATTTCTTCTCCTACGCTTCTTCAGAATCCACAAGTGTTTGTTATACAGCGCTGCTCGGCGAATATAATCAACCTCAATACATGATATCGCGATGCCATACATGCGGCTAGACAACTTACTGCAGTCCAGTCAAGAGATAGAGAGAGAGAAATGGGAAGAGAGAGAGAGAGAGAGATAGAGAGAGAAAGAGATAGAGAGAGGGAGAGAGAGAGAGAGAGAGAGCGAGAAGAGAGAGGGAGAACGGGGCATAAATGTTTTTTAATACAAAAAACCCGCCAAATAACAGGAATCAGTGGAGGGGTCAGTGCGGGGATGGGACACCCCCCCCCCCCCCTCCCCCTCTAGGGAGAGCGATGAAGGGGGATACAAGGCAGACATGTAGACAGACCGATTCCGATGAATTAAATCAAAACCTCTGCATGCATAATCATTCCAATGCATCAAAAAAAAGTTTTTTATTTTTCCAAATAACTTTTAGAGAGTTTCTTGCACAATGCGATTGCGTGTCTGCCTAGAACATGTGCTTTTGGCCATCTTCGCATGTTGACGTTCGTAAAATACACTGTTGCTCATAAAGTTGGAATGATTTTCTTCCATCTTTTCATGAAACAATTGTGACAATGTTGATAGATAAAAGTTTCAGAACTTTATTGATAAATCTAACAAATAACATAGAGAAAGCTTGATGAAAGACACAATGTGGGCGAAAACAGATCCAGCGTTATTACCGGCTATGGTCAAAAGTGCAAACCAATGTCTTTTTTTAAACCGGTCACTTATCTTTAATTGTCCTCTTATTAAGGTAGGCCTTGGCAGTATCCTTTGGCATTCGCGTCCATTATCCTATTAATAATCATGGAGTATCTTATTACAAAAAGACCCTTCCTCTATCTTTCCTCTTTGCAGGGTTGTATTTGGTCATCCTCATTTTCCTGTATATATAAACTGTTATACAGTACATAAAGTTTGGTGTTGTTATTGTTGGCGGGGGTGATTGTTTTTTTCGGAATATAAATATTTATTGTTAGATACTAAAAATCACATTTTGTCCCCCCCCCCCCCCCCCCCCCCACCACCACCAAATGATGACCATCACCATCACCGCCAGTACAGGATCCCTCAAAGGTGCGCTACGTTTCAAATGCAAGTGATCAACGTAAGATATTAATCTATTATGGTTATTAAGACCACGACGTAGTAGCAATTAATACATGACCGAATATTCACCCCTATTAGAACACTTAACCGTAATTAAGGTCACCTAAAGTCGATTATACGCTTCATAGTATACAGTATTATTAAACACTTCAGAGAAATTACGAATTGATGCCAGCTCTCCCGGCAAAAGTAATATGAATCAAAATGAATTGAACACACTTTGTAATGTTTGATCACTACAAACGAGATGTATTTTTGTTTTTAAAACGCCTTTAGTTTTATATTATTGCTCTTATTTCCTAATTATAACTTCCTTTATGATTACAACATGATCTCAGTTTATTCCCTGTTAATGGTTTTTCCGACTCAATGATTCTAACCTGGTACATGGGTGCTTGAAAATGACTAAACCTAGCAATTTTGGCGCGTCATGAAGATGTCCTGATGTTTAGATGTATACAGTTTAAATTTAATCATATCATCATCATTTATTTTGAATATGCCTACATACAGAATATTGTATGACTCATAATCACTACTCTATAGTGGGGTCCCTCATTTATTATCTTTGTTATCTGTTAAACCATTCTGTTATCTGCTTACCTCAGAAGGGGGCGTCCACCCACTCCGCCCTAATCAGGATACGCCAGAGATTTCCTTTTTCCACACGATTTAATCATTCCATAGGCGTTGATTTCGTCTCACTTCTTGTTCGATTTTCTCACATTACTCTTTCCTTACATGTCCAATTTCACAAAAAGAGCTCTTTATGACGAGATATTGATCCTATCTGGAGAAATATGACTGCCGAGACATAGGAATAGCCACCTCTGCATATGAAAACTATGAAAATCGATATTGAAGCGTTATGAGTGCGTGTACAGGGTTCTATAGCTATAATTGCATCAAGGCAAGATAGTTATTCACACGAGAAGGTCGCAGTCGGATTTTAATCCAGAATTTCAATTTATTGAAGGAGAAAGAGTGAGAGTTATGATTATGATCATGAATAGGACATGTAGAACATTGTAGACAACGTTTTGTCTGAGGAATCTGAGATGTATTTGAAGAGTGGGTTTTCGATTATAGATTAATTTCGATATTGGTTTCTAAATATAATGAATGACAAGACATCATGAGAAAATCAAAAGCTTAAAGGTATTACAAAGTTTTGGGAAATTTTGAAAATTGGGTGGATAGTGATTCTTTACAATTTTGATATATTTGGATGCCCCTGTGGATGTAATAAAAGCACCAAAATTTTAGCCCCTAAAACGTTTCTGTTTTCGAGAAAAATTTAATATAAAGATTTACCGGTGCTCCCGGTAAATTTTGATAAATTTCAAATAGCTCCTACGGCCGTACTATGGTAGCTGTGACCATGAAAATCTCAGAATATGTAGTTGTGGTATATAATTTGCGAACGGGAATAGCTAGTCGGTCGATATTAGTCAAGAAACATTGTTTTTTAGCTTAATTAATATCTTGACCTTGAGAGGGAGCTATACAACATAAAGTGATTATTATTTAGAATTTCATAACTTAAGACTCGATTTCGACCGCGAGGACGATCACTGAATATTGTAGGATCGCATATGCTTCCAATATGTTCATTTGAACCAAGTTCATGACCCCATACCAAAACTTTGTATTACCTTTAAGTCACAAAAATAAATGCAGAATGTGTGTACGTGTGTGCTTCTACAACTTTTTATATAAAAATGATTTATTTCGAAGAGTATTTTGTTTGTAAACAATACCTGTCTTTCGCACCCCAAATCAATACAGAAAACAGACGCCCACCTTCATTTTCAAAGTGGACACCCACGATAATTGTTTAGAGTGTTTTCATATCTTATATAGGTTACTATTTTTTACTTATATTGTACTTTTTTGGTAATTGATATTTCTTGTGGCCGACAGCCATGTTTATACAGTGCTTATCATAATTATATATCACAATAAGAGGACTGTGTAAGTAATATTAAAATCCTCAGGACACTCACTATCGTTTTTTTTTTTTTTTTTTTTTTTTTTTTTGGGGGGGGGGGGGGGTACTGTACCACTCAGCATTCTAAATGCACAGTGTTTAATGTTGGTGGTTGCAACAACATTTCATGAGTGGGGATAAGACAACGGCTTTCTTTATTCGTCATCCAGAATCCCCAAAACGAGTCATTTATTTTATCTAGACCTCAAAATAGAAATGATTTTATGAACATGCAGATAAAACAGTTGGACTTTCTTATTTACATGATTTCTAAATAGTCAGATTACCGATACGAAATTCACAGATGTATCGGCAGACATGACATGTGCAGAATCTAAACTTGATGTGGCTTATTTTGATTACTCCAAATCCTGTTTGACAAACCTACTCAAATTGCGAAATTTCATCCTTTCAAGAAAATACATTGAGTTTGGATGTGTCGGTGGCGTACTTTGAAAGTCAAGGCTTTTGAATGCGTCATCGGGAAAACGACAGGGTCACATTACATGTACTTCAGCCAAATTTTTTAAGAAATGAGGGGAGAAGACAAACAAAAATTCGGCTGCGATGGGGGGGGGGGGGGGGGTGGGCGTTCAGGGCTTCCGGTAAGGCGTTCGGGCTAGTACATCTTCATCAATGTTATAGACCATAAAGGTGCATCATCTGAGAAAGCATAATTTATGAAAGAAGCAAGGGCGTATCCCGGATTTTGTTGTGTGCCTTTTTAGTCTAAACTTCCGCGGCAAGAAAACTAAAAGACTCGTCACCTCAAAAGAAAAGGGGAAACAGGCTATTATTGTGCCTTCCTACCCCCCTACCACCTCCCCCCCCCCCCAAAAAAAAAAAAAAAATAAAATAAAAAAAAAATAAAAAAAAAAAAAAAAAAAAAAAAAAAAAATCAAAGTAATAATATGAATGATGATAAATTAATGTAACAAAATATGTCAGTGGATAATAGAATGGTACATAGAAGTTGTGAAGAGAATGCACATTCTGACCAGCAGAAGTCAACCGTTTTCTTTACAATCCGATAAACATGCCTGAATTCAGTTTCTTCAACATGATGACTTTCGTTAGATAACTCTTCTGATCGATAGGAACCAGATGTTTGTTTGTTTTTCAGAAAATGTAATAGATTCATTACACAACGATATATTTTACTAAGACAGATATTAATGTAAAGCGTCCATCATCTTTGATACATTCAAACAAGCATCAACTTCAAATATATATAAACCTTTTAATTGTACTCATCTATTTTAACGGTTGACTTTTTAATAGCATGACTCAATCATATTTGAGGCACTTTCTGGACTTAGGTCGATTATATCTACAGTGAATTGAAAGTAAGCCAGTGGTGTGTATCAATTCGCTTACGATGTGAAATATAGACAGTAAAACCCTTCTAAAGTGTTGGGAGCCCCTCAAATTTGACGGCCAAATTTAACTTAAATTGTATCATAATGTGAAAGAGGATGTCATTTAGGACTAGAAAAAATTAGCATATGGTAATAAACAAAAACAATCATATTTCTGACTCATATTATGTCTTTCACTAAGCTAGGTCACCAGTTTTGGCATTTCTAGATTTGAAAGACGGGTCATGCAGTCAGGTAAAGAGCATCAGATTCTTTGTGAAAGTGCATTTCTCTTTCATTTTCAAATGAATACAATCCAAGGCAGTAGAAAGATCGTGTTACACCCAAAATAATCCACACAAGCTTAACCTAGAAACTGATAGGGTATATTCTGTGAAAGTACCAGATCAAAATAAACCCTGTTTATCCCTGTTATTTGCAAACTACCCCGATTCTTGATTACAATACATCCGTCCTTTCCGGGGAAACTATCCTCTTTAGGTTACTTCAAGAATAGCTGCAACTCGAGGCCCATCCCGTCTCCGTTTTCCGATACTCTACACTTGTCTAATTGGCCAAAATGAATTAGTGATTTCATAAAAGCAAGTCTGATACAATAAACGTTATCAAGTAAACAATGGATCGTAACTATTCCATGCCGCTAGTCAACACTACCTAATTAGTTGACACAGGTGTCCGCTTTCCCACTCGTTCGAAACACTGACATAATTACGTCACCAAAATAGATTACAATCCATCCTACTATCTTGCAGACATAAACGTGTTTAGATAAGTTTTTTTATCGTAAATTTAGAACAAAAACAAGATAAGATGATTCTTTAGGCTCGGTGTTAAAAAATCCTTTGGCAATTTTCCTTTATCGATGTGTCATATTTTGATCTGAAATCATCAACGAAACGGAATAGCTCTTTCCCTCTTTTCTCTTTTCGTTCTCTTTCTCTGTCTTTCCCTCTCTCTTTCTCTCTCTCTCTCTCTCTCTCTCTCTCTCTCTCTCTCTTTGTGCTTTGATAATGCTCCTAACAAATAACTAGAATCAGTGAATATAAATTGTGACCGACATTGACACTAAAAATGTGAATATAACAACTATATATTCAATGAAAAAAAAAGTACTCAAGTCACTCGTCTAGGTAAAAAAAATTGATTTCGCCCCTATGTTAATAAGTTTCTGGATGCGCCGCTGTTCAGTCTTCATTGCCACTTTATATGTAAAGGAAAATACACATACAGAATATCTAGTGGTCATCGGCATTCAAATATATACCGTCTTGGGACAGAGAAATATACTGTTTGTGATACCACTGTCCGTGTTGTCTGACATTCGACCTGCAGCTCTTTATGAGTATTGCTAGTTTAAATAAAACATCAAATCAGTGTTGCCACTGAGGAATAACCCATACTCATAAATGGAATTGAATTGGCAACTGCCGATTGGGTGCAGGAATTCGCTGGTAACTCCAGTTTCCCTTGAACATTCCATCGGCACGGCTGCTAATCAGCAGAACGAACCACAGACTGCAAGGTTACATCAAATCAAGCAATTATTGAGGGGCGGGTCCGGAAGGGGGCATAGGAAATGTGCACCCCTCTATTTTTGAGGGCACCTTTCATATTTACATTTCTGTTACTCTCCCCGCCCCCATTCTATGTTGACAGGCTCTCAACATACCCATGGCGTGCAGGTAGTATGCGTTTGTTTGTATACTATCCTTCTTATACAGATCCGCAATTGACTGAGGACGTCCATGTTTGAAGGACAGTAAATTTTGTAAAGCTTAATACGATAAATTTCTTTCTTCACGTGAATCAATCGTATATCGTAGACAAATTTGTAAACTACCCAGCTTTCTCAACCGAACCACGTCAAAACTAGACGACTTTCTCGCGTTGTCTTTTAAATATTATATACTGTACATGTACATAAAAACTGTCTAATTATTTAGGCCTGTGTGGTGAGAGATTGGAATTACTGGACACGAAAGTCGGCCGAAATGAAAAGTTTCAAAACAATCAATCCTCTCATCGGAATTCAGCGACAAAACTTTGATTTTCATCATAAATGATTCCAGAGGGCATTTAGTTCATGAGAATGAACTGCGCTCAGCTAGCACGTACCAATCACTCGGCTCCTTCAAACACGTGATATTATCCAAATTAATTGGTTTCTAAAGATGGCTTCCAAAAACGATCGAGCCTTCCTGTTGCTTCCCCAGTGGCGGAGGCAGAGGCAGAACAGGAAAGGGTCCGTGCTACATAACCCAGCTAGAGTGGACTTTGTTTACGAAGTTGTCCGTTGGGCGTGACATCCGCGTATTGGATGGACAAGTGGCGTAGATATTAGGGGACATGGGGCACTGGTGGCACAGCCCCCTCCCCCGCCTTGAATGGCGAAAGAAAAGAAGGCTAATGGAAAAGAGAGATGAAGGAGAGGGAGAGAGAACGGAGAAGAGAGGTTATGTGGAAAGGTGATGATATAGCCCACTCCAACTACCTCCTCATCGGATTGCCTTGTTCTTTCACATTCAATTCCGAACTAAAGACCAAATAACCCCCCCCCCCCCCCCTCTCAGGACACGAGAGCCTAATCAATCCATGACCTCATGCTTACGCAACTCAGACGGGCACCGAGGCCGATGACATCACCTTATAGACAGTGCATCTGTTTGATCTCAGTCTTTCTTTTCATTTTCCTTTTCAAATGATTGTATTTGCCCATTCTGTCTTTTTTAAGCAGCAAAGGGATTATTCTATACAGGACGAGGTGTGTGCACATTTTCTTCATAATGCTGTTTTATTATGTATTTTCTACAGTTATACTTTTCAGTTTGAGTTAGAGCTAGCCATTTCGTCTACCAATTTGCACTAATGTTGCGTAAAAGGATATCTGGCATAAGTAATGACTTGAACGCGCTCTTAACAGTTCGTACTAGAATAAACCTGTGAAGTAATTATCTCGCAAATCCCTCATGATTATGATAACACCGAAAATGTAGCTATTTAACGAATGTAAAGCGTCTCTCCTCACCAGGTACCCGTTTACTACACGAAACAACTTATCACAAAGTCCCAATTGGAAGGAAATATGGATGGCTTGTCTCTCCAAATACACCACGATGGCATCTTCAGAAAACTACGCGAATAATGCTATAACAGCTTTGGTTTTAGGTTCTCTTTTCAAGTTGCCACAGTGCGCCTGACCATTTGTTTTGTATCAGATTTCTGTTTGTAGTCGTGGATCGAGTGTCCGCCATTATAATAAGGATGTCCAGTTGGTCGTGAAGCAACGGTCCGAATGAAAATTAAAAATCAATTCCAAGACACCCTGTCCATTCCTTTTGGAACCATATACCTTTTGGACCCAGTTATTATGTTTATTCTTGACCACATGTGTTCTAACTGAAGGGCAAGTGACGCAGTATTACACGACAGACTAATAAAAGGGCTCATTTCCTACTCTTTTCACGCGAATATCTTGGTTAGCATCGGTTAGGAATATGATTATAACCGGGGTGGCAGAAAATCCACATCCGATGCGCTCATTTTTTAGTAAGGTGAATGGGAGCTAGGTCATCACGGGCGATCTGCCCAGTTTATCGTTTATCATTTCTCGCTCTTCTTGTTTAAAGCCCCCCCCCCCCCCCATCCCTGATTGCCTTTGCATCCTATATTTTTTCACGGGTTATCAACCTTCAGGTACGAACATTTTTCATGCGATTAAGCTCCCGGTGAGGTGGACGAACACTCCTCAACGCACCCGAGCATCGCTATGCACATGCACAAGATGTTTAGAACTGAGCACCACTCTTTACTACTGACGCGTCGAATTGGTAATACAAAAAATTGACAGTTTGAACGAACCTCTAAATCTTAATACCTGAACCGTGTAAATGCTCAATGTCAGCACAGTATCATTCATTACGGCGGGAAAGAGAATCGACCTGCATCCAACTTTCCTTGATGTTCGTCTTTAAGCACGCAAAGCTGAAACACGAGTCAACGTTTCCTCAGCTTGCCGTGTATCCTTTGATATCCCAGTCAAACTGCCAAACCGACTCCACACTCGGTCTGTTATCGGTGTCTGGTTCAATGTGTGACCGGGGCTTAAGAGGATCGGACGGACTTGATGGAGATACTGTAGCTTCACATTCTGAAGTGCCCGTCTAGGGCTCTTGTCTGCAACCATATACAGATTTAACTACAATTTTCAATATTGTATTAATTATTTATTAAAAGAAAAGTGCCTGAACCCAGTGACATGCGTATGGACAGTACATTAGTTCAACTTGGTCAGTCAGGAGGTCAAAGTGTCCATTGAGGTAATGTGTAGGAACAGTGACGAAAAGGACGGGTTATAAAGCTCATTCCTATATTTTAGAGAGCGAGATTTGAGCTTTAGTGTTATCAAATATCAAGAAATTACCCCTTCAATGAATTGTATCTTTATAATTGTGAGGTGGTCGAGATCTGTGGCGGACAGGCACAGAGTTCTAATTTCGGAACTCTCACCTGCCAGAGGGACGAGCAAAGAGTGCCGGCTTGCCTCAGCATTACGCCCTCTACAGGGTAATTTCGTAACCTCTTTACATAAAGAACCTTCCAAATATACTGTACTCGTAAATAAGATAGTTTTACGTTAAAACGTAAACAGTTTATGATTTTCAGCTTTCTGACACCAACAGATTTGTGTCCTTGATGCCACATACCATCCCGTGTACCATTAATTCGTTCTTGTTTTCACGAAGTGACGGTAGTGAGGAAAATCCGCATTCAAATTGTATGCGATTTTCATTCACTACCGTCACTTCGTGAAAATAGGGACGAATTGCTCCTCCTTCTCCTTGTGTTCGCCCTACACCGTTAAGTATCCACCGCCAAACACGTTAATCACATATACAAGCATGATATCAGCTTTCCCGTGCACCTGCATGCAAAATGCCGCTGAGGGACTGGAGGTCTGAAAGATCATGACAAAAACATTATTCCGCATGCATGTTATGCACATGTTGAAAACATCAATGTATAGATCCCTCGCATATACCTATCTTTGGGGACACAACATCACACTCGAGATGTATAAGGTCATCTGTCATGGAGAATTTGATTTCATCCACATGCTTTGATCAACGTATGACAGTAGATAATAGTTTTTTTCTTTTGTATTTGATTTTAAAGATAAATTTGAGTTCTTGTCATGCGATTGCATTGTGAAAGAAAAGGTGTGGCATGGATCAGAAAAAAGTTGATCATGTAGCATGTAAGTATTGGTGTGTACTGCAAGGCTCTGGAGTCATCAAAAACATAATAAATTTGACGGGCTCAGACTGGACTAATGTCTATAATACGATCCTAGTTCGTTCATTAACACTCAGTCCCCAATACGTCCAACTCGTCTGTTCCCTTCCACAGTCAGTTCATATTAAGTTCAGATCGGGTAAATTTGACATTTCCAAGCAGTCCAAACCTTTCTTACTAGTTCGCAACTTGTTCTAACTAGTTTATAACTTAAACAACCCGTTCAGAGACAGTTCAACTCGTCCTCATCTCGTTCTTAGTGCGTTCGAACGCGCTCCTATCGTGCGTGTGCAATCCCGTCCTGGTTCGAGGCTATAAAACCCAGCGCGTTCTTGCTAATTGATGCTCGACCACATCAAGTTGTAACACGTCCCTAGTAGGATCGAAGTACGGCAATTCCGTTCGTAGTACGTCAATTATGTTCGTAGTAGGTCCATCTAGTCTTAAGTACGTTGTCATTCCGTCTAATTGCAGGACGGGGACAATGTTGAACATGCTCAAAGTTCTAGAGCACCCTTCCCGTCCAAGCCAGTCCGAGCCCGTCCATGGAGTTCTTACAAAGATCATAAATAGTTGCTAATACGTTCACTCCGTTCGCACACAGTTTGAGCCCATTTGGCAACATTTTCGAGGACGTAGTGAGAACTAGATTGGTGTGATGGAGGCTTCACTTGAATTTCTTGATCTGCCAGGCTTGAAGCGTTGAAGTTGAACGGGAATGAGGAATGGCGAGAACGCGCTGGGTTTTTACAGCTCCCGAGCTAGGACGGGATCGCACACGCTCTAGGAGCGCGTTCGAACGCACCAAGAACGAGATGAGGACGAGTTGAACTCTGAACGGGGTGGTCGGGTTAAAAACTAGTGGTGAATTAGTTAGAATGGGTTTGGACGTATTGGGAACGAGGTGGAACTAGTTAATAATGGGTTTAAACTGACTACGGACTGGCTTGGACTGCCTAGAAATGGCAAATTTACCCGATCCGAACCTGATATAAACTGACTGAGGATGCGGTACAGACGAGATGGACGTATTGAGGACTGTTTGTGAACGAACTAGGATCGTATTATAGACATTATTTACACATTCTGCCCCGACCACAACCCGTTTTACGATTTTCTAGGACAATTCGAGAACGTGATGAGAACTAGTTTGGTGTGATGGGGGCTTTACACATCCCTACCACAACCCGTTCTACGATTTTCTAGGACAGTTCCAGAACGTGATGAGAACTAGTTTGGTGTGATGGGGGCTTTACACATTATATCCCTACCACAACCCGTTCTACGATTTTCTACGACATTTCCAGAACGTAGTGAGAACTAGTTTAGTGTGATGGGGGCTTTAGATATCGGAATCTAGTGCGCGTGCGTGGTGATCCACATGTGACCTGATTTGAAGGAAAGAAAATCTTACTCTCGTTCACTCTGGCTTGTGAAACACGGAAAAAATAACCCCTGAAATTCAATCTGGGAAATAACAACGAAGAAAAGGCATATAGATCAGAAAAGGACAATTCATCCCAACCTATGCACATATAGGTCACCTTGAAAGAAATAAAAGTAAATTAGTAACAGGCATGTGAACATTCATGACGGGGTCTGTTTTGATAACTCTCCCTCGTGGAAGGATCTGGAGCACGCAATAGGCTGAAAATAGGCCAAGGGTGGAATGTGAATGAAAATCCATTTCCCGGAGTGTATTTCAGGTGTAACCATCATGCTTTGTACCATGTTATTGCTCATTATTACATGTTGTCATTCATCATGACCAGATTGACATAAACAGTTAGGCAGAAATGTAATAAATATGTTGATTACGTCTTAAAACACAATGTGCTTGTTAAGAGGCAGAGAATCGCCATTGCAATAATGGAAAAATGCTTTTTGCTGACCGTTATTCGTATGGACTGCTATTCCATAATGTAAGATGGGGGTCACTAATTATAATTCACATTGAGAGTAATTACTCATAAGGACCGCTATTCATAATACGAAACGAGGGTCGCTAGTCATAACACGAGAAGAGGGTCAATAATTAACTAGAAATGCAATCGTCTTTGAACGATGTGCGTGCAATGACGCCATGTTTCTACGTGTCAAACGAAAGAGCTTTTCTCGGACTATCCAAGCAATTTGTACGAAGTCTGTAGCTTCTGTGATATGGGAGATAGGCAGGGCGAAAGAAAGGCCTCAACAGTTACCTTGATGGGATGGTAGTGGCTATGCCTACGAAGCTTGAAAGAAATTGGGATAGGGGGAGGAACCTAGAAAGGGCTCGCAAGCACTGCGTGCAAAAACATATGGGATTTGGTGCATATGTTCGTCATTGCAATGAAGATCGTTCTGGGGGCCAAAAGCATGAACCCGATATGCCCCATAGACAATGCGTGTAATGCATGGGCGGAAAACGTACAGGATCTGTATTATGACCGGAGTTAAATTGTTTTTTCTCTCTCTCTTTATGTCTCTTTATGGGCTGTATTTGGTATCATTAGAAAGAGAATTTCATGGTTGTTATTGTAAAACACTCTTTTTTTTTTCTATGATAATCCTATCGAAACACATGATGTAAAATAGATTTATAGAACAAAATGGCGTCTTGAATGGCCCCCTTGACCAATTTCAAAAATCCGGCCATGAGGTGCCCTGCGTATTGGAACTCGGTATGCCACTGCAAATTTTCAAGGAAAAAAAAGGACATTTAAGGGGCGAAAAGCAGTCTGAAAAAATGACGTCCTAGCCGATACGTGTTAGATTTGGGCGGAAACTCGGCGGAATTCGTATAGTGACCTTTGTTCAAATGCGATTTACTCCCAATTTTCTATGTGAACATATACTATACTTGGTATCATTCGAAAGGGCATTTCATTGCAGTCAGTTTGACACCATTTTTATCTTCGCGCAATGTATTGCACGCATTAAACGCGCTATTACGTAATGCATAGTAAATTCATCATTTTTGGCGATAACTTTGCGCTGACATATTCGAATTTTACCAAACTTGGCGGACAGTTGTCACGTATATGGATACATATGTCTGCCAAGTTTCATTGAAAGATCGCTAATTTAGAGCAATTTGAAGTTATTTCTCAATTTTCTTGAAAATGGCGAATTTGGAGGGCATTTTTCCCAAGGTCGTTCAGTGTTAGGGTATATAATTTTGTATATGGCTGGAAAGGGCATATCTTCAAGTATCTAAATCCAAAAAAGGGTACGGGTTTGCCAAGCCATAATGGAGATACGGTCACAGAAAGAAAGCCAATTCCCAGAACTTTAGAGGGCGCTATTTATGTTTTGCAAAGCCATTGGAGCGTGAAATTGAGCATGGCTATGTGCAATTATGAGATAGAGATACTGTGTGATTTAAATACAAAACAGAATTTTTATGAGAAAGTTATGGCAGTTTTAGATTATTTAGGGGTCAATTTTTCAAGGAATTGAGAGATTGTTGACGGAGACGGTTTCAGATTTGAATTTCGAGTATGAAGATGGCATTTTGAAGGGCAAGTTATTCATCGCAGATTAAAGAACATCTCTTAGACTATCTAGAGGAATTTGTTAGAAGTTTGTAGGATCTAGGATAGTGGAGATAGGAAGGAAGAAAGAAAGGCCTTAAAATGGACCAGAAACGGACAAAATGGCGCCTGGTCGGTCATGCATGAGTGATTTCGAAAATCGAAAAAGTAGGTGACCTTGATGAGATGCTAGAGATGATGCCTACGAAATTTGAAAGGAAAAGGACTTGAGGAAAGTACCTAACCAGGAATAACAAGCACTACGTGCAAAACGAATGGGATTTTTGGACGATAAGGATAAGGATAAGGAAAAGGAGAATATTAATGGGGCAGAATGTGAACGAAAACAAGGCAATGACGAAGGTCGTCATTGCAATAATGTGGAAGGAGGGTCGTATTATGAATAGCAAACCTCTTCTAATTGTATTATGACTAGAGACCCTTTTCTTGTATTATGAATAGGGACCCTTTTGAATACGACCCCGATTTGTTATTATGAATAGCGACCCTCTTCTTCGATTATGAATAGCGGTCATTATGAATAATGATCCTTTTCTAAAATTATGAATAGCGATCCTTATGAATAACGGTCCTTATGAATAGCGGTCTTCAGGAATAGCGAGCAGACTACTCTGCACATATAGGTATGGTTGGCCAGAATCGAGGTACATGTAAACAGATAGTGTGCGACCAACTCTTTTAAAAGTAGAACACTATTTAACTGAATGTCAAAAGTTGACACAGCTTGTTTAAAGTGAGTTACGGTTTGAAGTGTTCTGGTCAGCGATTGCAATGTGAAAGAACCACATTGGAGGCGATTGGAAAAGTTTTATTGTGTTGCACAATGGTAATTGTTGTAAAGATTTGAAGTTTTAGAATCATCAAAAGAGTACCGGGAAATTGATGTATCAGTGTTTGTATCCGACTACATAGACATGTTGCGTATATATTTAGTTTTAAAATTTCAGCTATTTGTCGGTCATAATTATTTCGAATAGGTGGACATTCGAAGAACAGTCTGGTTCAGGAACTATTTTTCTCCATAATACTGTTCCACACTCAAAACACGAATAACACGATAAATGACAATTTTCTAAAATTCTTTATAACAGTACTCTTCCCATAAGTCAAATTTCTCTTTAAACTGAAATTTTCGGGAATGAGAACGTAGCAAGTTAGTGGCACTGTGCAAGCCATGATCAAGTTACCACTGAAGTTATTTGTATTTTGATTCCCTTGTTGAAGCTATGTCTGTATATTCAAAGATTGACGCGTCAAACAGCGCTAAATATACCCAGCCTACTTTATCCCGTTCTAAACGCCTTATTATCGTCGGGCTGTCCATGGGCTTCTATCCAAGTCCCTGTACCCCCTCCCCCCCCCCCCCCCTCTCTCTCTCTCTCTCTCTCTCTGTATAGTCCATTTTCATTTCTTCATGTTTTTCCTCCCTTTCCTATCATATCTATTTTTGTTTTATTGATCCATTCGACCAACTATCCCCGCTCTTTCTCTCTTGTTATCTTAACCAAGTTTACCCATCAATGTGTTCCTTTATATAGTCCTATTTATCCGATCCTTATTCGTCAAAACGTTATATACATATATAATTGTCGCTATACCTTTGGCATAGCGAATTGTCGTGTCTTTCCCCACCCCAGTTGCATTTTCTTATTTCTCCTTTTTTTTTCTCCTTCTCTCTTTATTTTCCCCTCTCTCTCTCTCTCTCTCTCTCTACCTCTCTTCCCCATAATGGTTTATTTCTCTTTCTCTTTCTCTCTCGATCACTCTTGACTATTCTCTATCTCCTCTATAATGGATTTCATCTCTCTCTCTCTCACACACTCTCTCTCTTCCTCTCTCTCTCTCTCTCTCTCTCTCGCTCTCTCTGACTGTGTCTCTGTCTCTCTGTCCCTGTGTCTCTATCTTAATCTCTGGCATTAATCTATTTCGTCTTCTTGTTTTGCACAGTATCTTTCCCTGTCTTTCTATCTCTCCTCACTATATGCCTTGCACTTTTCTGTCCCCCACTTATCCCGCACTGAACCCGTGTGCCCGTAGGGGTCTATAGATTGCTTAGCGTAGAAATGGGCAGACAAACCGTTGCTTGCAAACAAAGGCGCGATGTAAACTAGATCTATGACGGGGTCAAACACGAGTGCTTGTATACAAACTCAAAAAAGAGGAAATGATCGGTAAAACAAGAAAGAATTGAAGCTTTTGTTCAATATAGTGTTTTCCGATTGCAAAGTGTAAATTTGTGACCAGGCTCCGCAAAACAACCAAAAAGTCGAGAGGATACGTTACTGAAAATATCATGCTTAGATATGAACAAATTGAATTCTCAAACACGTAAAATTAGACTTTGGAAAAAAATCACTAGTGCATCTTTTGTCTCACATCAAATTGGCAACACCAGTGTAATGCTCATTGTGATGAAAAGTAATACTGCCTCGTTATCCGGTCAAAATTAACCCTTTGACTACTGAATGTTCCCATCCCCATAGGCTTAACACAGTGACCACCTGGTTCACGTAGACAATGGGTTAATAAAGGCAGAGATCATCCTTAGATATGAACTCCTCAGACTCCTGAGCACGATGAGCCGGTTAGACTAATTAATTAGGTTATTCAACGTCTGAATGTAAATTTGCAAAACAACACATTTTAAAACGTCCTCATACTTGTTATACTGTTATCATAACCCTTACGAAACCACAATGCTTCCGCCTAAAGCATAACATGTACATGTATATAGAGTGCACTTTTGATTGTGGCAACTAATTATTGATCCGTATCTTTTAGAGTGCAAGATGTATAAACCCGCCGACTATATTGTTTTTGGAAAAGTAGAATTTGAAGCGATAAAATTAATGCGACATTTTGAGCTTTAACTACTCTTTCTCTCATGACTCAAATGACAAAGAAACACAAACTTAACTTTGCAAAACCTCTTGAAAATATTGTTTATCCATACTTCTTCACCTCCCTATGGTCATTACGTACATTTTTTCTCTCTTGAATGTATAGGTCAACAATAATGACTTACGTGATTCGACTGCGTATTTGTGTGTGTTTGTATTGTCTTGTTTGTCTCTCGTCTGAGTCAAATCCCTCTGCTTGTCCTTAACGAGTAACTTTTGTCCTTCATCTCTGTCTAGACTTTGGCTCTTACCTGTTTTCCTCTTTCTTCTAATGATTAGGATTTGATCTCAAGACCCTTGAAAGTACTTAAAAACATATTGTCATGATCGCTAAAGTAGTTGAATTGTTTGTTAAGTTTTCCCTAGAGCATAAACCCCGGACAACTTAAAGAAATGATCAAGGTTTAGTGAGGAAAATTAAGCATTCATTTTTATTACACATACGAACGTTTTTATTGTTACTGCGTTAAATACGAGTAACTAACAACGCATACAACATCATCATAGTTATTAGAGAATCACGTTACACAAAAAATCCAACCCTGATCTTGCTTTCTATAAGCATAAGTTTTAAATCGGCTTTCCGCAAGATTGTCTTCGATGACAGAGGTGTTAATACATATAAACATTTTCTATACAGTTTAAAAGATTGATACTATTCATGATTTGATGCAGATGTAAATTTCATTGCACGGATATTTACGTATGTTTTATCAATTATATGGTAGCATTTACTTAACTACAAAACTAGTGACGTGAATGACTTTATTTTCTCTTACTTTGAGTTATAAATCGATGTCGTTCCAACCAGGCTCGTCTGGGGACGAGGTTGCGAGTGTGAATTTTGGCGGCAACACCAGCGCGCGCGCAGACGATAATACGCCTATGTTTGAGACTGCGCTTCTGAGTGAAGGTCATTGCATAATGTCTGCTGAGAAGTGTATCCATCTATACAGCCCCAGGCGGTGACGTTATCTCAAGCATGTTCCCACTGTCAGTTCTAAACACCAATCACCTTGCACGCTCTTGCTTGTTTGAAACGAAGATTTCATCTATATGTATTCACTACATTTATACTTTGTTTAAATGTGTATGTTTTGTTAAAGTGAATTACTTATCAATAAGGGTATCTTGAATACAATAATCCTACTACATCAGCACTTTGATATGGTAACTTGACTTTCTACTTTCAATAATATCCAATTTATTTAGTGGGAAATATTCTAAGGTACACATATTCATAACCACATATCTTACCTTTTTTATACAGAAAACGTCTAATTTCCAGATTATCATCATGCGTATTTGTGGGAAAAGTCTGCTGTACAAATAAGATTCCTACTTTAATCTGGAGGCAGTCTTTTTTCTGGTAGAACGCACGCATACTTCAAGTTCAATTTCCCACGACGTCGATGGGCTAAAACTCTGACGCTTTGAATATTCCATGACTTTGCCCCTTTCAACTCCTGTCGTCTTTAAACCTGACCTACTTAACCCATAAACATGAAAACCATCATCTCCAGAAAACATGAATAAATATAAAATAATATTTGCGTTTATATTATGATCAATTTTAGCTTTGATTCCCTATTTTCCTTGCTTAATTAATAGTGTATACATATTACAGAGTGAAGTGTGAGATCGTAGAAAAGAGAGAGGAAGGGAGGAGAGACAGTGGCAGAGACAGTGAAAGAGGGAGAAAGATAAGATAGAGAGATAGAGAGAGACAAACACAGACAGTATTTCGTTATGACTGATAGTGGGGTTAGTTGGTGTTCTTTTTCATGTTTATGCTTATAATATATTTTTTACTTACTGATGTTTAACAATTTGCACGATTATCGTGAAAAAGAAGAAGAAGGAAATGACTTCTCATTCGAAACAAACTATTATTAGCATTTTGGAAATAATCAAAATCATGAAATTATTCAGTCTGTCCGCTCCGTCTCTGTCTCCATGTTGCGCCCTATATACTATTCATGGCTAAAAGACATGCAACATAATTCAGTCTGTTTCTGAACCATACTGCTTCCGAATGTTAGTCCTTCCTTCCTTACCATCCCTCAACCGTGGGCCCCTTATGTAGCTGGCTTGCTCTCTGAGCTTGATTGAAAATCACATTAAATTTGTCTTGAAATCCTCCACCCCACTCACGATCGCTGGATGAATCCGTAGACATTTTGATGTGTATTAGCATATCTTTATGTATCCCATTTCGGATTTCGGAAGCTGAGCGGAAGAACATCGAGAAATGTGGAAAGATCATGAGCGCAAGGGAATGTGGTTTCAATTCTGCAATAAACCAGGCGAGGGTATCCCCTAGCGCTGGCAATGAACCATGTGCGCTCCCAATAAAAATGTTAATAAAGAAGAGTTTATTGATGAACTTAAAGGAAAACATCAAATCCTTCAAGGACATATTTTCGGTGATGGGTCAAAATCTACATACTCCCTGCCAAGCATATGCCAATGTAAAAGTTGCCCTCGTCAAAATTATGAGTGTATATTGTTGAAGCCATAGCGAAATGTAAAATCGTGATATTTTCAAAGTATAAAAACATTGTGCAAATAATGATTTCGCATGCTACCGGATACTACTTTACCACCTGGATGGAAAGAAGCAATGTAGATAAAATGTATTGCTAAAGGACATGTGTGCCGTGTACGGGATCGAACCTGCGCATCTCCCGTAATAAGCGTTTAAACCACTCGATGACTCAACAATAATTATAAGACAATCCATCGTTTAGAAAAGTCCAGGTACACTTTGTGATTATCGTTATCCTCTGCGTATAATTCAAATTATTTTAGTCTGCATCAGATCTATAAGACTTTATACGTTCATGCTGTTAATTAAAAAGGCATTGATCGTTATCGCCTTAATAACAATTTAGCTAATTGATTAATGAATTATTAATAAAGGTCATTGTGTATTAGTACAAGGTGAGGACGTATAGATCTAGAGGGCCTGGTAGGTAGGTAGGTAGGTAGGTAGGTATTTTTTCGACTACATGAATTGGATTATTATTATTTTTTTTTTTTAATTAACTGTCGAGTTGTGGACCTGTTGATCCAACACTGACCCAGTATGATGTAAAAAACATCTGAAGGCGTCCCCGAAAAGTTAGCGTAAATCCAAGATTTCAAATACATTGGCGGTTACCCAAGCGCGTAGCCAGGATTTCATTTTAGGGGGGGGCGGTAGTGAGCACACAAAGCGTGCGAATCACTTACAGAGCGCGCGTAGCGCGCTCCCTAGAGGGGTGGGTGCAGGGAGGGGGAGCTTTGACGTTTCATCAAATTATTAGAGAAAGAAGACGATTCGTTGTACCGTCCTCGACTCTCAATCCTAATTGCTTGAATCAAGTTCCCCTTCCTCCGCGCGTAGCCCGGAAGCTCTGACGTTTCATTAGATTATTAAAGAAAGAAGACGATTCGTTGTACCATTCTCGATCGACTCTTAATCCTTGTCTGAATTCAGGGATAAAGATAAAGAAAAACCAAAATTAGTAATATTTTGTGTATTATGACAAACGAGAGAGCTAATTGTAAGTTTGTAACTATGTTACAGTCCACTGGCTAAATTGACAAAAGTGAGATTTGTATAGATTTAGTGATCTCATATTTCAAACATTCATATAAACTCTCTTATTTTTTTTGGTCCGATTTATGTTTAAATTCCGTCAATCTGTTTCTCTTATACTCCTACAAATGAACGTATTACAAAGGTTGGATTTCACGTTATGGCTCGTACCTATAGGACCTCACAACATGAGACTTTATAATCTTCAACAGAACAGTATATCACAGTCCTACCACTGGCTTGTGTGTGTTTTGCGTCTGATGCTGATTCTAACGCTTCCATGCATGAAGTGATATCCTTTATAATGACTCGGTAACATTGTTGAAGGTTGATGAAAAACTGCGTAACTTTCGTATGAAATGTTACTTATTATATTTCTTCTACAGTACTTACCCTCTAACATCACTGTGCGACACCCTCTAACAGTAAATTCTCCAAACCATTTTTGAATTTTCCCAACCGTTTTCCCATGAAAATAAGACATAAGACAAACTTTACAAAACCTTTCAACCTTTAAATGTCTGGAATTGTTTACAGAGCCAATTCATTGATTTGTGACGATTTACGTTCACCTAAAATGTAATTAAATTTTAATAATATAGTTTGGAGAATTCAGAAATTGAATAGATCCGTTTTTCCAATTTGTATCATCAGTTTTCACTCAAACTTTCAGATTATCTTTAATTGTACATTTAGCATCGTAGTCACTACTTTAGCACCATTTTCTCTCATCTGACAATGTTACCAAGTCCCTTTAAGGGGATAATGCATTTAGAATGGGATATAATAGTACGGACTATTAGTCGGAATCCCAGGGTAGAGCAATTACGACCCATTTCCAAGTTTAACCTTCGTTCAGCGAGACGCCTGCCATAAAATGTATATTTGCTCGGGGAACGAAGAGACTGGAGAGAGATTTAGTCTAATTATTTATAACTTTCTCTGTCTGTATATCTCTCTCCAGCTTCCCTTCTCTACTATCCCATCTATGCTCTTTCGCGAGTAACCCCCCCCCCCTCTCTCTCTCTCTCTCTTTCTCTCTCTCTCTGTCTCTCTCTCTCTCTCTCTCTATTCCGATCTCTTTCTGTTGTTTGCATATTCTTTACTCACTACTGCCCCCACACAGAAACGATAATCCTCTCTCTCTCTCTCTCCCTCTCTCTTTCTTGCTCTCTCTCATTCTCTTTCTCTATCTCCTTCTCTCTCTTTCTATCTCTCTCTCTCTCTCTCTCTCTCTGTATCTCTTGTTCCATGTTCTCTTCCTTCGCTTATATAGACCCAACTTATTTCCTTTACAAATCCTGTTGAAACAGCTACACAATCATGTTTAGACTGTTGCTGTTGTTTACAATTTACCATGACACCACCCTGCCCCTTTTGCCTTCCTTCACCCCCCGACACTTTTAAGGATTTTTTCTCATCCCATTGACGTTACCATGCCTTCCCCTAATGCTCCATCCTCGCCCCCTCCCCCTCCCCCAATTCCCTCCCCCGCGCCTCCAAATAATGTTTACTTAAAAGACACTATACAGCTTTGCCATGAAAAGAGGTTGTTTTGCCGCTTCCCGATGGCACTAGCTTTTGACTACCAACCTTCCGTAATAACCTATGGGACACCCCCAGGGATCCTTTCCCTAGAGCAGCCGGTGACTAAGAGCTGGCAATCCGTCGCTCCATTTTTATAGATCAGTGATTTCAGGACTTGGCGTGTGGGTGGTTTCTGCCATTCATTTTTTCCTTCTAAATGCAAGATATTGTTAAAGGGGCTTTTGTGTTGTATAATGATTTGTTGTTGTTGCTACAATCGAGATCGTTACAGTGGAGCGTTATTCAAACCACTACGGACGCTTGTAAGCCTAACAAGGTCTGTTTATATGACCTATTTATAATAAAGACGATTTGCCAGTGCATTCATCAGTCATCGAGAGATTCAACACAGAGCACGGTTGGATCTCTACCTGTAATTCTACCATACGAAGTATGCCCTCACCGTCCCAAACTTGAAAGTGTATTATCCACTTCAAGTTTCCTTCTATCCTAGACCCTCATCCTTTTCCCTCCCATCTTAAAAATATTTTTATTAAAGATTCGTGAAGGTTTTATTTCATTTTTTTGATTTCATGTGAGCTTTGTTCACGGATTATGGGTTGTTAAAAACACACGAATCTCTGCACTGATATAATACAGATGAGTACAACATTGTGCCTTTATGTATAAGCATTGATATCAATAAGACACAGTTTTAATGATATCCTTGCAAGTGAGTGAATATACACAAAAGGATAAAATTAATTGTTCACTCATTCGCCCCCCCCCCTTCTCTCCTAATATTAGCAATTCAAATCTCAATTAATACTTGCAATACATAATTTATTTGAAGAAAATTTAAGCATAACAATCTCGCCCAAGTAGTTGAATTGTTCGATATTCGACCAAATTGAACCAACTAAGAATGTATATATTTTCCCAGAAATAATCTGTCTTTGATATTAGACAATATGTCTTTTGATCTCTTACCACTATGTTTTTTTCTACGTTTCGGCTTTATATATATAAATTTACTTGGTATTTTAGGTTTGTTAGTTCATGATATTCGAAGGAGCACTACACAGTCATGATTTCGAAACCACAGAAGCGTGTATAATATGTGTGTGGGTTTCATCGCACATTACCTCGTCTGATATTAAACGTTCATTACCTAGCGTGTCTGCGGTCGTCGCTAGCGGGAAATGTAGGAAGGCCACAAGAAATCCACCCCTTCCCAATTTAAGATTATCTGTTGCAGATGAGCTGATAAATGAGTGAAGACAACAGAGAGATTTAGGAAGTGAAAAGGAGATGATCTCCTCCCATCCAATCGCTGGCCTTTGCTACCGCGCGCGAACCCCGCCCCTCAATAATACCAGTGCCCCGGCTACGCACCACGCCATTTTTATCAGAATTGAAGAGCAAAAACTCACTTCATTAGATGAGATGTATTATAATGCATACCACTTTTCTGCCCCTCCTTCCTGTTCTCTTCGAAAGAAAACGAGAAAGGCTGCACCCATCGCGGTTTTCCTTCTGCAAACGCAAGCTGGCGGTGTCGCCGCGGTTTTCTCGCCAAAAAATTAGCCAAAGGCGATTTCCTTTTATCACTTCGAGAGGACGCCGCCAAAGAAGGCGAAGATTACTCCCGGGGGTTCATATTCAACTGGTGTCCATACTCATATACGGATGCAGAGATATGCTGGATAGTTGGAGGAATGCGTGAATGAGAAAGTAGGAGTGTTTTATATAGAGGGCAAGGACGCCGCTGTGATAAAGGTTACATGAGAGGAAATGCCATGAAAAAATGAAATAGAGAAAGAGGGAGGGAGAAATAGAGAGGGGAGAAAGAGAAAGAAATACATCGGTAAGACTGAAAGAGAGCGAGAATATAAAGAGAGATAAAGTAATTGGTGTGGGAGAGAGAGAAAAAATAAAGGGGAAGAAATTGGTGAGAGAGATGGTGTTTTAGAGAGAAATGTAAAGAAAAAAGAAGGGAATAAAGTACGGAAAATCCGAGAGAGAGGGAATGAGAGAGAAAGGGGGAGGGAGGAAAGGAAGGGGAGGGAGGGATAGAGGGGGGGGGGGGGTGGGGGAGTAAATAAGACTAAGTCTAAATTACAAACATTTGTTATAATAATCTTACGCGTCCACTTTACGTGAACAGTGTTGTTCTTATATTCAAAGGCTAACATGTTATGAGCCTGATGAACACAGGTTTGGAGCTTTTACCCTAAAGTTGGCTCAATCGTGAACATTCGAAAAGGTTGATATTTTGATTTACACACTGGCTCATTGTAACATAATCATGATCACCACTAACAGCAATAACAGTTAATGTACTTACAGCACTATGATATACTTTGCTATGATTTCACCGAACGTGCGCCACCTGGTAGATTAAATTTAATCAAAATACATTAAAAGAAGGTTTGCATAAAAATGTTCGTTCGTGGACGATCATTATCTAAAAGATCGCTAGGTAAATTAAATTATATGCTAAGTAAATGAGCTTATCTCGGTTAAATGGATAAAGTTCATGTAGTGTGTGATCATTTTATGGCCTAAGTAGGTTCTCTCTCAGTTTCTCTCTCAGCGATGCTGCAACCCCATAGTAACAACTGAATTCGGAGGTGGTTTGAATGAAAAGAGCGCCCCCGTTCGCTTTGTGCTTGCGGTATAATACTACAATACGACCTAAATTACTATGCAAAACTAGTGCACACCAACACAAAAACCTCATTTCTTAAGTGAATAATGGTAGAATTATAATAATATTATACATTTCATTCAGACCATCTTAAGATATACACATAATATCAAACCCCAATGGAGAAAAAATTGAAGATAGTTAAAACCATCTTTCTTTTAATGTGAATCTAATTCTCCAGAAAAGCAACGATCTTTATCTGTAGTGAAGCGATGTGTGTCTTGTAATGTAGAAGCATGTCCTCTTTTGTGAATGTATAACTTTCACCAAATTAGCTTTTTTTTCCAATGTTCTAACATGTATGGCGCTCTTCTAAAGAATATAGGCCTTACTCATATCAATCAGATTCTTTTGCTTAAGAAATTTTAAGAAAAATAAATGAATTATAATAATTATAATGATCTCCCAGCATGGGCCAATAATGGTTTCAAAGTATTAATCTACTTCAGAGTTATACAAACATTAGATTCGCCAAAGTTGGGTATATATCTTGTATTAATACATTCTTTTTTATTTCTCCTCTTTTGCATTGCCTTTCGTCTGGACTTGGTTCCCGTTTACTTCATTCACAGGTAAGTCACCACACCAATTTCATATCGTGTTACCATGGTGATAGAGAAATGAATATGATAAAAGATTGTGTCATAGTCAAAGAGCGTGGTCTACTTATAGTTCTTAAAATTTAACCCTAACCCCGAGGTTAGTCTGACGTCTAACTTTTGCGTTTGGTAAATGTGATCTCGGGTAAGTTGATATGGATTTAAATGTACAGGAGTCGCACATTCATCCTTCTGTGAATCATTGGGGATTTCATGTGGTCACCACATATTTGTATTGTTGAAATATCGTTGGAATAAAAGATGTATTGTTGAGTATCCAGAATAGGATATGAACTACGCTCTGATAAAAATGCCTCTGAAATGGTGCTAAAAATTCTGCCTTAGTTGTTAAAAGAAAACCAACCTTCCTAAGAACTCCCTTTTTAAGTTCTGCAAGTACCAATAACTATCCATAAAGAACACGAAAGGGCGCTTAGTAATATTGCGCTTCTTGTAGGAACCACATTGCTCATGTTATTTGGTTTACTTTTTGACCCATTGCGTCAAAACTGAATTCATGAAAAAGAAAATGAGGACCGACAATATCTCTTGATGCTTTGCTTTGGTACAAATGTTCAGTCCTAATCCTCTTCTTTGATTTCTTATTCATACAATCACAATATCAATTCCCTGGATATTCTTTACAGAGCTTTGATATGCCTTTTACGGAAATTCGGTACTGTTGTTAATTGTCTTTTACAAGAACTGTTTTGCAACGGTCTTTACTGGAGAACTCTCTGTGGAATATAATACAACGGATCTGTTTCTGGACGACTTAAGTGTTGATGTTCTAAAGCTTTTTTTTAATCAAGACAACAGCTATTATAATGACACGTTCCTGATGTGTAAAGGGCGCTTCATAATTATAACGGCACTTGTTTTACCGTTTAGTATTACCCTAATGGTTTGTTCAGATATGACTCGGCCAAACCGCGTAGGCATTTTACCGAGCCATATCTGAACAAGCCTTAGCAGTGCCACTGGTACACATAACTTAACAAAATGTTTTGTAGAAACACCTGAAAAATGTTTTTAATAATTAATTTGTTTTCATAGTCCCTTTTTATTATTGAATCGCTTCATGTTATCCACAACTTTTTAGCCTTTTCTTCGTTTTAAAAACATGGCTTTGCTCAGCCTACATAGCGGAATTGACGTAAGAAAATTTGGATGTTAAATTGTCTACAATATTAACAGGGTAATGAGTAGGCTCATGTACGACGCGTATGGCTTACTCCCACCCAGCCATAATAAGGCAATCTCTAAACTGTAGCATGCATTCCTGACGCACAGAGTGTCTGAACTCAGCTCTGGCGGTGTTACGCCCTCTTGCGTTCAGATCAAGCAACAGCATATTTTAATAGTTCAGTTTGTTCATAATTTTACATGTACAGTACAGTTGGAAGCAAAAGAAATGATTTATTTATGAATTCATAAAAACGTTTTACATCAAGGCCTTTTTTAAATCTTTGCATATTTCGATGATTTTAAAAATGGATTATGAGAATACATAATATGAAGGAAAGTGAGGTTGCCAAATGTTGGATGCGATAGAAAATGTAATTGAGAGTCTTTTGAGGTTGTGGGAACAAAAAAAGGTCAACATTTACAAAGAACAAAGCCAACAAATTTAAGTAAAAAGTTGGTTTCAAGTATACATGATACGTAAGCTATGTGAAGATATTTAACGTTGGAAGTATAAATCGGAACGTCCGACGTTTAAGGCTTTCTTGGTAAGATGTAAACATGGTGATACAATGTGGATTGGCGGAAATAGCTGCCATAGATTCAGGATAATTTATTTCCATATTTACTAACAGAAATGTTAATGTTAATGTTTTGCAAAATGTATTATGCTTTTATATTTTTGCCAGGAATATGAACACAAGCAACCAATCAATCAATCGATATAAGGGACGTTATACCTCCACATTATATCAAACGCTCAAAGAGTCATCATTTTTTTCTGACAAGGAAAACTGAAAATTCGGAGACTTTTTAAATTAAGACAAGTTAGTTGTCAGCATAAACAAGACCCCAATTCGTAAGGGGCATTAATCACGTGTCCTCCACCCCCATCATCACACACACACACACACACACACACACACACACACACACACACGCACGTCCCATCCCTTTCTCGCCCCATTTTCGTGTACCTCTGTACAAGGAAATCCCTGTTGTGCGGTCCAAATGCTCAAAATAACGTTAGATTCACCGTACCGAAGCCCGTTTCTTATATAAGCCATTTCCGTAGTTAAGTACTACAGAGTACGTCACTGGTATCGTAAACGTAAAGCCACTACCCATTGAAATACAATCCCGTATTATTTCACATGGCAACGGCAACAGCACATATCCTGTAAATTATTTCAATCCGTACCCTATTTGGATTGTTTTTCTTCTCCTCGAAATGCCAATCCATTTATTTGTCATACGAATGGAAATTCGAAGCGATTTATTATCTGGGACGACTAATTTATTCATTTCAAGCTATTTATCTATTGACGATGGGATTTGTTTTAGTGCGTGAGCACAACTCTACCGTTTAAAGGTAATTAGAGAATAATTAGGCTTTGACGCAGTATCCGACGTCAAAACATCAACGAAAACACATCGAGTGGAATATTTGTCAAAAATAAAAAAATTGTAAACGATTACACTTAGAACAAAATAGAATTATAAAAGAACTACACATTTTTTTTTAAAACAAGCAGACGAATTGAACAACTCTTTTTCGGTCGAAAAATCCCGGAATAATAAGAATTTCGAGTAAAAGACCGTTATGAACTTTTCAACCATTTTTATTTAAGCTAAGATTATTATATGTACCTGTAATCGAATTTCGTAATGTACTTATGCGCATATTAGAATTTTTATTTTGTTTAGCTAGTAGTGCGTGTGAGTGAGATCGGTGTGCGTGTGTGCGTGTGTGAGCACATGTATCCTGCGTGCATTCGAGGGATCAGGTTACCAATACATACAGACTTTGAGGGACCTTTGGAGGGACCATTTGCCGGTCCCTTAAATGCAGAACACAAGTTCATAGGATATTATAAATTTCAGAGCTAAAACTATATGTTTTTCGCCCTTGTGAGATAATAATTAGACAAATGAATTACTATCTTTATAACATTTTTGTCATAAAAAACTTTTCAAAGTGGTGAAAACAAGTGGTCCCTCAAACGATGTGTGTATTCACGACGGTGTGTTGTCAACAGATTCTTGATGACTCTCGATGAATACACACTGTATATGCTCGACACATAAACCAAGGGCGCCCCCTTTTGTCCATAATTTAAGATTTCCCTGTACCGTCATCTAATGATGGTGTTATGTTATAGGGATTATAATGCCCACTGATAAATACATAAATATATATCTTTATATTCTCCCTGTTGATGATAATATTCATCATTAATATAAGAGACAAAATATATTCATTGAACAATATTTCTTTGTGCTGAAATATATTGTTTTGTTTAAGTTTACCTTTCCTGCGGCAGTCTGTTCAAAGAATGAAAAATCATTTGTGCACACTGCTCACTGTCCTCTATAAAACAGGAGTGGAGAAGTGTCTTTCAAAGCGGGGGAGGGCACCAACATAAAAAGGTTTTTTTTATGAGAAAAAAATGGGGCACCAATTGAGGAATGGTCATGTTATTATATATGCAAGTATAATTTTACAACCCTATGACACGATTATGATTCTGATAGTTTAGTCAAGACAAATTATTTAGCATTCGTATGTTTGGTACAATCTTGATTAGGCATAGGTCAAATGAATCTTAATTTGTAATAGTTATTGAATGTCCGGAGGCCCAATCAGTGATTCCCTCTCCCCAATCACGGACACAATGACTGAAACCCTTGCATAAGTGACACTACGTCCGAAATGACTCGCCAATAATTCAATCTTAATTGTCTAGATTTCTTTTGCCATTACCCAGGGTGACGCATTCAGGGCCCACCACTTTCGTCAAATAATTCGTATAGGTGCTCTGAAAAAAAGAAAACATTCTTAATTTAAAGGCATATTGTCCTACTTGTAGCTACTTGCTCCCTCTATATAGAAAACTTCCCCAATCGGTGCCTGTTGGTCCCCCATGATCCTCTTTTTCTTATGTTAAATGAGAGCTGAGTCAATGAGATAGCCACCTGTCACAGTGACCTCGCTGGCTCGCTGTGTGGTCTAATCCCTTCTAGCTGAAGTAGTAAAGCTTGCCTTTAAGCTTATACTGTAACGTAAAATTGTCATGAAATCCAATGTTCATGACTGAAAAATTGACAGAAATTGATAATGAACTTGATGCGTGAAATTGATCTTAAATTGCTAATGTTTACCCTGCCCCAACCTTTAATGCATCAGATCTTGGGAGTAATACATAAGGAGATAATGTTACCAATATGAAAGATGAAATGGGGATTTCATTTACCTTTAGTAGGAATATTTTATATTATTCTCCAGCATAGCTACATACCCGCGCGAACAAAGTGCTAGACTCGGTCACCAGTCGGGCGAAGCAAATATATCTTGCTAAAAATGACTAGGCTGTTCTGCAAAAAAATGCGCCACCGGGACCGCCGCAATTACGCTATTACCAGAATCAATTGCATGTTGATATATATTTCTTAAATTACATGCTAATGTTAAGCGATTCAATGGTTTTTCTTATACATGGTATATCCTTTACCTTTTACCATGATATATTTGATAACTTTTATGTAAAGCGCTGTGAAACAACAGTAATAGTTTGTAAGAGCGCTATAGAAATGACTTTACTGTATTGTATTTTATTGTATGTAAGAGGTATCTAAATGATACCCTTATATAATTCCTTTTTTAGTTTGGAATGCATATTGTCTCACATTTACATTAAATTCTGATAAATTATAATTGCTGGTTAAGTTTTTAAAATCTTAACGAAATGAAGCAATCTATATTGAATAACACTTTGAACTTTAACAAAGAAATTGAAATATTCTCAAATATCCAGTCATAATTAATACCATGACAACCCTTTTAACATTTGTAGAGATTACAGTAATCTTGCTCTGAAAAACAGTTAAATAATAACACCACATCATGTACAGTAGGCCCGTACTTACAAATCTGGGTAAGTTTGATCTTTTGATATGCATGGAAATATATATTTTTTTGATTCCCATCTAAAGTAAATCAGTTCATCCTGCTCGCCTTTGCTGGTCTGTTTAATACTTATGTGAAATTTCCACTAGCGTCAATCCTTGGAATTACTGGTTGCTCCTAGCAAAAGAAAAATGAATATCACCTTCGAAGAGAAAAAAATATATATTGAAGATCTTCAAAAAAAGATTACATTTCACTTGAAAAATTGGCCTTTTCTCTCGACATGCCTCGAGTCAATTTGCATATTGTGTAACTATCAAATTACACATCTTGTATTCCACTTCTTTTTTCTTTCTTTGTTACCATTTCTCCTCTTCCCCTTTTGTCCATCTCTACAAATCTTCATTTCTCGTTTTCCAATCTTGTCATTAATTCTCTTTCTTGTTCTTCTCTCTATTTTTATATTATTAAACTCTGATATAATGACGTCATCGTTTTCATTTCTCAATGTATATGCCTTTTCTCTCCTTTTCTACATATTTACCTCTCTCTCTCTCTCTCTCTCTCTCATTCTATCCCTCAACCTCTAAACTTATTTTTCTCTCTACCCCCTTCTCTCCCTCTCTCTTTCTCCCTCTCTCTCTCTCTCTATCTATCTCTCTCTCTCTCTCTTTCTCTCTTCGTTACTTTATATCTCCCTCTATCGCTCTCCCCCTCCCCCTTTCTCTCTCTTTCTTTCTCTCTCTCTCACTCTCTCTCTCTCTCTCTCTCTCTCTCTCTCTCTCTATCTGTCCTTTCTTGATAAAGGCCTATATAAGAACACACAATTTATTTGTTTTCCAGAAGAGCGAGTTCATAAGCAAATAGCCATCTTCCATACAAATACAATGAGGAATAGAGGAAATTGCTTTTACCATTCCCTCGACGATGACGTCATTATATCAGATCTGATAAGAGTCGAATGATAAATTACATTTAGCTGATCAATGTGTATTAGATAAGCTATCAATTTCTATCTGTGTGCTTTGAGACGTACGATGCATGCCATGTTTATACCTTTCAGCAAAAATACCCCTGACCCTTGCATCGGCGATAAACAAGCCTGTGCTCATATAATAAGCCAGTAGTGTTTGTTTGCTGTTTCTTTTCTTTTCTTCTTTGTATTGTTTCATTTATTTTCTTTTTAAAGGTCGGGTTACATCCAAATATAAGTTGATTCCTGTTCATGTACAGGGCTGCATAAGGACAACTCATGTTTTGTAATTCAAACATCTATGCATATTTCATAGATTTTTAAATAATTTTTAAATAATTTTCTCAGACTATAATAATGATAACAAAATAGGAGTTGTATGCAGCCCTGCACATCAACAGGAATCAACTTATATTTGGATGTCACCCTACCTTTAAGATCACTATCGTTACGGCAGGCGTACGTGCAACTGTTCACCCACACTGCAGGAGGGTACACTGAATATATATTTACGGTTTCGTTTCTGTTTTTGTCAACTTTCTGCTTGACAGGGAATTTCCCGACTTGTAAAGTCCTCCTCAATCGAGGCAAATAATCTGAATCCTCTACTGATTTGAAACCAGTAGCGAGCTTTGCAATATTTGAACATATTATTAAAATAAAACACACACATACACGTTTGTGGAACATGAATAAATAAAGCTACATTTCGAACACTAACTGGCTTTAGAAAAAGCCTAATGGCGATTTTTTTTTCCTCACCGATCCCCGGCTTCTCCCATGGGATTATAGCCAAAATGCGTTTTACGATCCAAACTGTCTACAGACTTAATGGCATGCATCTTTCCTGGTGTTATCAAGACTGACAAGACACAAACAAGTTATTTTTAAAACAATTTGTCAGCCATTACCAGCCTGTCTTAGGCTGAATATGACCAGAATTGACGAATAAGGGTATTCAAGTCATAGTGCAGTAAGGCAACTATATTTTGTCGTCATAGAGACTAGTTTGTTTTCATACAAAAATATCAGACCAATCCTACACGTTACTAGAGTAGACACGTCTTAATTGCCAAACACATCTCGAGTTCTTAGCCATTAGTTAACACGAATGAAAAGATTTTGATACTGATGAAGCTCGTGAGAAGAATGAAAATTCTTTATTTAGAAAATGAAAACACCCGTGACTCTTTTTTGAAATTACGAATTTCATACAAATTTAAAAGCATTTTTACATAACCATTACTTCCCCAAAAAACACATTAGACTTTCATCATTAGGTTGAATCTTGTAAAGAAAGTTACCAGTTAAGAATGAAATAGCTCAGGGCGGATCCAGGGTGGTGCGTGGGGGCGCCCCCCCCCCCCCTTTCCTTAAGAAATATTCACATAAATGTTCAGTTTACGCATTCAGAAATGCCTTAGAATGTACCATAGAGCATCTTAAGGTTAAATATTTTCCGGGGTCCTTAGGCGTGCCCCGGATCCCACGCCACAGAGGCTTCGCGCTTTCATTTCACCCCCCCCCCCCCCCCGTTTTGGAAATTCCTGGATCCGCCCCTGGAAGTACAATGGATTTTCCTTTTTAGATCATCACCTTCACTCTACAGTGGGCCACATTCGCAAGATTGTTTGCAACATCACAAAGAAATTCGACCTGATTTAAAGTGGAATGGCACGGAAAATCATGTAGTGCTTAATTAGAATGTTATTTCGATGCTACTTTCTTTAGAGGATTTAACGGGAAAGAGGACGGCAACACCATCTTTCTCATTAGAGTGATTAAACAGGAGACATCCGGGTAATGAAAAGACATCCGGGTAATGATGAAGATTGACTGCCACCGTGACGTTCCGATAACGTGTTTGATTAAAGCATAGTTAGTTACTGTAGAAGGATTTATATTTTCAGGCTTTATCGATCGTCATTATCCTTCCTATCGGTTTATTATTCGGAGTTGCTGTGTGCAAAGACATAGAATGGGTAGAGCTGGTGGGGGCGTGTCGCAGCAGGGGGGGGGGGGGGCGGCGCCAGTGACACGGGCAAACGAAACTTAATACTATCTGGGTGATATGCGAAAGTTAAGGACCATGATTTAAAATCAACTTACTTCAAACAATGTTCCTGTAAATGTCCTCACACATGAACATTTTTTTCTTTAAAGAATCTTGCCTAATTGAAATATAATGAGTGTTCAATTCGTTATCTAAGTTGCCAGAACTCGACTATGCTCCCTGTTTTGTTTACATAGCAGAAAGCTTTTTAATAGCCATTTTATAGCTGATATGAGAATTATTTAGAATTAATGATTAATTCATAACCTTCGAAATACGAATTGGGTTAATTCCCTTGATTGCGTTATTATTAAATTCATTACAAAGGTTTAAAGCACTTGGCCATACATGCAACAGTGTGTCTGTGGTAATATGCATATTATAGTGCTGATCATCAATTTATCAGGAATGGAAAAATATATTATGAGGTTGCAAATGATCTTGATATGCTTTATATCCTTCCTAAGTATGACGGATTTGTACCAAAATGAGATTGATATTGACTATCTACGCTCTAAAACGAGCAAAAAAGAAAATAGATAAAGTATACCCAATTTAAAAAAGGGAACGTGTAATTTTGTGGGATTAGTTTTTACCCAGAAGTCTGTGGTAGTTCGTAATGCGTGAGTGCATAGGCCCCCATTTTGACGAAAAAAGAAAAGAGATCAAATATACCCAATCAAACAAAAAAAGAGGAAAGTGTATTTTTGTGGGTTTAGTTCGTACCCATAAATCTGTGGTGATGCGCAATGCGTGAGCGCATGGGCGATCATTTTGGATGTAATCTTGTTGGATGTGCCAAAGCATTGGACATATAAGAAACTGGGAACATGCTTGCAAATTTCAAGAGAAACACAAACGTAAATTGCATATGTTTGATATCAAACACTTTTACCCACTGAAAAAGAAGGAAAAAGGGCAGATTACAATTATGTGCCAATCAACATTTTACAACACGACAGTCTAAGGCAATCTATAAAGGCATTATATAACACAGTTTGAAATGTTCGAAAAATTACATCAAAGTATTACAAATTCCGAACATTATTTCCCTTGGTGATAATCGTGATGATGGCGTATTGAAATGCACGTTAATTGATTGCTCCGAGTATGTATGATTGTATTTTACTCTTGCAGCTTTAGGCCCTGCATTACATGGCAAAGCAAAATAAAAGAAGATACAAAACCGTCAATATTCATGTCCGCCAATGTGATATCTGCATGTCGATTGAATGCTGATTAAGCGTGATGTACACAGTCATGATGCACACGCTTTTCAATTTTTGTACTTGGAACTGAAGGAAAATTATATTCAAAATTTCTCCAACGCGGAATACTTGGTTATTTTTACGTGTGCTTTATATTGATATTTTCTTTAAGACAAGTTAGGCTTTTTTTTCCAGTGTACGCCCCTTCTCCTTCATTTCACGTCTCCCGCAACTTCATCTCTTATTTTTTGTTACGCCCTCCACTTCTCTCGTTCAACTTTTCTCCTTCTACCCCCCCCCCCTCTATTTCCCTCTCTCTCGTATTTTCTTTATCCTTTGTCTCCTTTCTGCTTTTTACCCATCTCCCTCTCTCTCTCTCTCTCTCTCTCCCTCCTCCCTCTCTCTTTCTCCTCTCTCTCTCTCTCTCCCCCTCTGTTTTTGTTTTATATGTGAAAGAATATATATATATATATATATATATATATATATATGTTTATATATTCCCTTCCCTCTGTGCCCCTTATCTCTTACATTATCACACTCTATTTTGATCACTCTCTTCCCTTCCTACTTTCTCACCCCCACCCACCCCCCTCTCTCTCTCTCTCTCTCTTTCTCTTTCTCTTTTCTCCCCTTCCCCTCTCACTAACACATAATCTTTTTCTGTTTCTCTCTTTTCTTTTAAATACTGTTCTTCTCCCTTCTAACTCCTTCTCTCCCTCTCCGTTCCCATCTCCCTCTTTTAGGGATATACGAAAACCTTCCGTATCTCTCTCTCTGTCTTTCTCTCTATCTCTTTGTTTGACTGTCCTTACCCGATGCGATAAGTGCATTTCCGAATCGTGTCATGCTTGAATATGAAATCCTTTTCTAGCTGGAGGAGCGTATGGTTTCTCAAAAACTGTGCTAAGACTTGGCTCTTTATCATTTAATGCTCGTTCGATTAACCCAATTCATGAGAATTACAGACTCATTTCGCGTACAGTGATACGGAAGCAAGGAATCTATGAATAAGAGAGATTCAAGAATGAGACGTGAAATTGTTATTCAGAATGCGAGAATGATGTTGAGGACCGAAAATAAGATATAGGGCTGTTTTTGACTTGCGAATACACAAAATTATGGGTCAGGAGGCGAATTTCATGTCTTGAATATCGACGAATTTCTTCTCTCTCTGGAACGGTTTATAAAATATTGCCAACTCCAATTTCGAAGGATTTCAATTGGTATTATCCTGATGATCATTGAAGAGTTGATTACATAGTGACATTTCAACGAATGCAGTGAGATAAAAAGGTGTTTTAAAATTTCATTTTCAAGGTTTCACGTGTATACGATTTACATTTGTTTAACGTCTGTCTGCACTAGCCTGGCAAGTAGGGAATAGACCTCCATATGAGGTCACTGACAGGTGGTTATCTCATCAAATCAGCTCTCAATTAACATAAGAAAAAGTGGATCATGGGGGACCAACGGGTCCCGCTTTAGAATTGTTTACTATAAAGAGGGCGCAATTATCTACAAGTAGTGCGGTTCTGCTCATCGCAATGACGAACAGAATGCCTGAAGCACACGTACGTAAAGAAATAAACAAAACTCCTTATATGCATCGGATATAGACCATTTCCTTTAATATCCAATAATATATTTATATCGTTTGCTAGCGACAGTCACGTGACAGGAAGCACGAAGGACGCTAAAAGCTAATAGCAGTTTCATTCAGAGTGATTCCAAAGCTCGGTTTAACCTCACAAAATATAACGAATTGGTTCTGCCGCATATCCCGATCGCAATAGTGCGTCTCATAAATCCTTACAGTTCAGAGGAGCAATTTGCTCGGGGTTATTTGGCACCAGGCTGATTTGAATACATTTTCTCTACCACCCCCCCCCCCCCCATTATCTCTCTATGTATCTCTCTCTATCTATCTCTCTTGCTATTTTTTATCTCGAATTCTTCCTCTAATGTATTGTATTGTATTGTATTTATTCAACTTCATTGATGTACATCTATATTTTGCTTATAAACATATTTTTTACAATGCAATGTAACAAATCAATATTCTTTTGGGAATCGAATTTTTCATATAAATCTATTTCTTCTCCTTCTTCTTCTTCTTCTTCTTCTTCTTCTTCTTCTTCTTCAAGATAATCTGCCTCCTTCAATACTGAAAATTCTTGTAGATGCCGTATACTCGGCCTGATTGGGGTGTGCAGGTGGACCATTACATCGGGGTTTTCCCCTACTCTTATACGAATAGTGCAATGGGTTCTTAACGTGTAACAAATCAATATCCTGTTTGTAAACATAGGCCTAAATCAATGCAGTGTATATAGCAAAACAGAAGGAAAGTTATATCCAGCAGAAACACTCTTTTTTCTTTTTGTAATAACATGACATAAAGTAAATAATATAATGTACCACAATACATCCGAAGATTTAGATATATAAAACCTAGTACAGCAATTTTCTTAATAGATTATAACTCATGCTATACAAAACAGGTAACAAATCAATATTCTCTTTGTAAACATATATATTATTACATCAATTTACAATGCAAATCAATACTCTGTTTGTAAACATATATATTATATCAATCAATTTACAATTTCACTCTCCCCCATATGTCTGTCTTTCTCTCTCTCTCTCTCTCTCTCCCCCTCTCTCTCTCTCTCTCTCTCTCTTCCTCCCTCCCTCTCTCTCTCTTTCTCTGTCTCACTGTCTCTCTATCTCAATTTCCCTCTTTATATATGCGTCTGTATATTATGTTTGTATGTTCCCCTACCATATTATGTTTCTCTTTTTTGAATGACCAAATCTACATGAATATTTCAGTAACAGCTGGATTTCATTATATACAAAAAGGGTTATATGAAAGTTGTTACCCTTTAACAAGTAGATTTGTTACCGTGTAGAGAGGTATCTGGAGTGTTGTATGACGATGAGAACACATTGCACCATTTATTTTACGTCCGTGGCTTTGACCGGATTTCCATTTTTGTTTAAGTTTCATTTTTCAAGTTCATTTGTGTCTTCTTCCGTAAAGTCAAAATAAGAAAGAGATTTGAAGAACAAAATATTAAGAATTCAAATTAAAGCCTAACATATAGGCGATTACCTAAATATCAGTTCATGTATATACACTGTACGTACAGCAATTACACGGAGATACCTTCTTATTCCTCGAGTATAGGTAAATGTTTAGTTTGTTGATAGCATCTCCCGTAGAAATGTGCTATTCCACATTTGTTCTCGTCCTTTTTCATTGAACAATGATGCACAGCAAAAAACAGATAATATCACGCAATTGAAATTTAATGAAACTTAAAAATTAAAAAAATGTCCCCTTCTAAACCCCAACCTGCATGGGCATTTTATTGAATTACGTATTAACGTGGTGATACAGGATTGAATGGACATTTGCCTATCGTGGCAAACATGTCAGTCCGGGGCAGGTCTCAATTGTGATTGATTTCCACAAATTTTTCGAAATTGGACAGTATTTGCCGAGTGCCGCCAGAGCTAGTTTGTCTACATCACGACCAGCTGTTACCACGACCTCAATGTTTCAATGTACTCCTCTAGTGTACTTACTCTTGGCACGAGAGCGAGGTTATATTTCAAAATGATTTGCTTAGATATTATTCCTTCTGTTAGTGACAGTATGTTATTCATTACATTTGGCATTCAAATAAATAATTGAGTATAGATAAGACCATCATTTAAAACAGAAAAATTCACATAATCTTATTAGGTGTTTATTTTTGTTGTGTTCATTTGTAGTTTTTTGACGCTGGTACAAAATGATGCATTTAAGAGATATGTTAATGCTACGCCGATTATTAGTTTCATTCTTTCTATAATTAAAATGTACAAAATATCCGACATATTGATCGGACACGTGTAAATGTCAATACTTGCCCATGTTGTATACAATTATGATTATTTTCATATTTGTTTGATATTTAAGTTAGAGTGGAAAAAGAAAACACATGAGCTAAATGTTTTGTGTTAAAATACAAAGAAATGTGATTAACATTCTTAACTCCTCGAAGTTTAAAAGAAACTAAAAACAAATTTGGGGGAAATAAGAAGAGTATTTATGACTTTCAACCATGAAATTTTAATTCCTACTCGTAGAGTTACCGAAGGAGAACTTTTTAAGCTAATAATTATGGATAATCGTACTTTAGTTGAAATAACTATTTCAATAATTAGTAAATATAGACCTTATTTAATTTATAGGACAAGGTATGCTATAGATAAAATAGGTAATACAATCATTATGTCGGTTGCATATATTCAGAGAGAGAGAGAAACGTGCCTTTGCATTTCCGTGCATGCAAGATCAATGAACTCAAGTAGTGATAAATAGGTCTACCAAGAAGTGCCTCTTGAATAGTTCTGTGAAAATAAACCCTTCTTTTGCCTGCAAATTGATGAAATTCAGTGACAAGAGCAGATTTTAGGCGAAGCAGCAACGAACGACGTATATCATTGCCGCATCCGAGACTCCAAGAGTACCTCGCGCTGTCATGTAATGCAATGCACTATCAGTTCCGGTTCAAAGTCTCTTCTCCCTTTTCCTTTTTTGTTGTGCTATATCTCCACCGCGATAGAGTTGCGCCGATTAAATTGAGTGATATTGCCGCGCTGCCCTCGATTCTGTGTGTCCTCATTTGAACTCTGATAGTTGACACACACACACAGTAGGCCTGTGGCTGGGCGAAGAGTTTTAGGCATCAGCACAAGGGAGTGTAACACCACACCTTATTACAGGTAACCACTTCCCCAGTTTACCCACCACCACCCCGAATTAGTCTCTAAGTTCATCCAATACCCTAATTGGATTTGCCTGGCATTCTTAATGGAATCTAGCGATCGGATTCTGTTTTGACATACGGCATCTGCAATCCAATGCAGCGATGGTTTGTTTTCTGGGACATTGGAAGGTGCCATTCGAGCCGAGTGTTTCCTTAACTGATATTTCACTGATGCTTACATAAAGCAACCAAACACCTATATTTACTTGATTTCTCTCATTTCTAATTGCTTTGCTATATGTACATGCTGATATTTAAAAAAAAAGCCTTGCTATACGTATCATTGTGACGTCGTAGTCGGCCCTTATCAGAATCTTCAAGTGTTATGTTGTTAAAATATTTCAAGACATTTTCGAGTACATACAGGGTGTATAAGATAACCACTTTCTCACATCAAAACGACCTCTTAGTATCTCATAACCAAGACAAAGTAATCATGCATGCCCACATATATATCCCTGTGTCTCTTTTAAGTGTTTATGACGTACAGGGTATCATGATGCTTGGGGTCACACAATTCTTTAAAAACAAGGTCACGTGAAGGATAGGTTGCCATGTTGCTGTATAATTTGAAACAGATGTGCATCATGATAACTTTTCAAAAAGTGTTGTCGTTTATCTGGTCTCATCTTTGACCCGTTTGATCCGTATCACCACAGTATACAAAAACCTAGATAGCCTATGTGAACCTAAATACATATTCATAACTGGGATTAATAGAGGAGATGAGTGTTGGTATGTGGGTTATTAGGATAAAGAATGTTTCCTACATTTTCTTAACCTTTCTGCATTAATGAAGGGTGCATTGTTACGTGGATTCACACGTGACTTAGAAATGGCGCCATTCCCCAAAGGCGCCATTTCGCATTGATCATCTAATGAAGATGTGAATGTCGTCTGCAATAAGCTAAACGATACCCAACATATTGTTAGTTACAGTGGTGGATCCATGGGGAATCAAATACACGCCCAACCCCCCCCCCCCCCTCCCCTTCTGCCCCTAAACAAAGTGGGAGAAACAAGGGGGAATACATGAAGAAGCATGGCCTTTTGTTGTTGTTAGTTGTCAAATAATCTTAGAACCGGTCCCCCTTCCCCTGCCACAGACTCCCGGATCTGATACTGAGTTAACTCCTAATAGTAGCCCTAATACTACGAGATGTAATATAATGTTCACCCTTGTCTTCGCGCTTTCCTGACAGTATCCTTACATGGCCATTTTCGAGGGTTCAATCGTACATTTCTGACGAGTTCCGCCCACCGCTCACTATACGATCTGACTAAGATTCGATTTCGGGAAAAAAATTGCGATAGAATTTGATACGAACATTCAATATTGTAACATTTCAATGACCTAGGATCTCAATAGTCGTAATGCTTAACCAAATCTAAATTTCAAAAATTAAACAAGTTGTTTAAAATTTTAAACAACCACAAGTTAACCGGTGAATCGCTCAACTGTTGTTTAAAAATTAAACAACTTAAGGTTGTTTACGTTTTGAACACTTAGTTGTTTAGAAAATAAAAAAACTTTTAAACAACAGTTGTTTAGTAATAAAATTGCACAACTCGGTTGTTTAAAGCAAGTTGTGTAAATGTTAAACAATAATGTTTAAATTACTAAGCAACTGTTGTTTATTCAATATTACTGCACAACTGGGTTGTTTAAAAGGAGTTGCTTACATTTTAAACGGAACTGTTTAATGGTTATTATTACCTGGTTGTTTAAATTTTTGAAACCACTCCTGCAATAATCACAAAGATTACACTGTAACATGTAGAGCTCGTTGCCAATTTACTTCAACATTTGTTCATCATATTCATTTAACAGCGACAGACAACACTATTATTTGTCTCTATAACTTCACCGCCATTTTCATCTGCACTGCACTAACACTTGCACTGCGTGCACTCTAGCACTGCATGCTTGCATGCATGTACTGTGTACATACTTTGTGCATATCGCATGTGTGCACGCATATTGTAATCGCGTATCGAGAAAATGTCAACGACGCGAAATCATGATTGGTTAAATCTATCACGTGATTTTTCCCCCGGGACTTTTTAAACAACTCTGTTTAATTAAATCTTTTTGTTTTTTAATAAATAGTTGTTTAAGCCAATCGACCACTGATTTTTCGATTTTGAACAACGTTGTTTACGTTTTTAAACAACATTCTTTTAAACAGTGATATTTTAAACACCATTCTAACTGTGTAGTACGATTGTCTACAATTTAAAACCGACTGGGCATACCTTCTGACATGAATTCTTAGATGCACTAAAATTCCGTTTGTTAGTATTCTTATCATTACTCAAAACCTTAATCAGTAAGATGATGTTTCTTTAGGATTTCACATCTAATATCATTGCGAATCCTTCACAAATCAGATCGCAGAAAGATCGTATAGTGTGCGTTGAGCATTACGCTAGGGCGGATCCAGGGTTGTCCGAAAGTGGTCAGGTGAAATTCTGCGGAGAGTAATTTGTCTAGGAACATGATTTTGTTTTCATTTTCTGTCGGCACTCTCCAACCACTTTCGGGGGGCGAAAACAACAAATACCATGATATAGTTTAACCCGGGAATCATGTTTGACTTCGATCCCAAATGTTTCAATGAGGCCCAGGGTTTGCAGGCCTTTCACCCACGCCCATAAACAAATATTTTTATTCGAGAACATAATTCAAAGTTTTTGAATGGGACCATTGGATCAATTCCGTGTCCTCTCTCTCTCTCTCTCTCTTTCTCTCTCTCTCCCTCCCTCTCTCTCTCTCTCTCTCCCTTGCTCTCTCTTTTCTCTTTGTATTTGTTGTTTGTTTGTAAATCACACTGCTATAAGGTGTTGTTGTGTATAGATTTTTATCAAGTTTACATGATCTATTTTCCTGTCCCCGAAAGCAGCATTCGTCCTTATCGCAAATCAACCAGGTGTCCTTCCTTCGTTATCGGTCTATAAAAAACCACGTATTGCTGGGCCTACATATCGATCATTACACAGTCTAATTAGTCTGCATCTTTCGATTTTTAAGGCATTTCAGTAACTATGTCGCCGAAGAGCACACCTGCTTCTATTAATTTCATGACGCATTGCGCCCTTTCCATGTCTAGTTTGGTTCGATTCCTTGACGTCATTTTGAATAACTTGATATTTCTATCTCTGGAGCAATCACTCTTCCTTTTTCTTTTCTTTTTTTGCAAATTTTCCTGCAACCATGCAAACAAAACACTTATGATGTGCGCACATTAACAAATGGTTGCCAGTAACTCAAGTGGTGTAATTACAGCTGACAATTTAAAGATAACATTCTGTTATGTTTGTATAGAATTTTTGAATTTCACTGATTTCTGATCAAAATTGTAAGTTTCTGTCGAGACTCGTTCACTGTGTAAATACGGAATTTCTTCTTTTGGGGTATTAAATTAAACTCTACATAGTGGGTTCCTAGTTTGATAGAAAATTGTTTGCCGATTTCCCTTCCTCATTATGGATTGAAATCAAATGAGGTCTTTTTCGTTAGTTGCTATGGGTTTTTCTTGTCGTCTTTGCATGCAATGTAGACCTTATAGACCCTACGTACATGAATCGGCTGGGAAAACACTATATACTTGTGTAATGACAGAACCAATGTATAAAGGCCCTAAATTTCAACGAAAGTGATAATCTCGTGTTAAAATTTGCATTAGTGACGCACTTTGCACAGTAATTCGTCCTTGTCCGTCGTGTAATCGTATTGGCGGTCTTTTAGAGAAGCACACTAACGACCAAACCAACAGAATACGCTTAGTAGTATAAACAGGGCCTGTTATCTCTTAAAATATACTTCTTCTATGAGCCGAACAATAATATACCATCAGGGTTCATGCAACCATGTAAAAGCGTTTGAAAAATTCCTTTAAGTATCAAAAGGGGTTTTCACTTTGCGCGGGAAAAAAAAGAGCGCGGAATTATAAAAAACAATGGCGCGAAATTAGGACGCATGTGATGCGTTTTGGATATAGCCTTATGTCATGCAGAGATAATACAGAAACCATGTCGAAATAACACCCGAGGATATACATTCTGAGGTTGTTGTTGTTATCTCTCCAATGTCTTACCGTGCATCTCTCAACGGCATATAACAATAAACCCTCGAGTAGCATTAGGGCCTTTTTGATCAAGAGATCGCATGCATCCCCTTCAGAAATCATTTTTGTTTGACGTCAATGGTGAGGGAGTCTAACATTATTTATCATAAGCAATCGCTGTACAGAGTAAACCAGCAAAACGCCTTGAAATCGTGGTGGCATTACAATTTGGAAGAAGACCTAGGAGAGAGAGTTAAAGAGCTTACGACTGGAGGCCGAGAGGAGCAAACAATTTACACCCCTTCTTTGTTTCGATTTCGGTCTCACGGCCCTTCACGGTCCTACTGGCTACTGTATCCGCGAGGCCGACTATTCTGGACCGTACATCACCAGAATAGTAGAACAACAATAAGATCTGCAAGTTAGATCAGTTTTGGGAGTGCCTTTGCCCTTCCATCTCCCTGAACTAGGATAAACCTTAATATCACAACAACACGAAATCTTTTCTACCCTAACTGGTACCAGTAAAACGTGATGAATCGCGCTCATATACAGGATAAGGATTTATAGCTTTGAGTCAACAGAAAGGGGGCGAGGGAGGGGGAATATGAACATTAACACGTCAAATGTATGGGCGCAAAAGAAACGAGACTCGTAAATTTGTCGCAGTATCCATTATTTTCTTCAGTCTGCTGAGAGCTGAATGGGTGTGAATTCGATGATACAGGGTAAAGTTAACGGTCTTTTGCTTCTCGACAGATCAGTAGTTATCCAAGAAGCAACGAGATAGAAATAGTGAAATCTAAGCCAGTAAACAGTGGTATACAAGCTTGTGGACTATCGAAGAAACATTCTTCTTTAATGTCAACACTATATTAGCCTTTCACAGCGTCCGTATTAAGTTCCTTAATTTCCATCACTCGATCTGGTGTGTTGCTTTTCTTTACTCAGATTTAATCGATTCCTTTATAATTTGAAATTTCCATCAATTAAATATCTATCGATTTATCCAAGTTGTAAACAATTATACTTAACACGGTTGTTTTCCTCAATTTTTAAGGTCACCCTACTGCATTGATCTCGCACTTGCTAGACGAGCTGAATTCTCCTTGGAAATCAAATTTTTTATTACAATTCTTAACCTGACATACTTTCTGAAGCGAATATTTAACAAAATGTCATCTTTCTTCGATATGAGCGCATCGCATTCAATGACTTATCTCTCGGCTTTCAAAGATGACTTTTGTTCAAATAAATAGTGAAAGAAGACAGATGCAGTGATGTTTCTTGTATCTAAATAATGCTGTAAAACTTATAAGACTGCGCTAAAGGGCTTAGGGAAAAATGTATATAATATTTACTTTGGTTAAGTAGAGAATTAATCTATCCAGGCACCATATAGAAAACCCACATCTTTGATGGCTTAAACGAATGATGCTGAAGGTCAGATCATTGGTGGAAAAGATGATAAACATCTCCAGAGATGAAATAAGCATCCATTACGTATTTCACTTTATATTTTTCTTGTATTTTGCTAATTTATAATTTCTTGTATCGTAAACATCTTTTGCATTATTATTGTGTTAGAATATAACTGACACAATTTTGAAACTCTTGCGTCTTCTTCCGTAAAATTCGTTATTAATGAACAATATAATATGCTGCTTTTTAGTTAATGAGTATATTCAACGCCCGACTTCCGAAGCTTCTATATCGGGATAAATCGTATGAGAAGATTTTCTAATGAACCTTAATTCTTTAACGTACATAAAATGTTCAAAGAAATATAATGTAAAGGGCACATTTTTTATAAGATAAATATGTAATTATGAAAGAAGCCGCAAAGTGTATAAACTCAGATATGCTCCAAAAATAATCCATAAATCGTGAATGGTAGCGAAACCTATAGTACAAACATGTACAAGCCACTGGCAATACATATTTGTATCACAATATCACTACTCTCATACGTAAATTTGAACTAGTACGCGTTGTCAGGCAGTAGATAACAATGTTATGTTTGTATTACCCTAATGAATCGAAAGCTCCTCTAATCCTACTCTCAATAAGGGATCTTTGCCCTAGAATATGTGACCTTTTTCGTTTGTCATGAAATATGGGAATATAGTCTGATAGTGGGATGAATTACAGTTATATAAATGTCAAAAATGACAATTTGTGTACCAATTGTGTATTTCAATTTAGGGGTAAACTATTTTTGGGGCAAATGGATGTCCAACATTTTGATTCCTTGTTACGTAATGCATAAATTAATATCGACATTTTGAACCAATTTTTAACAAATTGACAATAATTTTGTGATAGGTCAGGAAGTATATAGTCTGAATTGGAACGGAAACTAACAATATTTGTCAAGTCTTGTATCACTACAGTTTGCAAGCTCTGAAATAAGGGGAAATAAGGGGGAGTTGTTGGGAAATCATGACGGATGTATGTTGTGTGAAGGTTACATCAAGAAGTTTCCTGCTCTGAAAATTATAGGTCAATCCGGTTCTAACACCGTTAAAGACTTCAATTACATTGTGTTCGACACCTTAAAATGGACTTAAAGGGATTTTCAACTCATTAGAACCTTGTGAATTATGTGCTCATATAATTTTGTTAAAGGGCAGAAATTAATCATACACTCTTCTTCTACTTCTTTCTGAATAACGTACCAATAATAATAATGTAAGCATGATAAATGAGTGAAACATGTGACATGAATTCCCTTTCGTCTTTTTCGGTGAGGTCTACTTCATTATAATTGCCGATGTTAATCAGCGATATTAATGTTGCCTATTGTATCGTTTAAAGCAATGATCCTTATAATCCTTATTGAAAAACAATCAGAGACGAAAAGAAATTTGTCGATACGTATTCCTCAATTGCAGTCAATTGAAACTACCAAGAGACAACGAATTTGCTCACTATCCTTTAAAAAAGTAGATAACAAATTACCCATGAATAAATATGATGCTGTTTTGCGAAAAAGCTAATTGATTAGGGTGAGTCACGTTTCTGTATGAGTGCGGGGGTAGATAGTAATAGGTCCAAAGGGTTTTGCGGCCTCTTCATTTATCAGACGATGAGTAATGAATGTTACTCATTATCTAGGAGTCATTCTGCCTTCTATTACCGGTGAGGTCGCTGCATGACATATTTGTTTAACCTCTACCTTTGTTAAACTTAGGTAACACCAATGCTATGGGATAATTAAGTCAGGTTTAACGGAAGTGATTTTGAACGTGTTATCAAAGGTGTTGGGGTCTGTTACAAACATGTTACACGTACGTCCAAACGCGTTCATATCTATAACTATATGTATACAGTGTGAGTCAAAACAAATTTACACCTTAAAAGTTGCTAATTATTTTAAAAATCATCTATGAACAGTAAATTATTATACATCTTATGAAAGAGTGTTTATTCCAAATCATTTGGTAACATTTGTTGTGGTATGTGTTCATGAACAAGAGGCATTGTTTGCGAGAGTGCAAAAATCGACTTGCGCCAAAGTTGCTTATCTGATTTTGAAATAAAACAATTGAGATTTGGGTATTAAATCGGTTTTTGCAGATCCAAATAACATCCCTAACACAATTAATCATGCCACACATATCTAAAATCGAATATCAAATATAAACGAACTTTGTTGTGCTTGTGTGTGTGCGTGTGTGCGTGTGTGACTTTGCTTCTGCAAAAAGCATGCAATGCATTTCATTTGATACATTCAATTCATTCTCTCACTCCGCTATTAAATCCCAACATAATACATACTGTAGGCATCACTTTGGCGCAAGTTGATTTTTGCACTCTCGCACACAATGCCTCCTGTTCATCCAAGCATGAACACATACCACACAAAAATGATACCAAATGATTTGGGATAAATCACTCTTTAATAAGATGTATTATAATTTACTGTTCATAGATGATATTTAAAATAATTAGCAACTTTCTAGGTGTAAACTTGTTTTTGACTCACACGGTATAGATATAAAACTAGTATCAAACGTTCGAATGCATCCATTTTTATTGAAATGGAATTTGGAAATGGTTTAGGTAAGGTTTTAACATATCTGAAAACCTTTCTCTTCTTGGATTCAATATATGAGCAAGACAGTTACGGAGCTGTCACCATGCAACATTTAGGAGACGTTAAACATTTGCTAGATTTGCTTTTAATTCCTTGGATTCAATTTTCACTTTGTCGCTATTAAGATGTTCTCACTATTGTTGTGAAATGATTCGTAAATTTGACCCAATGAATTAATACGTGTTTCATTATTTTTTAAACACGTTTCAGAATAATATACGTAAATTTAAGTTATTCAGTCTCATGTAATACATTTTTCTGTTATCATCAAATTAATAGTAATACTATTAAAAATAATAATAATACTTCTACTAATCATAATATTTATAATAAGACGAAGAATAATAAGTCGGCGGTATCTCATGTGGATGCTCCCTTCAGGTCGGGTAAAGATTCAAAATGTGGAGTTAGTAATTCCTTCATCATAAACTTAACCATGGGTGCTGTAGGCATGGTATCGGTTCGGTGAAAAAATGCCACAGGTAAAAATATATCAGAAATAAAAATGCCAGAGGTAAAAATTAATGTTTACATTATCTGACAATTTTACCTAGCATATTGCATGGTGTTAGAATCTCTTTTTTCTTTCTTCTTTTAAAAATTATGGCCATGCACTTTATCTAAAACATCTCTGCAATAGCACCTTTCTAGTTTTGGTGGTAATGTTTATCGTGATCATAAATGGTCCTCAGCCTTAAATGTTAGGAGTGCTTATGAGAGAGTGAGTTTATGGGGTGTAAAAATAGGGAGTGTGAAGATTGTGAGAAAAACGAAGCGAAATAATGCTATGGTCGAAGTCATGCGACGAGCACTAGGCATCGACAACATGTTCAATAAAATAGACTTTTACCGCCGAGAAAAGAGCGCCATAATCAATGTTGAGTGAGGATCAATCGTCTGATCAGGAAATGTCACATTAGTGTACGATTCATTGGTTTGGAATTTACCAGACTGCCCTTTTTGTTTTCAGTGAATCGCACAATTTGAACATTACTTCATCGAGGAACATGTTAGCCTACATTGTGAAATACCGTGTACTTAACTCCCGTCTGTTCAGAAATTTGCATTGGACTCTAATTTGGAGTAACTATTCTTGTTGTTTATTCCACATCAGACTTCTTTGTAGTACCAGTCTCCAGACTCATTTTTTTTTTCAGGAGAAAAAATAGTCTGAACTTAAAGGGACTTGGTAAAAACATTGTTTAGATGAGAGAAAATGGTGCTAAGGTAGTGACTTCAATGCTAGAAGTACAATTAAAGATAATCTGAATGTTTGACTGAAAACAAACCATTATTAATGATACAAGTTGAAGAAGAAAAAACTTATCTGATCGATTTCTTAATTCTCCCAACTATATTATTGCAATTTAATTACATTATAGGTGAAAAATTGGTATGAAGCAATAAATTGGCTTAATATACCATTCCAGACATTTGAGTGTTGACAGATTTTTAAAGGCCTGTTTTATGTCTTATTTCCATGGAAAAAACGGTCGGGGATGAGAAAGTACTCGTACCTTTCATTTTATTCCAATCACATATGAACCCTTGTAAAACACGGGAAAGAGGAAATGAAATAAAAGAGGCCGTGTTTGAGAACTATTTGAATTCACGTCACAGGTTGCCACTCAATATCAAGGGTTCTAGAATAATCACAGACTCAGAATTGACCCCTCACTTCAGTTTTATGTAGAAGAAATACGTGCCCTGCCTGCCTGCCCTTTTCATGTTTCTGTGTGTATGTCTTTTTTTTTCAATTTTGTTTCATCATATCGATCCGAATAGGTGCATAAGCCTATTGGACATGAGTGAGTCGGGAGGTTCCAGGTTCGAAACCCAGTATAAATACTATTATCCCTGTATAATACGGCAGTCACCCTGACGAGAACGACACAAGAGCAAAAAATATAGCGGATACAACGTTTGTTAAACCTAATCTACGTCAACTTGTAGTTTTGCGATATCAATTTCTTCTGGGTATAATCTACTGAACTGAAAATAATTCATCCTCGATTTTATAATTCAATGATTTAGATTTGAAAAAATAAAACGGGAAATTATTCAACGAGATTGTATAACGCCAACCGCTAAGCCCCCATTCCCTCCCCCTCATTCTTGCTCTCTCGTTCATCATCTTATATTGTTAAGAAGCAATTGAAATTATGAAACTAATGGGTCATCGAAAGACATAACTTCAATATTTATACAACAATAAGAGTCTCTTCCGCCCTTCTTTACATTTTTGCTCTCTTGTTTCATCATTTGTTATTGTTAAGTAACAATTATATTTATGAAACTATTGCGCCATTGAAAGAAATAACTTATATTATTATACATTAATAAAGGTCTCCCCCGCCCCCGCCCCCGCCCCCTCCCCACCCCCCCCCCCCTCTCGTTCTCCTTCTCTCTCTCTCCCTCTCCCTCTCTCCCCCTCTCTCTCTCTCTCACTCTCACTCTCTTTCTCTCTCTCTCTACCTTTCTTTCTGTCTCTCTTGTACCATGTTTCTAATATTGCTCAGTAGGCATCCATGGGTTTACCACAAGTCTGTATTATTATGAAAGTTAATTCATGACAGTCGTTATAAACAGAAGAGGTCGAGTAAACCCACTCAGATCGCTTTTATGTTTGCTTCTTCTAATAACACGTTATTTTGAATACCCCTTTTATTATTAAATCACAACAATTAAGTTCTTGCAAAATTAAGTCACCACGTAACCACGAAATGTGAATAAAATATCGTAATACATAGATTCACATCAGCTTGTTGGTTGTTGACCCTCTTTATTTTCAGCTTGGGGCCTGTCCCTTTCGGCGGCCACTAAATTTGATTTACTAATTAAAATAAGTGACCTCGTTTTGTGGGTGTTGCGATAACTTCGATCTTGGAGATATTATGCATCAGTTTTTAAATTTTCCCCTTTTTGTTTAAAGCCCCTGGCATGTTAAAGATGAAGGTTGGTTCTGGTCATCCGATTGCATTGTGAAAGAAAAGGTGTGGAATGGATCAGAAAAAGTTGATCATGTAGCATGTAAGTATTTGTGTGAACTGCAAAGTTCTGGAGTCATCAAAATCATAATAAATTTGGCCCAGTCTTGGTAAAGTAACAAGCACTGTACATCGAAAGATGTATATGGGACTACACAAAATTAATGATGTCGGGGCTACTAACCTTGAATTCCTAATCCGCTTTCTATGCTCATTACTCAGCCAGTATACATTTTCTACCAAAATCGTTTGGCAAATTACATTTATTTGTAATCTTAAACATTCAGTGTAAGTTTCGTTTGATTCTGTGAGAATACATTTTTTTTTTACCAGAACTCACCTATATCTTTAAACAGATATCGAACATCGGTTCGTTTTCGGTCACTGTGCCAGCTGCTATGGGTATAGTGCCTTGACAACGAGCGATGTTCGTGTATGCAAAGCTTCACCCGGCCCAATATCAAAGGAATCATATGCAAATGTGTTTAATGTCACTTTTAAAGATATTTATTCATTTCACTAGCCAATATAATACAGTATATTTTATCATCTACCTATGCTTGACGGAAAAAGAAAACGCTAAACATGCATGAAGTTAATGTCAATCGTTTTTGTTTCTGTTTGCGAGTAAGTTAATGGGAGGAAAAGTCGAAAATAAGAAATATGAACAAAATGACGGCAATAAACGGTATAATTTATTTCTTTTCACACTTAATGATTGTATTTTGTGTATATTTCATCAATAAGTTATTAATTGCCTTATGTAACGTAAACTAATATGGGTATCATATTTGTTTGAGAATACAACAATTATGAAAGTCAAGAGTACACTGAACACATGGATTTAAAAGGAAAACAGGTTTAAAGCTGATATGGCTAATCTTGAGTTCCGAGCACGGACTAACATTTCGAGAGAAAGTAGCTGAAAGTAATTAGGACTTTCTGTCATTGGCTGGTTTGTTTGGACCGACATAATATAAACAAACGACTAGCAACGTGCTGGAAAGCACATTTGCTGAAAAGCAAATCTGACATTTGCACTTAGCATGCTTCGAACTCGTGTTATTCACGTGGGTCGAGGATATTAACTCTATTTCCTTATTTGTCCTTGTTCCTTTCTCCCCTATTTTTAGGATAGTTATTAACATTGTTTGTAAGTTTCGTTCGATGAGATGAGAATGCTTTGTGGGCTATCAACAAAAGTCTAGATTACCATCAGTTGGTTTGATTGGATGGATATAAACAGTATTCAAAAAGTGACAACGAAGTGTATATAGTCAGCGTATGGCTAGCCTCTCTCTTGAAAGTTGAAATATGCGTGTTTGAAAGCAAACTCGAACGGGAATGTGTATTATTTCCATCTCTCTCTCTCTCTCTCTCTCTCTCTCTCTTTCTCTCTCTCTCTCTCTCTCTCTCTCCCTCCTCCCTCCCTCCCTCCCTCTCTCTCTCTCTCGTGCCATAACCTTTGGCTCTCCCTATGGACATCATTCTAGACAATTTGTATAATGTGTAACTATCAAATTGCACAACTTAAACTTCCTGCCTATTTCTTCTTCCCTTTTTGTGTATCTCTTCTAATCCCATCCTCTCTTTTGTCGAAACCTTTCTTTCTCCCCCATCGTTTTCTCTACTTTGTTTATTTTCTCGCTAGTTCTCAATGTATACGACTTTTCTCTGAATGGATTTATGGAGCGATATCCTCTCTCGCTCTCTCTCTCTCTCCCCCTCTCTTTCTTTCCCCCTCTTTCTCTCTGTTTCTCTGTAGGTGCCATATTTATCGGATTTGAGGAATCGTGCTGTTTCACAACCCTCTGTTTTCATCCTTTATCATTAGCTTCACTTCATCATTCCCTAATGTTTCGCTCTCACCTCCTCATCTCTAGGGTTCCCACCTTCCTCACAACCCCTCTTCCCCTCTGTCTTTCCTGCCAACATGGTCAATGACAGATTCCCCAACAGTAACAACTATCAAAACAACATAGACGCATATTATTTAACAATGAACCCGTGAAAATTAAATGATGGTGATGAGGAGTTCAACCTGCTATGAAGCCATGGTAGAACGTCGAGTAAGGACAGATGTCTGTATCGATTCCGGATATTTCCATTCAGCCTTCGCTCACAATACTAAAATAGCAGTCAGTCTGTTGATCAAATCTAGCTTGGCGTCGCTGAAGTCATTAATACACTACTTTTCGAAATCAAATAAACACGCAATCAATCAAATTATTATTGCATTAGGCCCGTGCCCATCCATAGATTATCGGCGTTCTAATATTACTCGCAGTCTGCATTTGCCTTGACCGTGTCATGATCGAGAGTACTTTTTTCGAAATTAATTATTGTTTTAAAGGTAGAAGTTAGTACTAGTGATGTGATTGTCATTCCTCTCAATTTTCTTTCTTGTTGACTATTTTCTGTCTTTTGTATAGAAAGTTTGGCAATGATATTCGTAAAAGTTTGTGTACGTTTAAGAATAATTAAAGTGATAAGGGAAAAAAGGTGATATGATTCGCTTAATTTGCCCTTTAACCGAAATTCACCTTACCCTCCCCTACCCTCACACACAACCGCACACACGCACACTTTCTTTCCGCTCTCTTTTCTTCCGTTTTCTCCTTTCTCCCGCCCTATGCTATTGGGTCTATAAATGAGAATCCTTTGATTTGATCATCTTGTTCAGGCTACAGCCCTTTGGCGTCTCTAGATTGGTTTATGACTATTTAGTAACAGGTGACAGCGTAGGCAACTATCTTGTAGTTTAAACGTCTTTCTGACGTGGGCTCAAAATGGAATTGACTAATGACCTGTTATCTATACGGGAGGCGCCTGCAAAGAGCGATGGGATTCTTCAACCATTGTGACGTCACCAGAACGAATGCCTCTTTGCCCTAATGTATATCCTTTGGGAACACACAGATGATAGATAGGAACACGGATTCATGTCTGTGCTCCACACTGCACTTAGCTCAAGATGCTGCTTGACATTTCCCTATTTTCGCATTGTTGCAGGCTTCAGAATGCAAGTTGGATAGGAAAGCCAATGCGTGTTAACACATGTTCAACTTTGACCTGCCTCAGGTGCATCAAATGGAACAAAAGCTACATCTTATATCATGAATTTTCTGTATCTTTTTAAAATTAAACATATTCATTAACGCACATAATTGGAAAGAAAGCGTTATAAAAGTTTAATTTTATATAGTTCATGCCTTTATTAAAGCACGAAAATATGAACCTACATTTGTTTTCTACTTAAAGAATCATTAATCAACGGAGTCAACAGTGTCAGTATCGTGTCTGTTTGAAAAGTGTTTAGATAATGTTAGAACTTTTTATATTATAGCATAAGTTTACACTTTATTTGAACTTACCTATATGTATTTAGATATTTTGTGTGCCGCAAATGATATGTCGTTGCGTATGTGTAAAGCAATGTTAAACAACATTATACATAAATTAGTCCAAGTTTTAGTATTCAGTGCAGATGGAGAAACACATGTAAAAACGAAAATACGACCTAACAATTTAATTTGATGTGTGTATACCTACATATTATGTTTGTCTCTATATTAAACTAAACGTTGTGTAGACCATATGGGTAAAGTGCTGCAAAACAACATTACGCAAAAGATATTGTTAAGTTAATGTAAGCAAACGTTAAAATAAAGTCGTATAATTTGAGAATTTCCTAAACAGTTTAGTTTAATAGCATGAAACTACGTTCAATGATAATTTACATTTTTTATCGTATAAGTGGACAAGTTACTTCCTTTCGGGGGGACAGGCCTCTTCCTTCAAATGCACCGTGAAATTTTATGAGGCAGTCGTATATCTCGAGCTGGCAGGCACAAGTGCGTGATTAATGTTAACCAATCGTGCTTAAAGCTGCGTTCGGACATATGGATGATAACCGCCTCAAAACCGACGCTACATAGATTCCCTTCAAATGGGTGTACCTCATGCAGATATATGAGTATATAAGGTATTCGTAGTGTGTACCTAGTTTACTACACATGCTTCAGTCACAATTGCTTCGCGGCCAAATTCTACACAAACTGAAATCCTAACTTCAAACTTGGACTAATCGCTATGCCTAATTTTAACCTTTACCCTAACCCTAACCTTCAAACCAACTTGCAACCCTAACCCTTAACCAGTTATCCTTTATCTTTTTAAATTATAACCCGGAGCAATTATCGCCTTAGCATAAAATATGTCGAAGCATCCCCATTTGGGTGTTCATAATACACATGCAAAGGGTCATGGTTTTCAAGGCCGATTATAGCATCTTGTGTAAACGAGGCTTAAGGATGCCCAGCGTTGTTAGAGGGAGTTCCATTACTCTTCCAGAAGATATGTAACTTTCCTTGGAGTGAAAGAGATTGGGGGAAAGTTAATCATTAAAAAGGTACAAGGAGTCTATTTTTGATGAGATTTTTTTTTCTTCACATGGTTAGAGATGCACAACACAAATTTACTAGGTGTATTTTCAATCATTCCCTTACCGTTTTTTAGAGTAGAAACACATAATCCATTCTGTCACAATTTAGTTTTTGATTGTTGATATTTTTCCCATTATCACCCAATATTTAGGGTTTCGTCCCGAAATGTAATGTTTCCATTTTATGAAGCTTGGACATCATTCTCTCTCTCTCTCTCTCTCTCTCTCTCTCTCTATGTATCTCTTGTTCTCCCTATCTATCTTCGACATCTCTCTCTTTCTTTGCCTCTTCCAATGTTGCCTTACACATTTACATGAAGTATTAAACTTACGACGATTTTCTTAGCAATGAATGACATGATCGTATTTTGACAATCAAAACATATGGCTTTCGCAGTTGACTTTAAAACCCCACTTCATTGTGTCTGGAGAAATATCATCTTAATCCTTATTTTTAATCAACCCATCGCTATGCCTTTCATAATATCGCATATTCTGGCATTGGTTTCTAGCCAGTACAGGGGTCAACGTTCGTCCAATGTCGATAATATTAAATTGATTTATCTTAACTCACCTTGAACCTTGTCAGACCAAACACAACCGTTTGAAGAAGAAAAAACCGTCGCAAATGAAACTTCGGAAATTGCAACTAAATCTCAACATGAACTCAATTTGATCGCAAAATTCCGGAGGGCATGTTAAGCAGCGATAGCGTTTAGCATTTCAAAACTCGAGGGATTCAACTATCGTGGAGATCATATAAAACCATGTCAGTTCACCATTATCATGATTATACCACAATTGATGCAAGCTTCGTTTTCCTTTCAGTTCTCACCATTGTCTGTCATTTTAGTCGTTTCGAACATCTTCTGATGGACAATCTTAAGGCGAATGATATTGCTCTTCCAACCGCAATCCATACTCCAGTCTCTTCGTGTCTGTATCACGCTCGTCAGCATGTGATATTTTTGAAGTCAACCTTAGATCTAAAGTACCAACGCTTCTTCGGGAATATAATAGCGTTGATTCAATGTCCTTTCAATCTCAGCCTATTTCTTTCATCACGCAACCTGGAGAAGCTTCTCTCCTTTTTCCCACACTCGTACTTTCTTAAAGCACATAGTTACGTGGAAATCCAATCTTTTTTTTAAGGAGTCATATTAGATATATGTTCGTTTAGGAGTTGGAACCACTACAAGTCATGGTTGAATTGCCGCGTGTGTTTTTTTTAATAATTCTTTTACAAGTAAATTAATATAGCGACTGCGCGCAACAAAGGACTTGCGCGTACCTATGAGTTCTGTGATATAAAATACAAACATGTGACGAGTTTTACACTTATGTCGTCTTAAAAGAAATCAACGCGGTTTTGCACCGTCACACTCATATTTGTCCAATATTTGTCTCATATTTGTCTCATATTTGTTATTAGTGACATTACCCTCAAGTTAAACGGGAAAGAAATATTCATTTAAAGCGTGGTTTGTAGTATGTGAGTTCATGAATCGATCTGTTTACAATCAGTATTAAACAATTGAATGTATCACTGAAAACTCTGTTTATTAATGTTACCTTCTATATTATCCTTTTTCTGCCCCTGGAAATGGTTTTTGCAGTTACAGATGTTTAGTTAAGTTCATTCAATTTATCATTTGTTCTAATTTCCCCTTTCCCTGTTTTCTTGTGACATTCCTATACATGTTTTATAATTTTCAACATTGATTCTCATGGAAAACAAATATTATTAATTTTTTCTATCGGCTCTTTTCGCACACGGAGGTTCTCCTTGGCGTGTGCTTGGTCTTTACTTCATTATTATTCACATTCATAGTAACTGTTAAGAAGAATTAAGAAGAAAAGTGTCTGTCTCATTAACTGTCTCATGTCTCTTGTTATTTTTGCCTGATTGTGAACCCTCAAGGGAGAGCCAGGCAGCCGCATTTTTCTCTCATTACTTGCACGACACTAAAAGAGATGGCCGAGTTCTGGAAAGAGGTGAAACACAATTTGTAAGCGTTTTCATTGTAATTATAAAAGTGTGGAAGAGCATCGGAGACAAAATTTCCCGGAAAAGCATGGCTCTTCAAGTGCCTTCATATTCTAGATATGACATGTAACAGCTTAAAAATGTGGGCCTCATTTTATGCCACATTTTTGTGTAGCCCCTTATACATATTTCTGTGTACAGTACTTGTCATTTTCACCAAGACTGGGCCAAATTACTTATCATTTTGAAGATTCCAGAAGCTTGCAGTTTACACCAATACGTATATGCTAAATGGTTGACTTTTTCTGATCCATTCCACACCTTTTCTTTCACCATGCAATCGTATGACCGGAATTCAACTTTATCTTTAAGGTTTTAAAAAATGAATATTTCTAATCGCCTCATGGACTAATAAAACGCTAATAATGAAAGCAACCAGTATGGGTAACAATTCTGATTAACAAACATTATTCCCACTCGGTTGTAGAATCCCTGATTTGGAGTGTTAAAACATTTGGGTTAAGAATGTTTTATTATTCTGTTAATACATAACAAACAATTTCATGGTTGCAATGTTTCATAACTTGATTCTTCGAGGAATAATTCAGTTTTTGATGATAATTTGTTTACGCCTCCGTACACGTGCTTTTCTACTCGAACACACGTGTTGACTTCATACGGCAAATCTGACTCCAAACGACTCCAAACCGATATGGATTTTTCTGTTGTCGGTCCTTTGTCGGTCTTGTCTGTGAGATTGGAATGTGTGTCATACCGTAAAACCAACTCTAAACCGACTCCAAACCGATCAATCCTTGGTCTTTCAGAATAACATGTTTATTTGTAATAAGTCGCGAGTTTTGGACAAATGTTGTATGTGGTTGAGCAAAGCATTTCATCTGCATTGTTCCTCTCCACCCAGGTGCTAAATGGGTACCCGTTATGACGCAAGGGTCGATCCGTTGGATTTAAAATGGAGCGCCCTCAAAAAGTCGACTACACTGTAAAAAATAATTTGTTCATTGGTAATTTTTACGTATTTTTTCCATGTAGAATTTACTTGAAAACATTAGTTTTGCCATTTACGCACTAAATTTAAGTCTTGCTAACTCAAACTTTTAATTTAGTAGAACATACGTGGAATATTTAAGTAAAATCAAATACATAAGAACTTTAAGTAATTTCAGCTTGTATTAATTTAGTAATTTTAACTCAAAATCAGAAATTATACGTATTACTCAAACAATTTATGTTGATTATTCTTATCTTTTTAAAGTAAGGACCGATGCAGTGCGTAATAGAAATATTTACATAATTTATGAATATTCATTAAGACCAAATTAAACTCTTTTTTAAATAAAACAATTCTTTTTTTGTGATTGAATGAAAATTTAAGGACTTTAAAACATTTACTAATTCATTTAACATGGCTAAGCAAAGACAAGACAATATTTAATTGTTACCCAGTTCAAAACAAATCAAAACTTGATATTTCAGGAAATTGTCAACCAATTTTCCTTTTAAGATGCTACGATCAAGTATATATAAAATTTGGAGCCTTTCACTTTGTGTCGAATTGAAGCGTATGTAATAGTTTGTGATGGTGGTAGATATATATATATACGGTTAAATCTTAAATAGAAGTAGTAAATGATTAGTGGATGGATGTTACTTGTTAGATTAGATGGGTACCAAATCGTGCAATATGTAATCCTATCATAGCTTTTTTTTAATTATCTAAAATGCTTACAATACTTAAATTATTTACGTTAATGTAACTCGATTTAATTGAGTAAAGATTTATTCAGCAAAATAAGTAAATTCTACTTAAGATGCCGTAGGTAATATTTACTTAATAAAAATAAGGCAATTATTTTCCTCAATTTTATTGAGTTATTTCGACTATTATTTTTTTACAGTGTAGCTGGAATGCTCCGCAGGGAGTGAAGAATGCGCCTGTAATATGTGGAAATCAAGTGACCGGGTTAATAATAACACTGCAAGTTTTAGTCGGTTGAAACTGGTAACACGATTTTTAAAACAAAAGTTATTATCTTAATAGTGCACTCAGATTTTAACTGGTCATGTACCATGGTCCAGGTATACACTAATGAATTAACTATTCAGCCAGGCACGCGGGATATACACACCCACACGCATGAGCCCCAATCTGTTTTGATTAGTAACTCTTGTTGACTACTGAAGGGCATATATGAAAGACCTTGGAAGGAAGTTATCCCATTTTACACTGTTATCTGAACTCGGGGAAAGTAAAACTGACAAACTAGTCAAACGTAGTATACCCACCCACACACGTGAATGAAAATGTATTTTCATTAGTGGAGAGGGACGTGCACTTGGAATTGAACCCCACAAAATAAGTTGCTATTCTTCTTTTGAAAGTCATGCATAGATATTCATCATTGAAATGTCTGCACAGTGTGAAGCTAAAATCAAATCTTGCACTTCCAAAACAACTCTATAATGATGATTTTGTTAGAATAGAGTGCATTCCGTACTATAATGTAGCCTTCAAGGAGTGCTATATTATTACTATTCAAACTAAACTAGTCTATGCAACAACAAGGGTAAAAGTTTAAGGGGAAGCACGCCACAGGATTCAACACTTATACCTACGACTATTGATATAGGGAATTATCAGGTTTTAGAATTTAGATCTTCTTTAACCGTGGTTATCATTTATTTTCTGCCTAAGGATCTATTCAGGGTCGCGAAATTAGACTGCCTGTAAGGAAGAAAAAAAACTGGTATCTCATGTAGTCGTACTTTTTATGGAGCGTCAGGTTTTAACCTTTATATAAGGTTAAAATGAATATATTTTTGTTCTGTAAGAAGGCGAGAAGAATTCCTGACGACTTTTGTATTTATGTACAAATGTATTTAGTTATCCATTTGCGACAACAACACAAATAGGTTGACATGAGTGTTTCGTAAGCAATTACCTGATCCTACTTCTAAATCTAAATTAAACCCAGTTCATCAATATTAAAGGTAAAGACCAGTAATGGTCATGCGATTGCATTGTGAAAGAAACGTTGTGGAATCGATCAGAAAAGGTTGATCATCTAGCATCTAGCATCTGCAAGGTTCTGGAATCATCAAAATGATAAGAAATTTGGCCCATTCTTCGTAAAGTTACAAGCACTATACACAGAAAGATGTATATGGGACTACCCTATCTCTCTCACCAGACCATGAGAGAAATAAATTTACCAAATATATGAATTAGTAGGCGGTTTCCCGGCAAATTTGTTATCATCATGTATTAGTCAAAACATATTCTTTCACATGATTGGTAATGAGAGCTTCCATTTCATTTTTTGAAATTGGGGCGTTGCCAATACTGGTCTTTACCTTTAAGCGTCATGAGAGTACCCTAACATACTTCTTTTCAGACCACGGATGACAAAGCAATTACGATTGATGGAATTATGCATCCGATTGATTGTCGATTTCCAAAAACTGTCATACTCATATTATGATATTTATGACTTGTTGTTCCCATTTTTTTTTATTAAAACAGTCGTGATTATCGAACTGGTGGACGGCGGTTAGTTTTGTGAGTTAGGTGGAATGGCACGTGTGCCAATTTGAGGCTCGCATATATTAACCGATCTCACTTGTTGAACATTCAAAACTTTCTGAGTATTTACCTAAACAGTTCATCGTTTTTGTTCTAAATGTGTGTTTTTCTCCATTTTGTTTTGTTCTTTGTTACCTCGTTTCCTTGCATGCTTGTTACACGTAGTTTGTTTAGCCTTCTCAAAATACAAACTCTACACAGATCGATTGTCCTTCCTTTTCATTAAACATGATAATAATAATAATAATAATGGTGGCTTCTTATATAGCGCACATGTCCGTCACGTTGTGACGCCTCTGGCGCTGCCCCGATTATTACCCTGGCTTTAGCAAGGCAGCCACTGTGTCATTTCGATTGGGTTTTAACTTTGTTTTGCTAATCAGGCTCATGCAGACAGTTATTGAAGGAGCCGTAACTGATCGCAATGATCTTGCACTCTTCATTCTGCATTCACGTTGTGCATTATGATACTCTCACAAGCTGCGTCGGAGAACGGGTCAACGTTTAACGCAGTCTTGGCGCAGTCTTGACGCAGTCTCAATTTCAAGTCAGTGAATCACGCCCCGTGTTCAACGAACATTAAAAGGAAAACAGTTTATTAGGTAGTGTGAATATCACAACCATCAATAATAAGAAGCTGATTATTGATTCTCTACAACAACATCACATCCAATTGTGCTCGAGGAAAGACAGCACTAATTGCTGTCTTCCGCCATTGAGAAGACTAAAATTAAACAAATCTATCACATGCATATTGAATTGAAAATCACCTGTCCGGACATGTCTGAAGTATATTTGAGTATTCCTTTAAAACGTTGCCTTGAAATCGCTCTTAGTTATAGCTTCTGGAAGGAAACCACTTGAAGAGCGTTGCAATCACAGGGGCTATCAGCTCTCACACGTTTGAAACACCTGTCGAGGGATACATTTCAATCTAAAATAACTACAGATGTAAAAAAATATTTTCAAACCTCTTAATAACGAGTGCTAATTACAATCGATTGTAATCTTACACTTTCGGTATTTTGCGAGAATGTTGTTATGGTCCTCCTTTAATAGCTACAAAATATTATGTTATTCTTCTTTCTGATTGTCTTTCTCTCTTCTTATTGTTCTTGTTCTTCGTGACATTGTGTGTGCTTGATGGGAAGCACTGTGTCTGCGACCCTAAAGATTTGACCCTAAAGTGAGCATGAAGAATTTTTGAATTGTTGAAATGGTGTCAAATATGTTAACAAGACACTCTAAAAGACCTAAAATTAGAAATATTTAATTCATGCTCCAAGTACGTATCAGATAAACACTTATAAATCATAGAGCACGATCATTGTATCCCTGAACTCTCTTTTTCCCGTTCATGACGCTGTCACGGACGCTTCTGAAATTGGCTTCATGACGTGAGAGTTAAAAAAAATCGACTCGTCGTAAACAGCCTGGTTTTGCTGGAAGCGCTTAAAATATTCGCTAACCTAGCTTACCCGGCCACAAGTTGAATGCGCCAATTAATTAACCCTCTCCCTAAAGCCCACCCACTAGAGATAAAGAGAAAGGTGGGAGAGAGATAGAGAGAGAAAGAGAGGTAGAGAAAGAGAGAGAGAGGGGGAGAGAGAGAGAGAGAAATAGAGACCTGTGGCATTTAAGATTCAGTCCTGTCGTCTGTATCGGCTTTCCCCCGCGCAATTTAGCGCGTTACCGGACACTCCTTCTGGACTTTGGAGAAAGTGTTTGTAGTACATGGGGATTAAGAACGGGTAATTGGGCTTCGGCTACTTGTAATTGTTTTTAACTTCTCATGGCCACGATGACGCAGGCAATGGTCTGCGTTCTTGTCTAGATTTACTGCGAAATATCAGAGAAAATAAGGATTTGTCTACGGAAAGAGGCCTATCATGCCCGCTGTACGCAAAGCGTCTTTTCTGTTGTGTTCTTACCTGCGCTAATACGGCCTATTACACTAATAAATGTAACCCAAAAAAAATGAGTTTGATCAATGAATTTTTATGAAATGTCTATGTTTGATTTTTGATTCATGTCTTATTTTGTGTTAATTCAATTTTAATTGCAATTGTATTGTATCTTTGTGAAATGGATCGTAATTCAGCCATTGCCTGCGATGATCTTTTTGTTTAATAAAAACCATTTCTATCTATCTATCTATCCGAGTCTAAGTCAAAGTAATATTAGCACTGTTCACTTTGCATCCAAATGTTGTATGATATCGCTTTCAAAGGTTGCGCATGTCGGAATCCTCCGTCAGGCAATTGACGCCTTGTTCGCCATAAGCATAAGCATAAGCATAAGAATGGATACTGATAAGAAGGAGTGCAAAGCCTGACTCAGCTGAGGGTGTAAGTTCTTGGCTTCTCTTCATGATTTAGCTAGGAGACGTTTGAAAGCTAAGACGGGTTTGTGAAGAAATCTCCTGGGGATATATTTCAAAGTAGGCATGATCCTACCTGATACATGGCTCAGAGACGGCAAAGATATGATGAAGAAAATAAAGGTTATGAGGGGCGCACCGACTTTCAAGCTCGCACGCTATGACAGCTTAGCAGACCGAGCTGGGTATAATGCTTTTGGGCTTTCGGTGTTAGCACTGTCGCTCTTCCTCGGAGGTACCCCACTCAGAGTGAGGTATCTTTGGGTACGTCCACACTGCTTTGAATTTCTGAAGAATCAAAACAAAATGCTTTTCGTTATAATAGTTTGTGAAGCACATCCTGACTACTTTGAATTTACTGCTGTACCTAAACACACTCGATGATCATGATGACACGTACGTGACCACCGACTAGTCTAATTAAAGTCACCAAGGTTCAATCGTGTAGTACACAGAGCTCTGACTGATTAAAATCGATTACAACTTAGCTTCAGATTGATATTAATCGTAACCTTGTACGTACGAGCTACGAGATCGTAAGTTTGCGATTAATTGGAGGACTTGTAATAATTGGTTCAATTCAATCGCACCTATCTATAAGACGGAGCCACCTTGTATTTTGTTTGATAGTCAAAGTGTTAAAGTGTTGAATATTGTCTGATCAAATAATATTGGGTAAAAATTTAGGCTATACATCCTTTAGCTGTTATACATGTTGAAGCCCTTTGCAAAAACAACAACTCCGCTGTTAAGACGGCTCTATCACATTACCAATAATATTCAACCTAAAAACAAACCTATTTTTACCATGTTTACTCTTTTCGATGCAAACGACGCAGAGATTATTACAAAGTAAGATAAGATTTTATTAAAACATACGTGTTACCCTTTCGAATGCATATCCACAAAGTGTAACAAAATAACAATCAGTTTTATCATATGGATTACTAATACACTTCTTGATTTTAACACATTTTTGCTATTTCCTTAACATAATTCCTTTATTGTTCCTTTATTATTGCATGTCTGTCTCAAAAAGCACGTATAGACTAATGGATACATAGAATGCAATTTACTATCAATCATGACTAAGTTACATGTAGTTGCCAGGGACAACAGGAAACCTTTTATGAAAATTGCTTTATTTCCGATAAATATTTTATTAGCAAAAAGCTGACATCAATCAGGAATGCGTTCAAACCCGAAGGACATGAAATCAGTTACTCTCTTATTGTCAACATTTAACAAAAAAAGTGTGAAGTCTGTAGCTCTGAAAACCCGTTTCCTTTTATTGTTCTTCTTGTTTCCATAGGTATTTTTGTTGATTTTCCGCAGTTTTAATCTTTAATTTGTCCTATCGTTTTAGCCAAAATGGAAATTAGATTTGAAATGTTTTGTTCAAAATAGGAGACGCGATGGCTAAGTGGTAGAGCAGTGGTCTCGTAACCAGGAGGTCTCGGGTTCGAAACCAAGTCGATGCTCTAGTGCCCGTTGATAAGGTATTAATTCTCATTACCAAAATCCCTCAGAAAAGACTTAAAGACGTTGATTCCCTGGTTGTTTACTAAGCATACACATACTTTCTTAGCAGTCAGCTATAAACAAAAACTCAAACCAATCATCCAATAAAATCAAGGAATATCATAGTGTAAAACCACGACCTTAAATTCGAATCGAAAGCGGTACGGTGATAATCTCCAGTTTTCTCATTACAAGTCATATTCATTTAAATTGATCGAAATCCTTGCAGTATTGGCGCATCTTTCATGTTCATGCTCTGCTAATCCCCACTCTCCTCAACTAATTATACTTCTTACATGATGTTCGTTACATGCCCTCAAAAACAACAATGCCAGACATAATAACTTTATCCGTTTAATATTCCAGATACATTACTATATTAATTAACCCCCACAACCAGACCACCGCGTAGCAGTGGGTATTCATGAAAACGCACTCCCGCATTATGCCACCAAAAATTAAGTTCATTACCCACACAAGAACGTGCAGTGGAAATTTGTTATTCGAGTGCTGCGGCGCGACAGGGACTGGCACTGGTTACATTATGCGTGGAAAGAGAATGCATGCACAATTTATTAGCCATATATATCGACATGATAATGAGCCGTGGTAGAGACCGAAATAAGTAATCTCTTCGGGGGCAGTGCGAGGGGGGAACTTGAAAATGGGATGCTGGATGAAATCCTACAGGTTTCTCGTGATTCATTTCATGGTTTGTATCATTTGTTATTGATCCTGTTTCCTTGTTTGATTAATACTTCCCAATGCTGCGTTGATCTTCTTACATAATTGAGATATAGTTAATCCTAATTGAAAATAACGAGATGATCAAAAAAAGAAAGATTCAATGAGCACGTGTTTGAAATATCACTTTGATTTTCACCGATTTCTATGAATGTTATTCGAAAGCACTTGGATTCAAAATAATAGTCGCCATTCGGTGGGACAAAATTACTCGTTTAGCCTTTATGCTTCACCAAACTATGAAGATAAACGTTCCGCAATGTATTTTTTCTACGTATATATCTTGTCTATCTACGTATAAATAACTTGTCAATGCATGAACATGACAACTGGGATTTAGTATAATCAATAACACGACCGTACTGTGTTGTATAAAAGCTGTCATTATGTATATCTAATTGCAATGTTCGCTCACCCTAAAGTGAACCGATAACATTGTTGAAGGTTGATTAAAAACTGCCTTATTTTAGTGAGAAATGTTACATATCATATTCCTTCTACTGTACTAACCCTCTGACATGCATACAATCCTGAAAACATTCTCAAACCACAAAGATATTTATGGTTTTCTTCGTAGGCGTCAATATGTAACTCCCTCTAACAGTAAATTATCCAACCTATTTTTGGATTATCCCAACCGTTTTGCCATGAAAATAAGACATACAACATGCTGTTAAAATATTTCAACACTTAAATGTTTGGAATGGTATTAAAGCCAATGCATTGCTTTGTGACAATTTACATTCACTAAATTTAATTTAATTATAATGATATAGTTGGGAGAATTAAGGATTCGGTCAGATCACTTTTTCCCAATTTCTATCATTGATAATGATCTGTTTTGACAACAAATTTCAGATTATCTTTCATTGTACATTGAGCATTGAAGTCACTACCTTAGCTTAGCACCATTTTCTCTCACCTGAACAATGTTACCAAGTCCCTTTAAAAGGTGAAAGACAAGGCTATTGACGCTGCCTAAAGCTATGGTCACAACCCCCAAAAAGTAGCCTAATCGGCGGCCAGACGGCGAGTTTTTAGCCAATTTCGCCCGGGCACCGCTTGTTTTTACTCGCCGCGCAAAATACGCTCGGTGCCCGGGCGGTTGCCGCCCGGGCACCGACCTAATCGAGCGTTCGCCGTCGAGCGATTTAGGTCAAAAATCTAAGCCGCTAGGTCAAAGGCTGCCGAGCGGTCCCTGCCCAGTCGCCGCCTGGTCCCCGATGGGAGATCAGTCGGTCACTGGACGGCGAGTTCAAATGCGATCGGCAGCCTGTGACCTAGGGGCTTCGATTTTTGACATAAATCGCTCGAGGGCGAACGCTCGATTAGGTCGGTGCCCGGGCTGCGACCACCCGGGCACTGAGCGTATTTTGGTGTCCCCCCTACCAACGGCCAGCTGGCGGGCAATTTCTTCTTTTCAGCCGGTGGCCGATGGGAAACCTCTCGAGAATCGGTGGGTCATCCGTCGGTCACTGCCGGGACGCCGCCCGGAGAAGCTCCCCGATTTTGCTCAGTTTTGACCTAAAATCGTCCGGCGACCGACGAGAAATCGACAAGGCACGGAATGTTTTATACTTAACGACGTCATAAAAAGCCACGATTGATCTTTTTGAAATTCCTTACGATCGTGTTAAAAAAAATCGTAAGATCTACAGTATTTACATGCAAGCTCTTTTGAACTATCATGGATCAGGATTTCATATAATTGCAATTTTCTTTCATGTTAAATTTGCTTCATGAGATATTATCTCCCACCAGGGGCGTACGCAGGATTTTTTCAAGGGGGGGGGTTTTAAAATATTTTGCTCCCGAAAATTTGAAAATCGCGCCGGCCGAAAAGTCGCTCAGTGGGGGGGGGGGGGGGGGGGGGGGGGTAAGCGGACACATTTTTTTTTTTTTTTTTTGGTCTCGAAATTTCATAATTTGACTTTTTTTGTCATGGGGGGGGGTAAGGTCACCGTGGGTTTTTTTTTTTTTTTAAATAATAAAAAAAAAGGGGGGGGTTTAGGTTTTTTTAGGGGGGTTTACATACATAAAAATACCAAAGGGGGGGTTTGAACCCCCAAACCCCCCCCCCCCCTGCGTACGCCCCTGTCTCCCACCATAGCTTGCGTCAGGCAACAACTTAACATCTACTTAAGATGTCACATTGCATAAAAAAAGAGTATCTGCAAAGTAGGAAAGTACTCAGCATCCTGGAATGTTGCTAAGTTGTCATACAATTATTGCACAACATTTTTTACCTCTGCATAACTAATTTCATGTTTCTTCATGAGTGCTGTTGCTGCTTTTGTGTTGATAATTTTATATGACGTAATAAAATATTGTTTCTTATAAAACACCAGTTAACTGACCAAAGTGGTTTCATTTTGATTATTTATACTGTACCCCCAAATGACCTGAAACTGGGTTCAAATAATATCCCAGACTTTATATTGCGCACTCTCCACTCCGCTTGGACCATTCCAGCAGGTCGAATTACTTGGCGGCACGCACCTGCTAATCCAATCACATTGACTTTCACATCCTACCGGGTAACCATCTATAAACATCTGGGAGGGTAGGAACGATGAAGATAATATGCCTTGCTCACGGAGAAAAGTGCCGTGTCGGGTTTGAACCCATGACCTTTATATTTCCAGTCAAGTGATTAAACCACTGGTCTCAGACACCTCCATCCATTAGGAATACGTTTACATCTTCTGTAGATAAATAATCAGAATAAAGGAGACAAATGTCCCGCTTTGCACTATATGCATCGGATTGTAAATGAA
>JAVYIG010000429.1:0-145000 GCA_035222895.1 Strongylocentrotus droebachiensis
AAACACTAAATGTGTTGTATATAGGTACTGACTATATTGAGCATTTGGTGTTGTTTTATGTTTATGGTGTATCTTTGGGATGTATAAAAAAACTAATTGCATTACTCTGTCTTCCAATTGTTTAATCCGGAGCTTTTGTTTCTTTTCTTTTCCAATTTTTTTCTTTGCATCTTCCTTTCTTTTCGTTTCTTTTCTTTTCGTTTCGTTAATTTTTTTTATTTCCTTGTTCTTCTTTTTTCCTTACATTTCCATTTTTTCCTTTTGCCTTCTCCTTTCCTTTCCATTCTCTCCTTTCTTAAAAAACACAAAAACAAATCCCACAGCGAGTGAAATCCTTCGGCAACACATGGAGGGTCCAGGACGAGGCCGGAAGAGGGCGCCGCGCTGGGGGCCTAATGGTCATTCCGAGGGTCCAGGACGAGGCCGGAAGAGGGCGTCGTACTGGAATAAAGAACCTTCGAGGGAAGGTCAACAAACTGCAGAGCCCTAATAGCGCTAAAGAGATGTTCAAGCTTCGGACCAAGAAGGCTGCTGGGAAAGCCAAGTTGTCTATGCCCCCAAAAGTAGGCTAGGCTCCCAAATGAATTTCCGTAATGACCGATCTCGAGATGAAATCCAACATGAAGAGGGCGTTTTAGAAGCGACAATAGACATGTCTGGGAGTTTAAATTGGTTCCGCGGCTCTGTTTAAAAAATTATTTTAAAACAAAAATTATAAAAAAAAAAATTCTTGATATTATTTTATAGTTTGTTCTGATTTTCCAATTTAAAGTTCAAGCTTAAATGTGAATGTATTAGGCACTGATTTAATATGTACAGTTCAGAAATTGGAATCAACTTTAGAAAATCGTAACTCGATGTTATGAAGAGCAGCACTATATAGTTATTCGTAATTATACATTTTCGATCATACTTCAATACATTTTTTTTCTCATTTTAACACGGATGTGAGCGCGGTCTCCCCCCCCCCTTTTTTTTTTAAGTCAAGAATTATCATTTTTTATTCAATGTTTAGTGAAAGTTAAAGGTATGGGAGGCGCAAGGGGAGTGCATCCATTTAGTTTTAGTAATTAAGTTACCATAAGTATGTTAGTATCTTTGCTTCGTTGCAGAGAAGGGACGGATGGCGTGGGGGTGGGGGCTCAAAATGTTACCATAAGTTTTGTCCATGTTTTGTGCAATTATTTAAATTCAACTCTCATAGTTTAATTGTTTGTTTTTATGAACATATTGTTTTGGAGAATATATTTTTATTGGAATGTGAATGTAAATCACAAATAAAAAATAAGTCAAATCTTGATCATCTTTTAATCGTGCCTTGGTGATTGATGAGATAGACGAAGTAGAGCAGATACACCAGGACAAAGATATTATGATGGAGTAAGAAATTGCAATATTAAGAACAGAGAGAGAGAGAGGGATATAGAGAGAGATAGAGAAAGATAGAGAGAAACAGAGAGAGAGAGAGAGAGAGAGAGAGAAAGAGAGAGAGAAAGAGACAATGGCCCGAATTCATAAAGGAGGTTTGTCGACGAACCGAGGTTTATGTACGTCATATGACGCGTTTTTACGCGTTTTTTTTACAGACCTGTACAGTTTTATGCAACGGGTTTGCAACTGGTTTGTAAAAACGCGTCGAAACGCGTCATATGGCGCACGAAAACCAAGGTTTGTCGACAAACCTCCTTTGTGAATTCGGGCCAGTGTCGGAGAAAGATAGAGGGAGGGGGCGGGTTGAGAAATGATACATGAGAGTAAGGTGGACGAGCAGATGAACTTATGAGGATCTACATGTACTCTCCTCCTCGTCTGCTTCATCTTTGGTTCATCAAATATACTGCGACGGAAGATACGTCAATTTAAATACAAAATACACATGTATATGTCTCTTCAAAGCTCATCACTCCTATCGAAAATGTTCCACATTTCAACTTCAAATACGATCACAATATCTTCCAAAAAATCAATGGCAATTTCACTAGCCTATTGTATATCCCACAGAAAATCATTTACGTTTAAAATAATTGTAATGTTCGCTCATTTCAAAAAGTCATGGATGAGGCTATTGAAATTTTGCCAGAAGTTAATTTTTCAATAATCTTTGCCATCACGTTTGATAATGATGGTTTTTAAGAAATCCGGCACACCTTTCAATATTGGTCTGTATTTTTGTTTTTTTCCAAATAGATTTTATGATACACACACTGTACATTCATATGCACCTTCCTTTCAAGTGGTGATCTTGTTTGGCTCCCTCTCCTGTCTCTCTCAACTTGCTCATCTGATACTTCTCATACGTTTGTCTCTTTATTTTTTTCTGCAGTCTCGATAGCAATACCTTAAGCATCCTATTACACATCTTATCCCTCATTCAACTCACTAGTCTGATACTTCTCATACGTTTGTCTTTCTTTTTTGCAGTCTCGATAGCAATACCTTAAGCATCCTCTTACACATCTTAACACACTAGTCTGATACTTCTCATACGTTTGTCTTTCTTTTTTGCAGTCTCGATAGCAATACCCAAATCATCATCTTACCCCCAAGTTCTAGGAATGTCTCGATTAAAATTGCAAGTGGCCTATAGATTGTATGGTGCAATGGAAGGCCTGTTCATTTTATTCATCAAATGACTTCTCCAGATTAAAAGCAAAACTTGCTCTTCATTCGCATCAATCATAATCAACAGCCATTACCAGGATCCTTCTCCTCCACAATCAATCAAGCAAACAATCACAAAACTAATCATTATGGGCCCTGTTGCACAAAACTTACCATCGATGGTAAATTTGCCATCATTTCAATGGTAACTACAATGGAAACCTTGATTTTGAATGGTTACCATGGTAGTTGCCATTGATAGCAAAGTTACTATCGATGGTAAGTTTTATGCAACAGGGGCCCAGTTCATCACCATGAATAGCGTTAATCAATAATCATCCTCATCAATTATTACCATTACTAACACCGCATGACATCATCTCAATCATCAAGTTAATGTAAACTGCATGCAACGACGACAAGAACATATACACATCAATTCTTTTTTCTTTTTTACAGCAATTATGTGCAAAGCACTTTAATCTCTTAATATTAATACCAAAATACAGCTTAAGATGAACATGTAAAGGGAAAGAAATAAAATGGGAACAAGACTTTCTGAAATATGCATAAAGTTAGATGTGAAGTATCATAAATAAGGTATAATGACAGAGTTATATAATTTACAATAATTTAGGTGACAACTCCATAGAGGGAGTAATATATCTTACAGGTATGTGGTGCCCTTCGTGAAGCACAAAGGGAATGATGTTTATGATGAATTCAAAGCAATCGTTCAAAAAAGGGTTAAAACTAAAAACAAGATGTAATGCATCGAAGCTCAGCATAATGGTCATTTCATTGCACTTTGATAGTGCGCTGTCTAAGCTCTCGTGGCTCCGTTAGTGCATGTATATTGGTCACGAGGTAATGTATGGACGTTCCAACGGATATTTTGAGGTTGAGATATGACCCGATCATGAAAGGTTGATCCTTGGCGGCAGAAAACACAGCCACCATTTCATGACTGGTTTTTTGTCACCTCCGGTTATGATAGGGCAACATAAAATACATAGAGTAAAACACAACTTATGCTGAACCGAGTGCATGATAAATTGGATTGAACAGAAAAGCGATAAATACAAAACACCGATGTTAAAAATTGACTAATCACACACCTTGCTATTCTTTGGTGGCCCCTTTCTATGGAGTTCCGTTTGTTCCTGCTCACCTTTCTTCTTCAATTCACGACCAAATAATGTTAAACATAGAAAGGGGCAGACCAAACACCTGATAAACTGAACTGCTTCAATAAATAGTGCCTGACTTACAAAGATGCTACTGTACACGACATGGGGGAACATATTGCAAGCTAGTCAACAGAGAATTAAAAAGTGGCAGCATCTTTTTTGACGCGGCTACGCCACAGACCTGCACTTGGGTAGATTAAAAGGCGCATTTTTTTTTGGTTCAATAGCGAGAAGGTGAAAGAGGTATTCTTTTTTTCCTTCTCATACTAGATTGCGACTTCTAAGCTTGTCTGAATGCCCTAGTAAATTTGGTCGTGCAAGCCGAGCAGTCAGGCATGTCCATTTCAAACCAGCCTGCATTTCCCCACAGCATTTTTTTTTCCTTTGTCTACAAGTTTTGGGTTTCATTCATAAATTTTTGCACATTTACATCAAGAAATAATCATAACATAGAACAATTGCGGAATGATTCAGTGTGGTCGACGAGACATTTATTATACCAAACCTAGCAGACAACGACCTAATGAAGAGTAATTCTTGGATGATTTCCAGAAGATTAAAGACACACGCGGGGCGGGGCTGGTTCAGTCTAATGCTTCAGAGACTCTTCTGGAAAGGGACATGCCTGACTTTGGCTTTCGCACCACCTTTTATCAATAACCACCTCGGGATCGCCATGAATCTGAGGGCATAGGAAAGATAAGGACAAGCGCTCTCATTATAAACAGGTGCTGTGATGGGTGTTCCAAGTGTTTTACTAGGTTCTTGAGGAACACTCCCTTGACGCTTGTCTTTGCAAGTCAAGTCAAGGAAGGTTACAACAAGATGTAAGGAACAATGACCTGAAGAGAGGCGCATGCTCTTTGTGGGAGCGCTAAGTGGCCCTCCTTCATGGGTATTAGAATTGTGTTTCATTGCATGCCCCTATTATTATACATGCAGCTCATTTTTTCTTTTTTAATATTCCAGTAATAAATTGGGGTGATAACGACTAGCTTGCCTACACTTTTCTTAACAAAAAAAACAGGGGTAATTGTGTTTCCGTTATGACATCAACTTAATGTCTCGTGTTTTTTCATGGGAAGAAAGAAAATCTTCTCTCAACATTTGTTGATGGTCAAACGGAGAGAAATGCATCGTCGCATTTACACATCGTACTTGTCCCCACTCTAAATCTTAAGAACACAAGGGTAGGGTACTGAAGAAAATATATATCTCTGAAGGTAAAAACATTTACAAGTAGATGCTCTGCATATCTAAAGGCATATGTACATGTATGCAAGAGCATTACGTTAAAACTTTTCTAGACTCATTGGTATTCACAAAACATTTGGAATTTATCCAAATCATATACAGATGAAGCCAACCACATGCCATTCTCTCGATACCATTTTTGATTCATAAAAGAATGATTTGATTGGCAAATTCCATTAGATGATTGTTAAAAAGCCTTCAATCATGACTCAATGCAATGAGAGAAAGAACAATTCCAATTCCACCAGGACTATGGTTTCCTATTTTCTGAATGTTCTTTATTGACCAGGTTGCGGAGCGGCTCCACCCTGATACTGCTGATAATACTGCATGTACTGCTGGTAGTACTGCACATACTGAGCATAAGCAGCAGGGTCAGTTTGAGCCATTTGTGCCATCTGGGCTATCTGCGCAGGGTCCATCTGCTGCATAGGGCCTGCTGGTTGGGCCATCGCGGCTTTGGGGGCACCTGCTAGGGGTGCGGCTTGGACTAGACTTTGAGCGGGAGGCTTGTTGCGCTGGTTGTTGGGAGGGGGGATAGGGGGTTGCTGTTGCTTGGCCTGGTTGAGTGAGGGCATAGGGGGCTGCTGCTGCTGCATGCGCTGATTGTTAGGGGGTGGAATGGGTGGCTGCTGCGGTTGTTGCATAAGAGGCTTACGCTGGCTATTTGGAGGGGGAATGGGAGGCTGATCACTTTTGTTAGATTGAGGAATAGGTGGTTGTTGTTGTTGCATGGAATCTGGACCCATCAAAGGCATTGGCCTTCCTGATGGAGGCATAGCTCCAAACCCACCCTGTCTTCCCATACCTCCATGAGGTCCAGCATGCATTTGTTGTTGTCCACCTGGACCCCCATGGGATGGACCATGAGGACTTGGTCCACTCTGACCACCAAGTTGCCTACCTGGACCACCTGGCCCAAGCAGACCTTGTCCCCCTTGAGAACCACCACTACGTGCCCCAGCCTGTGGTCCAGACTGAGGTCCTCCCCGGAAACCACCCTGGGAACCACTCTGCTGATCCCTTGGTGGTCCTCCTGTCCCGCTACTACCCGCGCCGCCTGGACCTTTGTTCATGGGAGGGGACCCACCAAAGCTACTCTGCTTTGGACCCTGATCTATGCTATCTCTACTTCCCGGCCCATCTTCACTAGAAAAATTTCTACCTCCACCAAAGCCTCCACGTGCACCGCCTCCTCTGGAGCTGCCTCCTCCATAGCTGTTTGAACTGCCACCGTTGCTGAAGCTACTTCTACTGTCTGATCCTCCTCGATCACTGCTCCCAAACCTACTTCCTCCTCCACCACCTCCAAATCGGCTGCCGCCCATTCCGCCGCCACCAAACCCATTGGAGTTTCCACCTGAGAAGCCTCCCTTACTGAATCGACTGCCGCCGCCGCCTCCACGACCATAGCGACTTCGATCTGCAAAGATGGTAAAGTTGATACAAAAAAAAAAAAAATTAAACATAGGCAATGTTATTTATTTCTGCATACAAAATTCACTTTTCACATTAATCAACTGGGTTTTTCTTGTACCTGCAACTCTCAAAACTGGAGTTTTTTTGCAAATTCTCCACATAGTATTAAAATGGGAAGCATCAACTCTATTGTTTTTTTCCTCAAATTCAAAATCCACTGTAAGGTGATTGTGCTTCAGTACTGATAGATTACAGTAATATTCTACTTTCTGACAGGCTTATTTATCCACTCTATTCTCAATTCTTTACTAAACCTCGCTTTAGTGACTGACCACCTGTCTACAAAGACCACATATTTAGTTTCCCTTGAAAATGGTTTCTCATTGAAACATGTAATAAAGGAACCTGTCTACAAAGACCACTTTTTGTGTTTCCCTTGGGCGGTCGCTATAGACAGGGATGCCAACCTTTCAGAGCACAAATCAGTAACCATAAGGCTCAAAATCAGTAATTTGGGGAATAAATCAGTAATTTCCTATGCGGCGCCATGAATCTTAAAAGAATGGCAAGCGGACGCATGCACGCATGATTATCTGAAATTTGTTGTGATTTTACTCCCACAAAGTTGCTAAATATTGATTTTCAGTTCATCACAACACATAAGTTTTCAATGAAAAATTGGCTTCTATTAAGAGAATACTTGATAATTTTCCATCTTTTTCATGCAGCGAGTGTTGGATGGCCACCATACTGTACAGCACTTGCTACGATAGATCCCTATGCGCAAAAAAAAAAAAAAAAAAAAAAAAAAACGTAATTTTTAGACAACATTCCGTACTGCCGTAATGGTCGTTAATTTCCGTACCAATTACGGGAAATCCGTACTAGTTGGCATCTCTGTATAGACAGGTATGACTGTATCAATTTCAACAAAACTCTGGCAGCACGACTTACTTTTGCCACCAAAGCGGTTGGCTTCTTCAGCAAGGGAGATCAGCTTTGGGTTGATGACCTGCTTAGCCTCTTGAAGCACACTGATGAGGTCACCTGCTTGCTTCATGTTGTTGCGGGTGAAGAAGGTGTAGGCTGTGCCTGTGCGGGTGCTTCGGGCAGTACGCCCAATGCGATGCACATAGTCCTCGGACGAATTGGGGTAGTCATAGTTAATGACAAACTTGATGTCGGTCACATCTGCAAGGGCGTTACAGTGAAAGGCATGCCAACAGAGCAGGGTGATGTTGGCAAATGTTCACCGTAACAATGTGAAGGTGAAGCAAGGGGGGAATAAAGGGTATAGTGTGAATATACAAATTTGGTGGCAGCACCCCTTGGGGAAGACCATAGCTAGTGGTCATCCGGGGATAAACCCTGGAAATGAAAAAAATGTCAAGTAGCATCTGAGCACTCAAAAAAACGCTTTCTCCCACAACTCACTACAATTCATCTCACAGTGAAACAGAACAAACTGGCCTTTGAATGATGCACACTCCCCAGAATACAGAAAACAAAAAAGAAATGTCTAGGAAAACATATCTACTTACCAAATGATCTGTAAGAAAAGAAGTTATGTTCAGTAAGAGGGAGCATGCATCAGGATAACATAATGAAACACAACATTGTGACGTTACAATGACGAACCAAGAAATGATGAGTTCTTGGCCCTTTCATCAATGAAACCACAAATGTGAATGTCAATCGGCCAGCATCGTCTGTTCTTTTTCACTGGTCAGTTTATCAAGATGGTCTACGAATATCAGCACAGAATACAACCACTGCAACAGGTTGCAATGGCTGTACACAAAGCAGTGGCAGGTTGGGGTCGTAACTACAAGTACCACACATTCACTTCTGTGTAGCCAAAGTTTCTTTCTTCCCCTTCACACATTGGCAAAAAATATATAGTTCTACAGGATGTCAGTCTAGTCCCGTTGACAACGTACTCTTTGATTTTAGTGGTTCTTTATGCTTTGTACAAGAAAAAAAAAGCAAACGGCAGAGCACAGTAGAAGAAGTCAACGGGCTAGGAGAATGGTACTCACTGATCCCTGGTGTGTGTATTTCCATGTAGAAGGGGTAGTGGCAGGAGGTCCCAAGACATGACAAGTGGCATCCTCAGCGCGCGTGCGGGAGAGGCTCGACATAATCCACGGCGAGCGAGTTACGGACACGATGTATGTCCTGCTTAGTCAAGAATTCCATCGGAGACACACAAACAGGTTGTCCCAACCACTCTCAGCGAGAGAGACATTTAGTCACGTCCCACTGGCAGGTGGCTGGATGGATGGCTCAAAATCCCACAGTACTGTCTCTTTTTTGTGTCTCTGGAACAGTCTGTACAACCTGGACTCTCGAGGGTTACAATGCTGCCCAACATTGCATTTAGTGAAAGGCAACGTTATGGCTCCTCATATCGGATCAATTGAATGGGACGTGAAAAAGGGCCATGGGATAACAATTGGATCAACTAGGCAGAGATGAAACAAAATGCTTCATTCAAGCACGCAACGGGCAATTATGATATAGAATGTCAGTTGGTTTGGGGCTTTTCAGCATCCTAACAGGACATAGACTAGATGTTTTTGAGGAGGGGGGAAGTGTCAATATCCTCGTAATCGGAGCCACGGTTTCTTCCCTGGCACACACAAGAACAAAAATCAGATGAATGCCTCTCCCCGCTCGGTACGGTTGACGACGTGTCATGCCACGGGCCCTGCCGCAATAATTCATTTATCTACAGAGAAAAATAGAAAACTGACAACAGTTGCATCATACAAAGAAGTCAGAAAAGACGACATGTACACTCGAAGAAATGCTTTTCAGTTGTCCAAAAAAAAAAAAACGGATCGGTTTCTGAGCCCCGCCACTGCCATTTCGATACTCATTTACATCTTAATGCCTAGACTCCTCCTTTCCTCATCATCTCAATAATCACACATGCACACTTACAACTGTAAACTTTAAAAAAATCAGGTGGTTGCCGACGACAACATTATACCACAAATTAAAGTTAGTTCAAGAATTTGTCTTTAGTTAACATCAAAATAGACTTCATGTTCAAGACTTAGTAGATAAAAAGAGACTTGGTTGTAAGGATTTATCAATATGGTTGGTTTGATAAACTGGGCATGGTTAGCAGCACGAGTAAAATAAGAAACAAACCTAGACCACGAGATGCTACATCTGTCGCTACAAGGATGGGTGCTCTGCCATCTCGGAACTCTACAAAGATAAACCATTGGGTGATATACATGAAAACTGGAGTCTTACTGGGTGAAAACTTAGTTAACTCATTAAACAGGTCTATACCGTAGATTCAGCATTTAACTTGACTTTTAATCTGTCTTCCTCTGACAGAAGACAAACTTTTGAAAGAATTACAAAGTTTTTTTTGGTAAATTATGAAAATTGGCTGGATAGTGATTCTTTACAATTTTGATATATTTGGATACCCCTATGGATGTATAAGCACTAAAAATGTTAGCCCCTAAAACTCTTATGATTTCGATAAAAATTGAATATATTTTGATAAATTTGAAATAGCGTCTACGGCCTGACGATGGTAGCTGCGACCATAAAAATCTCAGAGTAACAAGATCTGATATATATATTCAACATTAATTTATTTTCCGGACAACAGCATTATACATGTATCTCCTCTTTTAACAACTTGCTCATGGTTAAGTTGACATTCACTCCTGCTTTTTTCAGGTGTAAATATGAATATCACACATGTACACAAAAAGGAGAAAGGTTATTGCAAAACTCACCTGAAAGTACCCAGTCTCGCTCTGGTTGAGACTTGTCTCCATGAAGGCACATTGCTGGCCACCTACAAAATGAAACATGATCAAGGTTACAAAGTAAACAAAAAATATTTAAAAATCCACAAAGTACCCCTAAATCAGTTTTTTTTTCTCCTTCTTTATACATTATACAATTTGTTAGTTAATTTTTGTAGACAATGCTTGTGGAGCAAGAAGTTCCTCTGATAATCTTTACATGGGAATCGGCACAACAGACTAGAAATATCATTTTTGAGGAATAAAACTAACATTTTCTTTTATTTCTGTATTTGTCAAGTCTGATAACATAAAGAAATATCTTAACATAAATAAACTCAATTTTTGAAACCAGTGAAAACCATTGTTTAAGGGCAAGCGGGCATATGGAAAATGGAATTACAAGTACAAAATTATAAGTCCAAACTCTGAAGTGACGGCAGACTTACCCATCTCGTCTCATTCTGCGTACCAGGTCGTCGGTTCTGCGTTTGGTTTCACAAAAGACGAGGGTTTTGTTCTCTTTCTCTTGCATGATCTCTTCTAGTAGTTGGATAAGCCTGGTGGAGTAAGATGACGAATGAGAAAACATTATTTGAATAAATGCAGTACAATTCTTTACCAAGAGGGTACCAAACACCCTAGCCCATTTCGTCCACCACTTATTTATTTTAACAGCTCCCCCTATCCATAATGAAGCATATTTATTTGTAAAACCTTCACCTACCCCAAAAAAATTGTTTTCACAGCTTGACTACACCTAATTATAAAATAATAATAAATTGAAAGTCACTATATTCTTTTATTTGGTATTTCTGAACTATAGGCAAGAGACACAATCTGAACTGGAAACTGATCTTTGTCTGCTAGTCCCTCTCTTAGATTCCATTCACCAATTTTTTTTGTCTTTTCCTCTTCTTTGTCTTCCTTCTCACTCATCTGCAAACTTACTTCTTGTCTTTCTCTGGGTCTTCACACACATCAATGATCTGCAGGATGTTGTGGTTTGCAGACAGGGTGAGGGAACCGATGTTCACCATGATGTAGTCCCTGATGAAGTCTTCAGCCAGGTTCCTCACATCTTTGGGCCACGTTGCACTCCACATCTGCACCTGCCTGTCAGGCTGAAAGACATCAACAGAACGGAGCGGAATAAGAATGACCGACATGAAGGGCTGTCTTGATACAGCTACTTCCCTACAATCGCCAAGTTTAGTCTTACAATGTTGCTGGTTACCACCCATACAAAGTGATGAAGAAACCTTGTCCAGTACATGACAACTAGGCACCGTCTTATGAAGATTTGATATTAATCGCAACTTATTCATCAATCGCAGCTATGTACATAAGAGATAGGAGACTGCAAACTTTCAATTGATTGGAGGACTTTGAATTGCAACTTTTTATAAGACCTGCCCTGGAGACAATTGTATTCATAATTTAAAAAAATTATATTCAATGCACTGGCTTGAACATGCATACAATATTTGGGCAGAAAGGGTTCAACAAGCCGAGGCCAAACAAATTACCACTAGTGTATTCTGTTGTTTCTGTACTAAGGTACTTTAGGATTTGATTGTAACAATTTCTAAATCTAATGTTGAAAAAGGAGATAATAAAGCTGCAAAAGGATATATTCACAATTAAATCCACTGTTTACCATAACACACTCCCTTCACACCTGGTCTCAGTGACATGCCCTAGTTACAACCCAAGATTAATTTGCTTACCCTAATCTGTTCCATGATTTTCCTGATCTGGGGCTCAAATCCCATGTCCAGCATGCGATCAGCCTCATCCAGCACGACGTAAGTACACCGCCTCAAGTTTGTCTTGTTGTTCTCCAAGAAGTCAATCAACCTACCAGGAGTGGCAATGACGATCTCAACACCTAGAGGAGTAAGGGAACCAGAGCAGGGTGAGCACGTATGTTATAGACATACGATCCACAGAAATGGTTTTGTACGAAATCTTAATGATAATTTTCCCTCATTCTCCAGAATCTACAAAGAACTGTACATTACTGGGCAATAAAGGTGATAAAAAACGGCAGAAAGGGTTTTGTAAGAAATGTTAACAATTATTTTCCCCCTATCTCCAGAATCCTCAAGGAACTGTACATTACTGGGCAATAAAGGAGGTGATGAGAAACGGCAAAAATGTACAGTGGTTAAATCTCAAACAATAGCTAATTAGAATATGAAATCTTTGAATTTTTCTTCCCAGTGCCAGGAGCCGGAAGTAATTATTTTATATCGAATACAATTAGGCAATAAAAGAGTGTTAAAGAGATGGTTCATTGAAATGTGGAAAATGGGCAAATTACACCTCTACAGATTGCTGAGAACATTAACAAAATGAGCAAAGTACTTTTGAAGCCCTCACTGTTGTGAGGAATGAATTAAATGCAATTTTGTTACCCTTTCCTGAACCCACTCACTAAGTGAATTGACGGCGTTATTTTACATGCGAAACGATGACGTCACAATATGAACAACCTACATCACACATTCGGGACAATGTTGGATACCCATTGCAATTTTCAGATATGGGTTAACGTTGTTTGTATATTTACCGCCAGTGGTGATATTTCCTCTTTTTTGGCATTTTGAACGAGATACACTGAATAAATGATACTTTCTACAAATGTTTGTTTGATTTTTATATTTTTTCCCCGTCACATTTGAGCATAAAAATCAGAAAAATAATCACATATTCTGAGGGCACTTTAGCGTGTATGTGTCTGATCTGGGAAGGCAAAGGACATTTTGCATGCTGACCTAACGACTCTTTTGGATTAAAATAGGCGACAAATTGACATAGAATTGTCCAGATATTAATTACAAAAATGTGTGATTAGGCTGATTAATTTACATTTTTGATAAATTCAGTCGTATAGGACCTGATAAACCGAGAGAAACAGATCAGTCCGGTTCACGATTCACGGCTAGCTCGAGCGCCGGGCTACGGGCTAGGCTGGCTAGCAAGCTGCGCACGCATATAGAGGTCAGTGTATTGCACACAATTAGTACATGCACAGAGTACGCACGCACAGCTACCAACTACGGGAAACTTGAACGCTACATCGACGATATATTCACTCGCTTTTTGGAAGTTATATACCATTTATCTAGACTAACGTCAGATTAAGAACCAAAACCATGCCATGGAGGAGGCCATGGAGGAGCCTTCTGGAGTATACTCGATTAGTATGTTTTCGTCCATATCCATATTTCCAGGGGATTTTGATGAAGGTAAAAAGCGTTAGGTATAAATGGGTACGGTACTCGAGAGTCAATGCAATACATGTGAATAGCACGCAAACTGCATCTCGCACCGTCGTCAATCATTTCAGCTGAGCGGCCCGCTGTTCATATTGTGTCATCACTTAAAAAATCAGCTGACTTACGATGTTTTGGGGGCGTTGAGTGGGTTGATTTTTCGTCAAGTTCAATCAACTTTTATAAATTTCGCTCGAATGTACAAGTTACACAAATGTAATGATTTTACTCAGTGTAATTTTTCGATTGCAATGATACCAAATTCAGTCAAGTTTGAAATCAATAAACCATCTCTTTAAGAACCAGCATGAAAGAGTACCGGTACTGCAATAGTAGTTTTTGAAGCGCATTTATCCACACAAAAAAACAGCGGATGGCATCTTTGATGTTATTTGTTTGGGAACATCTTTACAGATCAAAAAAATGAAAATGACAGCTGTCAGAAAGACAGAGACTTACCTCGTTCCAGATCCCTGATCTGTTGCCCCTTGGGAGCTCCACCATACACACATGTGCTCTTGATCTTTGATGAACGTCCGAACGCAAACGCTACCTGCTGAACTTGCTGGGCAAGCTCTCGAGTTGGTGCTAGAACAAGAGCCTGAAATTGGTTCAGGGTAAACAAACAGTTAGAAATTGTGAAACGGTAAAATGACTAATAAAAAAATGCAGGCGAAAGATTCCTCTCACAGAATAGAAGTTGCTGGTAATTAAACAAGTGGTTGATCATTATTTCTTTAATATCTCTAAGACTTAAGATTGCAGATATTTATTTAGCCATCTTGCATCTCATCATCACAGCCTGCATCTTACAACTCTTGCTATCAATAAACTACATCAAGCATAATTATGGAGAAAATCAAAACACTTGTTATTCATACAAAATCATGCAGGAAAGCCTACCTCGCCAGAGAAGACAGAATCAATTCAATAAAATATTAGCCGCTATAGAGTCAGCTTGTATCCCATCATGGTTCTTTACTATGCTATTTCAGACCTTGCCAAGTATGAATGTAGTGAAGTAATTGAATTAAAAAACAGTTAAGACGATTATTCTTCAGCACTTACGATAGGGCCGTCTACGCCTCTTTCCAGGAATGGTTGATGATTTATATGAACTATTGACGGCAAAAGATACTGTAGAGGGAAAAAAAGAAAGAACAAGTCGTTACCTCTTGTGCAAAGATTTGTTTCGACAATGAAATCAACAAGAGACAATTCCTCAAACACACATAGCAATATGTAGGGGTGAAAGCGAGTAAAAAAAAAAAATCAGGATAACAACTTAAATTGGGTAATTATCAGGCCTGAATATGCTTACATCTAAGGCTTAACCTTGTTTCAGTGAATTTGAACGTAATGTTATAAATCACGAGAACTTACTGAAAGGGTCTTTCCGGACCCAGTTGCAGCAATGCCAACCAGGTCCCGTCCACTGAGTGCTACAGGCCAACCCTGTGCCTGGATTGGAGTTGGATGTGCGAATCCATTTTTGCTCAGCTCACCCATTACGTAATCTGTAGGAGAAGGGAGGGGGGAGGGGGGGGGGGGGAAGAAGAAATGAGGAATTAGATTTCATATTCACTTCATGCCAATTCAAATGAAGTTTGTATTGTGTGAAGGATTTGAGAAAAAAATTGCATTCTTCCAAGCATGTGCCTGGTGTCGACTCTCCAATGGATAGGGGGGCAGAAGTCCCTTTGATTGAAGAAATACATGTAAAACCTCTATATTTACTGGCCTAGTGTTTGCTGCATGCATGTATGTGGAAGAATAATTCTCAATGTATGTTCTTGAAGGTGTAATTTTCAAGAGTTAAACTCACCTGGGAAGTTTGCTTCATGGAATTCAAACACCGGCCTCATGGGTTCCTTCCCTCTGACTGTGATTGATTTATCTGTGCAGAAAGCTTGAATTTCCGTCTGTTGAAAAAAAAAAAGCACAAAAATGCAGAGAATGATAAGATATATAACAGAAATAAAGGAAAGGCTATAAAAAATTACTTAAGCGAAAAAAAAGATAGAAAAAATGTTAAGCAACCTGCCCGATTTTTTGTTTACCGGTAAATGAAAAAACACGAAAAACATATTGCTAACTTTTTAAAGGAAAAAAAAAAAAAATGAAAATGCAATTAAAGACAGAACTCTTTGTTTCCTACAAATTGGGTATCAGAAAATAAGATTGCAACTTCAGATTGATATAACCAGAAGTTTGACAAGGGATGGGGGAAAAAAAGAAAAAAAGAAAACTCACAAGTGATCTTGCTGTTACATCTGGATGTTCTCTGTAGAAGTTCTTCTTGAAAGGCGCCAGTTTTTCTAAATCCCATCTTGGTTTCTTTAGCCTTTCTCCTGGTTGTCCAAACTTTTCTTTTAGACCACCACCTCCACCCATAGAGCCCCTGCTTCCAAATCTAGGAGGTCCTCCGAATCCTCCTCCCCCTCTACCACCACTGAAAAGAGAACAAGAAATGATATTGTTAGAGTTGCCAACTTACGACAATAGCAATTAGTTTATACATGTATGCCCATTTAAGGAGTTTGCTGTATTATGAGCGCATGGAAAAACCAGCACTTTGGGCAACTGTAATCTCAGATCCTCATTATGATCGCTAACTTCATGCATGCGGGCTTGCACCCCGGCCTACTGTCGGTAATCGGTATGCACTTCGTATTGTGCAGCGGTTTGCAGTGGAACCTGTGAGAAAGTGTGTACCAAATGTCTTTGTTTTAAGGAAGAATACTCCAAAAAATATAAGAAAATTGACAAGAAACAGTTAAGATAAGAGATTAACAATTGTGGAAGATTAAGATGATTTTTGGTGTTATGGTTAGGCACCTCCACGCTGGAGTCACAGTTCCAAATAGTCACTCACACTCGGTCACACTTGTGAACAAGCGGCAAAACATTTACATCGTTATTTACAAATACATCATGGCTCTCCACACAGGAAAAAAAATGCATGCCAAGTAAAGCTTGTCGATGTCAAGGGGCTATTTCAAATTTGACCGATACTCTAAGGTTTTCGGTCTACGTTTGTTCGAACTTGGGTTAATTGTGACCACTTCTTTCCCCTCGCCTTTGGAATCGGAGGGACGAACATGACGAATGTATAGTGGTGGGGTATTCTAAAGTTGCTCCCTGAAGTCATTTTAACAGATTATATTAAATTATAGACAGCAAAAACAAAAACACAAACATTGGGTTTATGCTAGTAATTTCTGATAATACTTCCAACAAAACAAAAAAACTCGAGTTGAAGGCATGCTCGCGTGCATCAACCACATGACAAAGTCATTCATTCATTCGTTGCATTGACATTACACAGGAAAATTCCACATGCGTGTGCACACAGATATTCACAATCACGCACATCCGGACTCAGCCGGCGTTTTAAAAACGCTATTTTTAATGTACTTACCCTCCATTCCGGCTACTAGACCTATCAAAAGATCTACCTCTGTCTCCAAATCTGGACATTTTTCACAGGTATTATGCAAAGCGGTGAGAAATAAAGGTGTTTTTACTACTTTTCTTGGCAAGTACGAGAGTCTGAATTAAAAAGTACAGGACGGTGCGACCAGCGTGCATGAAACTGGCTTTGTCATGTAAGAGGCGAACATCAAGCAGATTGAGGAATATATTCATCCGCTGCAGTAATTGAATGATGTACAAATAATAATGGCCGTAAAAATCCATATATTTTGTAAATGAAATCGAAATTAAATATCACTAATGTAAAAAAATGAATAAATGTGAATTAATGATCTAAATTTCATGTGAACTACCTAATTTTATTTTGTTTGCTCAAGAACTACATTTCGACTATCTTCATGCGGAGCATTCGGAGAAAAGTATCGACCGTATGACGTCACTTATCGGGCGACGTTGCGAATTCAAAGTTCGTTTGGAGTTCACATGTCTGTTTGTCTTTATAGTCTGGAAAAACAGTTTCTAAGTTTCTAGTTTTACAATTTTTTAATTTTTTTTTATTGATTCAGAGCCTATACTAGCGGGAGATTTATAATAAAGGGTGGTTTCGTCTTCTAAAGCCATAACAGTGTAGACCCATTTATGATTTTAATATGTCATCTACTCATCTCGTCCCAGATCAAACACTTCCTAACCAGAAAGAGTGTGAGCTAGCATACTACAGGCTCGGACGACTGGACTTGAACTCAGCCTCATGAGAGCTCCCTCGACCCCCCCCCCCCTCTATCTCTCTCTCTCTCTCTCTCTCTTATCTCTCCCCCCCCTCCATCTCTCTCTCTCTCTCTCTCTCCCCTCCCCCCCCCCCCTCTCTTTCCCCTCGCTCCGCGCCCCTCCCTCTTTCTCCAATAATGTCAAATTGTCAAATTCTCTCATTCCCATTTTCTACTACATGTATATAAACCGGAGGGGGGGGGGGGGGGGGGGGGGGGGGGTACTCACATATTAAGACAAACGGGGGTTTGTCGCTCTAATGGGTAACTTTTTCACAAAAATACCCCTCAACATGGGTCCGCTTTTTCAACAAAAAAAATAAAATCTGAGTACCCCCCCCCCCCCCCCCTGCATATAAAAAATACAACCTATACAAGCCTACCCGGCCCGTTCTTGCTCCTCTTTCTCTCATTCACCCCTCCCCTCTCTCAGCCCCCCCCCCCCACCCTCTACACACACAAACTCTCTCTTTCTAGATCTTCCCTCCTTTTTTTCTATCACAATTTCCCAGTTGGGTTTTATTATTCAGGCTACCTTTCTCCTCCCTCATTTTTTTGTTCCCCCATTCCACTCCCAGGATTATTATTATTATTTATTTGGCATTTCCAACATACAATATAAGGTACAGTAGACAGGCACGAAGCCAGAGTTCGATGTTTGGGTGGGGGGGGGGGGGGGGGGCACCTACATGTAATCGATCGAGGTAGAAAAAAGGGGTCTAAAAAAGTTCAACCGATCTTGGAAATTTCAGGGGGGGCACGCGCCCCCCCCCCCCCCCCCGTGGCTACATGCCTGACAATAGAATGGCACATAGGATACAAAGTATGAAAGTATTTGCTTCCCCTGCTGCACCCTCCGAAGTTGCCTGGAATTAGAAAATGGAATGTAAAATCTTATAACCCGTAAGTCCTTTCTTCCGACTCCAGGGAATGTACCAGGGGATGCCTAAAATATTATACATAATCAGATGTTCTGAAATTGTGACGAAAAGCCCATTTTCGTAAAAGATCAACAATAGATTCTTTGATAACTTTGTATGTAAAGCGCTGTGAAACAACAGTTAGTTTGTAGACTTTATTGTATTGTATTGTATTGTATTCAGGGGCGTCGCCAAAGGGGGGGTGTGGGGGGGTGCGACACCCCCCCCACTTGTCAGGATATTGTCGGTAAAATTGCGCTGCCGTCGGGAAAAAAGAGAAAAGGGGGAGGGAAAAAAGGGAGGGAAAGGGAAAGAAAAGAAAAAAAGAAAAGGAAAAGAAAAGAAAGAAAGGAAAAAAAGGAAAGAAAGGAAAAGAAAGGAAAGAAAAGAGAAGAAAGAAAAAGAAAAAAAGGGAGGAGAGGAAAGAAAGGAAAAGAAAAAAAAAAGAAAAAAAAAGAAAAAAAAGAGTAAAAGGGAAAGAAAAGAAACGGGGGTGAAAGAGAGGAGAGAGGGGGGAGGTAAGAGCCTGAGAGAGGAGGAGTGGGACTAAAAGAGAGAAGGGGGTTGTTGGGTGGAGTCGTCTCGTCGAGGGAGCAAGAAAGACACGGGTAAATATGTTGCTGTGTCGGGTCAGCTGTGTCGGTATTCTTGTTGGATCCTCGTGTATTATATCAATGCAAAAGTGTTTGAAGTCGGTGAGATATATATTGTCGGTCGGCCGACAAGTTTTTTTTCCGCTACGAACTGTGACTTTTTATCCGCTGTGACGACTTCGAGAGTGACTACAACTACAATACTTGTATTTTCTCGAAGTTTCACTTTCCTATAATATCAGCTAAAGAAATCAGAATTTTAAAATTTTGGGGGGAACTAAATTCAAACAAGGTTTAACAACATTACGACAAATGGTCTTCCTTTCTCTATATTGTGATGAAACGCCGAAAAATTCCGCGCTTCGCGCGAAGGGGAAAACTTAGACGAATCGAGAACGTAAAACGAATCGTAATTTTTTTTTCTCTAATAATTTAAGGAAACGTCAAAGATTCCGCGCTTCGCGCGATAGGGGGGAACTGAATTCAGACAAATAGGGCTTATTAAGAGTCGAAAGCGGTATAACGAATCGTCTTCTTTTTCTAATAATTAAAGGAAACGTCAGAGCTTCCGCGCTTCGCGCGAGAGAGGGAAACTGAATCCAGATGAATAGGGCTTAATAAGAGTTGAAAACGGTACGACGAATCGTCGTTCTTTCTCTATATTGTGAAGAAACGCCAAAAATTCCGCGCTTCGCGCGGAGGGGATAACTTCATTTAGACGAGTCGAGAACGGTACAACGAATCGTCTTCTTTCTCTAATAATTTAAGGAAAACGTCAAAGCTTCCGCGCTTCGCGCGAGAGGGGGGGAACTGAATTCGGACAAATAGGGCTTATTAAGAGTCACAAACGGTACAACGAATCCTCTTCTTTCTCTAATAATTTAAGGAAACGTAAAAGCTTCCGCGCTTCGCGCGAGAGGGGGGAACTGAATTCAGAAAAATAGGGATTATTAAGAGTCACAAACGGTACAACGAATCCTCTTATTTCTCTAATAATTTAAGGAAACGTCAATGCTTCCGCGCTTCGCGCGAGAGGGGGGAACTGAATTCAGATGAATAGGGCTTAATAAGATTCGAAAACGGTACGACGAATCGTCTTCCTTTCTCTATATTGTGATGAAACGTCAAAAATTCCGCGCTTCGCGCGAAGGGGAAAACTAAGACGCATCGAGAACGGTACAACGAATCGTAATTTTCTCTCTCTAATCATTTAAGGAAACGTCAAAGTTTCCGCGCTTCGCGCGAAAGGGGGAAACTTAATTCAGACAAATAGGGCTTATTAAGAGACGAAAACGGTACAACGCATCGTCTTCTTTCTCTAATAATTCAAACAAAACTTCCGCGCTTCGCGTGGGAGGGGGTAGCTTCATTCAGACAAGGATTAACAGTCGAGAACGGTACAATAAATCGTCTTCTTTTCCTAATAATTTAAGGAAACGTCTAAGCTTCCGCGCTTGGCGCGGAAGGCCTACCACCCACACCCCCATAATGAGCGCGCTTCGCTTGCTCACTACCGCCCCTCCCTAAAATAAAATCCTAGCTCCGCGCCTGCATTAAAATATATAGCTATGAATGCTGACTAAGTTGACGAAATAATTCGTATATTTGTGTCGTCGTGGAAAATGACCATTTGCGCATACGCAAGTACTACAGATAGTCCATAGGAAAAACAATTTAGCCTTCGGCCCCGGGTTTATAGGGTTAAATGTGTAGATATTGGACATTTAATTTCGTCGGTAATTGGTGGCTAGTTTTGTCGGTAATCGTTGGCCTCTACACCCCCCCACTGAAAAAGGTCTAGCGACGCCCCTGATTGTATTGTATACGTGCCACTATACGATTATTTCATTCACCTGTTGCGAATAATTATTGTATTTCAGTAGAAAGAATGCGATTTGCATAGTTACGTGTTGTTTGGAAGGGCAAGCCAAAATAGGCCATTTTCTTAATGTAACCAAATTGAATGGATAACTATTTGTGAAGTGCCTCAATACAAGTTATTTCATTCACCTGATGAGCATAATAGTTTTTCAATAGTCAGAATGCAAACTGCTGCTAGGTAGGTCAAGCCATAATGTTTGTCCAACCTGGCAACAACTAATGTAGGCCTGTGCAGTTCGGATTCTGTCTATTGAAATACTATTATTCTTTTCAGGTGAATGAAATAATAATGTATTGAGGCACTTCACAAAGACTTATGCATTAAATTTGGTTACATTACGAAAATGGCCTATTGTTGTCCTACATACCAACAAATAATGTATGTAATTTGAATTCTGTCTATTGAGAAACATTTATTCATAGCAGGCAGGGAGGTGAGACACCTCTCTGGTAACAGGTGAATGGAATAATGTGTATCGAGGGGCTTATTATATAATTATGCACAAATTTGGTTACATTGGCACGTAGCCAGAGTTTGATGTTTGGGAGGGGGCACATGTCATGTAATCGATCGAGGTCAAAAAAGGGGTCTACATGAAAAAAGTTCAACCGATCTTGGAAGAAAAAAAAATTGGGGGGGGGGGGCACGTGCCCCCCCCCCCCCCCCCCCACTTGACTACGTGCCTGGTTACATTACAAAAATGACAATTTTTTTGTCCACGTTTTAATGTAATATTACCTCTCTCTCTCTCTCTCTCTTTCTCTCTCTCTCTCTCTCTCTCTCTCTCCCTCCCTCCCTCTCCCTCTCTATCTCTCTCATCTCTTTCTCTCTCTCTTGTCCTAAAAAATGCAATTTAAGTTACTCCATCATATCTCTTTGTCCTGGTTTATCTGCTCTGCTTCGTCCATCTCATCAATCAACAAAGGCACGATTACAAGATGATCAAGATTTGACTTATTTTTATTTGTGATTTACTTTACATTCCAATAAAAAATATATTCTCTTAAAAAATATCAAGGCAACATTTTCATTAAAACGACTACGCTACAAGAGTTGAATGATCCATAAAATTATGCACAAGAAAACATGCAAAAAACTTGTGGTAGCATTTTGAGCCCCCCCCCCCCCCCACCCATCCCATCGACCCCTTCTCTGCAACAAAGCAAAGACACTAACATTTCAGCCGAAAGACATACGGTAACTTAACCACTCAAACTAAATGAATTCTCTCCCCTTGTGGCTTCCATCCCTGAACATCCACCCCAAAATAAATAAAAATGGTAATTCTGTAGAAGAACAAAATAAAAAGACAGCGCTATAAGATCAGTGGTAAAAATGAGAAGATGTATAAAAAGTTGATATAGAAGGTATATTACGAATAACTAGTTAGTACTGCTTTACCATCGAGTATCTGTAGATGATTCCAAGTCCTGCACTGGACATGATCAGTGCTTACATTCAAATTTAAAATTGAGCTTTAAGTAGGAAAATCAGAACGAAATATATATTAAAATCCAGAAATGCAATTTGTACTCGGTCCTTGCTAATACACGGCACATAAGAAGGTTTGTTTGTTTGTTTTGTTTTTTTTTAAATACACGCACCTTCTAAATATAATAAAATAAATGGATTTTTACAGAGCCACGGAAGAAATGTAAACTCCTCAATTTTAAAAGTTTATGGTCGCCTCTTGAACTGCTTCTTCATGTTGGACTTCATCTCTCGGTCCTTACGGGAACTCATTTGGGAGCCCAACCTGGCTTGGTCAGCGGCCATCTTGGTCCGGAGCTTGTCCATCTGGTCAGCGTGGGGGCTCTGGAGTCTGTTGACCTTTCCTCGAAAGTTCGCCAATCCAGCGCGACGCGCTTGTTCGGCCTCTGCCTTGACGGTCTCGAGGTCAATTCGGCCTCCAGGAAACCCGTTGTCGATGGATTTCAATCTCTGTGAGATTTTTTTTTTTTAAAGAAAGGACAGAATGGAAAGGAAAGGAAATGGTGAAAGGGAAGAAAAGGAATGGAAAGGAAAAGAAGGAAAGGAAAAGGAAAAGGAAAAGGAAAAGGAAAAGGAAAAGGAAAAGGAAAAGGAAAAGAAAAGAAATCGAAATGTAAAGAAATTGGAAAAGAAAAGAAACAAAAGCTCCGGATTAAACGATTATAAGACACGGTACGGTAACGCTTATAATCAATTCAGGTAATGTTACATCCCAGAGATACACCCTAAAAATAAAACAACACCCATGATGACTCAGTAGTCAGTACCTCTATACAACCAAGCCCCACCTGTTCATCCAAGCGTTAACATAATTACCACACAAAAATGATACCAAACGATTCGGGAGATATAACTCTTTCGAAACATGTATGATAACCTTTCGTTCATAGCTGAGTGTAAACTTTTTTTTTACTCAAACGGTATAGCAAACAATAATCGGTGACCGTTGGTCCCCATGGTCCCCTTTTTCTTATGTAAATTGAGAGCTGATTTGATGAGATAACCACCTATCAGTGACCATCCAGGGAGGTCTAATCCCTCCTGGTCAAACTAGTGCAGATAGGCTTTAAGTTCTATATGACAGAAATCATCTGTACAAACCTTGATATGAGACAGAGCAGGTACTCCCTTTTTTAATGTCTCGACTGAGTTTGCTTTTCTGCCTTTTACATATGTTTTAAAATCTCCCGGATCCCTACTCCTCGATATTATTTGAAATATTATGAGAACATAATTATATTCCTAGTAGTATGATATGAGGATCAGACGCATAAAGTAGAAAGGATGTTATATTGATGTAGGTGGAATATAAAGGTTAACCTATGACAAGTACAGCTATATAACGGTTAGAGAGAATGGGGCGTAATATCACGTCACATGAAGAGCTTAATCTTTTTCAGATAGAAATGTAGATAATGTCCTACCAATTGAGTTTGTGCCAATTGCAAAACATAATAGCAGATGGCTGTCGATCATATTATGCGGGATATTATACACAAAAGTTTGTGAATATATCATGACCATAATTTTTCTGGCTGTAATAACAAAACTCGCTAAATGTTGGTATACATGTTGTTTTTAATAGGAGAATTTGTATATACTGTATGCAAACTCATGACCCAAGTTGCATATTCACAATTGAAGATTGATTTTGTTTCCCAGAAACATAATGACGTGTCATTCTTTACTCACCTCCATTCCGCCCCTAATCTTCTTGGACTGTTCCATGCGACGACGTTCAAAATCAGCCTTGCCGGCATCGACCAAGGCAGCCCCGACGACTGCGAGGACGAGAAGGATGGCGAGGGTCTGACGCATCTTGAGATTCAAGTCTTCTCCGAGATAGAGAATAAGAAATTCACGAAGAAAATGGCAGATGAAGTGGCGTAAAAGCTTTGTTGTTTATCTCAACTGCGCTTTGCAAATGAACCTGTCTTTCTGTGCCGATACTCGCATTCCACCAAAGGGGTGTTTTCCTCTAAACCATAACAATAGATCTTTTCGACTCTTCGTCGTTTCTGTTCCAGGTTTTGAAGCTGTAGTTCTCGCTTACCAGAGCCTATCCGACAATAAAGCACCCACTGGGCTAAATGAGGACTGTCTCCACGTCCGCTAACAGAAGTGATTTCTTTACTCAAAAGACCAGGGTGCGCTTTACAGTGCAGATTTTTGTTCAAGGATTAAATTTAGCTCAGAGTACACAATGTGTATTGGAATGGAAAAATTGAAAGAAAAGATGAGAGCCATTTCATTGCCATTGCTATTGAATCAGACTTTATAGATTCGCGTTTGATGAAATACTCCCACACTTTATAGAAATGTGGGGAAGCGAAGGTCGTGTTTTTCATGTGTGACAAGCATGACAACTGCGTTTATTTCGTTCAAGGAAATCAAAGAAAAACAGACTTTTTAAAATGTAATAGTTCTGCGGATCGAGTTTAGTGTTCATGATTTTTTATCAGGGGTAAATGTCACAAGAGATGTACGTGTTTTTGGTAACAGACACGAATCGTGCCATCATTCACTATGGCTTGTGATAGCGGGGAATTTTTGTTTTGCTTTTTGGATTGTTTTTCTTTGGTTTTGTTTTCTTACAACATCTTATGATCATAATTCTAAACGTGGCACAGTCACTCAATATATCACAGTCATCCACATAAAAATGATTTAGTGGGTCGGGGATATGACCTGTATGCAGAGGCGGCCCTCCCGGTGGGGAAGGGGGCAGGAGTCACAGTGCCCTCACTTTTTCAAGTACCCCAAAAGTTTCCTCTTTTTAAATACGAAAAGTGCCCCTTTTTACATGGGAAAAGTATCCCTACTACTTTGAAAAGTGCCCCTATTCCATTATAAAAATGGCCCTTCCCCTTTTCACCTCTGATAAGTGCCCCCCTTTTTTTTTACACGTGTCCCTTTTCCTTCAACAATTTTTCCTTTTTTCCTTTGCAATAATTGTCAAATTTTCCATTCTCGTAAGTGCCTTTATTAATCTCTAGGAAGTGCCCCGTTTCAAGTACGAGAAGTGCCCCCTTCACCTCTGATAAATTCCCTTTTCAAATCTGAGAGGTGCCCTTTTACTTTGTCAAGTACCCCTTTCCCTTTGTAAGAAGTGCCTCTACCCCTTTTAATAACTACACCTTTTTAACTCGGATAAGCGCACCTTTAATTTTAACACGCACCCCTTTTCCTTTCTAATAAATGCCCCTTTTCGTTATGATAAGTGCTCCTATTAACAGATAGGAGCGCCTTCCCCTTCTCATAAATCACCCTTTTCACCTTGAAAATAGTCTCTTTTAATTCTTATAAGTGCCCCTTTTCATCTATGGTAAATGACCCTTTTCAGGTACGGGAAGTTACTCCATTTCACTTCAAATAAGTGCCCCCTTCTCCTCCAATAATTGCTCTTTTCATCTCTGATGAGTGCCCCTTTTCACCTCTAATAAGTAATAACGGCCCCTTTTATTTTGACACGCTCCCCTTTTTCCTTTCTAATAAACGGTCTTTTTCCTTCTTATAAGTGCCCTTTCCCCTTCTCATAATTACCCCTTTTCATCTCTGATAAGTGCCCCGTTTATATTTGACAAGTGTGACTATTTTTCTTTTTAATAAAAGCTACTTCCCCCTTCTCATAAAAGCGCCCTAACGCCTCCGATAAATGCCCTTATTCAGTTCTGATCGGTGCCCCACTTTCAAAAATGCAAATTTTCCTTTATTATAGATGCCTCTTTTAAAAATCTGGTCAGTGTCCCTTTTCAGGTGCTATAAGTGCCCCTTTTCTCTTCTGGTAATTTCCCTTTTAACAATGATACGTGCCCCTTTCCTTTCTAATAAGGGACATATCCCCTTTTCACCTCTTATAAATGCTCCTATCAAAATCTAATGGGTGCCCCATTTCCGTCAACAAATGCCCATTTCCCATTCTCATAAGTGCCTCTTTCCAGGTGTGAGAAGTGCCTCATTTTCACCTCTGATAATTACTCTTTGTACTTTGACACGTGCTCCTTTTCTTTTCTAAAAAGTGTCTTTTACCCCTTTCGATAAGTGTCCCCTTTCCCTCTCATCATTAAACGTGCTCCTAATTTAAAGTGACTAAAAGCAATTTTCCCCAAAGCTCGCTTGCATTTATAAATGATATAATTATTATGTCACTTATCAAAGGTCATTTCAGTCTTCCGTTATGAGAATGTGCATATAACCTCATCAGGATCCCCCTCTTTATAGTATGTCATTTTTCGCACCGCGACCTCACACATTTACAAAAATTTCCTCGCTCGCAAATGAATGTTCAGATGTCACACCCAACTGCAATGTACATGCCTAAGCAATATAGTGTATAATGTATAAAGAGAAACAAATATTGAAATCATCCCTGATAATGTAATCAAAATGTAGGGGTATATACCAATGTCTAAACAAATTGTATATTTTCTCTTTGAGATTTCCCATTGTAGGTGCCCTTTTTCCAGAAAGTGCCCCTTTTTGTTAGTGCCCCCCCCCCCCACTTTGGAAGTCGCTCGGCCGCACCTGCCTGTATGCTCTGTTAAAACATAATTGGTATAGCAACTGTACATCGTACGTAATATACCCTGTAATAGTCGAATTTAATTCATTAGATTGTCCTTGTTATAATGGAAATGGGTTAGCACGTATTTCAGACTTTGCACGTAATGACGACGTCAAGAACTTTTAGCCAATCAGAATCACGCCGTAGGTAGGCTGCTTATTTATTCTCAGAAGATTTGTGGTTCTTGTTGTTGTTGAGTTTAGCGTTATATGGCAAACAACTAAAGTTGAATGATTTGGGAAGGGGCGACTGATGTATCAAAGGGACGGGAAATCGAATACATTTTTATTCTGCATTTAAAATCTAAGGCAAGTCCAAGCTGTTTTGTCCCCGATGTTCGTTAATCTTAATATAGGCCCAGACCGATCTCCTCCCCCTACTTGACTCTCACTTTCTCTCTCAGCCCCCTTCTCTCTCTCCCTTTTTCTCCTCTCTTTCTAACACCCTTTCTTTCCCTCCCACCCACCATGGCCGCTGCTTCTTTGCGTTTGATTACATCTATTCTTTTTCTTTCAAATAAAGAAATCGAATAAATACCAACAACTAATGTATGCAATTTGAATTCTGACTCAAAGTTAAGATACAAATTATTGTATACGTAACAGGTGAATGAAATAATTCGTATCGAGGTGCTTCACAAAAAGGCATATGCACAAATTCGGTTACATTTCGAAAATGGCCTATTGAATTGTCCATGTTTTATTGTAGAATCGTATACCCCACTCTTTACCTTCACCCTTCCCCCCTATCTCTCTCTCTCTCTCTCTCTCTCTCTCTCTTCTTAATTTTGCAATTTCTTACCCCTCCATATCTCTTTGTCCTGGTTTATCTGCTCTGCTTCGTCTATCTCATCGATCAACATATCACCAAAGGCACGATTACAAGATGATCAAGATTTGACTTATTTTTATTTGTGATTTACGTTTACATTTCAATAAAAAATATATTCTACAAACATATATGTTAATAAAAAACGATTAAACTATAAGAATTGAATCTAAATAATTTCACAAGAAAACATGGACAAAACTTATGGTAACATTTTGAGCCCCCACCCCCACGCCATTCGTCCCTTATCTGCAACGAAGCAAAGATACTAACATACTTATGGTAACTTAATTACTAAAACTTAATGGATTCACTCCCCTTGCGCTTTCCATCCCTTTAACTTTCACTAAAAATTGAATTAAGAATGATAATTCTTGGCTTTAAAAAAAGGGGAGGGGGGGAGACCGCGCTCAGATCCGTGTTAAAATAAAGGAAAAATGTATTGAAGTATGATTGAAAATTTATAATTACGAATAACTATATAGTACTGCTCTTAATAACATCGAGTTACGATTTTCTAAAGTTGATTCCAATTTCTGCACTGTACATAATCAGTGCCTACATTCACATTTAAGCTTGAACTAACCAATTTAAACTCCTAGACAGGTTTATTGTCGCTTCTAAAATGATGTTGGATTTCATCTCTAGATCGGTCATTACGGAAATTCATTTGGGAGCCTAGCCTGCTGGCGGGAGCATAGACAACTTGGCTTTCCCAGCAGCCTTCTTGGTCCGAAGCTTGAACATCTCTTTAGCGCTATTAGGGCTCTGCAGTTTGTTGATCTTCCCTCGAAGGTTCTTCATTCCAGCACGACGCCCTCTTCCGGACTCTTCCTGGACCCTCTGGATGTCCATTCGGCCCCCAAGGTAACCATTGCCGATGGATTTCACTCGCTGTGGGATTGGTTTTTGTGTTTTTGTAAGGAAGGAGAGAATGGAAAGGAAAGGAAATAGCAAAAGGAAAGAATGGAAATGTAAGGAAAAGAAAAGCAAGGAAAACAAAATTGGAAAAGAAAAGAAACAAAAGCTCCGGATTAAACGATTGGAAGACAGAGTAATGCTAATGATTAATTATTTTATGATGCATCCCAAAGATACACCCTAAACATAAAACAACATCAATGGCTCAGTATAGTCAGTACCTATATACAACACATTTATAGTGTTTAAAAAAGATTTTAAGTTCTGCGACAGAAATCATCTGTAAATACCGTGACATGAGACAGAGCAGAAAACTCCCTTTTTAATGTCTCGACTGAGTTTGCTATTCTGCCCTGTAAATCTGTTTTAAAATCGCCCCCAGGATCCGCCACTGATCACATCATATGGAGAGGAAATTCTCTTTTTTTTTTAGATGAAAATCTAGATACATGTAGATAAAGTCCTACCAATTGGTGTGTGCCAACTGCAAAACATAATAATACATGGCTGTCATGCGGGATATATAACACAAAAGTATCATGACCATTTTCTGGCTATAATAACAAAACTCGATATGTTGGTATACATTTTGTTTGTAATAGGAGAATGTTTTTTTTGTTTGTAATAGGAGAATGTTTATATACTCTTTGCATATATACTCATGACTCATGTTGCACAATCACAATTGAAGATTGATCCCCCCCCCCCCCAGAAACATAATTATGACGTGTCATGTCATTCTCTACTCACCTCCATTCCGCCCCGAATCTTCTTGGACTGTTCCATGCCTCGACGTTGAAAATCAGTCTTGCCGGCATCGACCAAGGCAGCCCCGACGACTGCGAGGACGAGAAGGATGATGAGGGTCTGACGCATCTTGAGATTCGAGTCTCCTCCGAGATAGAAAATAAGAAATTCACGAAGAAAATGGCTGATAAAGTGGCGTAAAAGCTTCGTTGTTTATCTCAACTGCGCTTTGCAAATGGCACTGTCCATCTGTGCCAATATTCGCATTCCACCAAAGGGGTGTTTTCCTATAAACCATAACAATAGATCTTTTCGACTCTTCGTCGTTTCTGTTCCAGGTTTTGAAGCTATAGTTCTCGCTCACCAGAGCCTAGTCCGACCATAAAGCACCCACTGGTCAAAATGATGACCGTCTCCACGTCCGCTAACATAATTTCTCTCTTTACTCAAAAGACCAGGGTGTGCTTTACAATACAGATATTTTTTTTTCGAGGAGTAGATTTATTGGAATGGAAAAATTGAAAGGGAAGATGAGGCCCATTTCTTTGCCATTCCTATTGAATCAGACTTTATAGTTTAGCGTTTGATGAAATACTCCCACACTTTATAGAAAGGTCGTGTTTTTTATGTGTGACAAGCATGACAAGTGCATTCATTTCGGTCAAGGAAATAAAAGAAAAACAGACTTTACAAAATTTAATAGTTCTATGGATCGAGTTTATTTTTCATAACTATCAGGGGCCCAGGGGGTAAATGTCACCAGAGATGTAAGCGCTTTGGGTAACAGTCACGTATCGTGCCACCATGCACTATGAGTATGACGTGATAGCGGGGTATTTTTGTTTTGTTTTTTGGATCGTTTGTTTTCGTTTTTATTTTATTTTAACAAACCATTTCACACAACATCTTATGATCATGATTCTAAACGAGGCACAGTCACTATATCACAGTCATCCACATGATAACGATTTATTGGGTTGGGGATATTAGTACGAGAATACCCGACGGTGGCATGTCCCTGGCATGTACTTCTAGCGAAGAAGAAGAAGAAGGGACCTGTATGCTCTGTTCAAAGATAAATGGGTTAGCACGTATTTCAGGCATTGCGCGTGATGATGACGTCAAGAACTTTCAGCCAAGCAGAATGACGTGAGGCTGCAGATATTCTCAGACGATTGTTGGTTGATGTTGTTGTTGTTGTTGTTGTTGAGTTCAGCATTATATGGCAATCAATCAAATTTGAATGATTTGGGAAGGGGCGACTGATGTATCAAAGGGACGGGAAATCGAATAAATGTGTATTCTGCATTTCAAATCGAGGGCAATTCCAAGCTGTTTTGTCCCAGATGTTCGTTACCGACGCTCGCCCCCCCCCCCCCCCCGCCATTCCGTGAACGGAGGGATACCATGTGTGTTGCAAAACTCTCCGACTCGTAACAAAAGAGAAAGGTCTACCCGTATTGACTTTACACACCGGACTTTTGCTGAAAAGGGCGGGGGGTGCTGAAAAAGGCTCGTATAACAAAATAAAAAGGTCGACCCGTATTGACTTTACACACCAGACTTTTGCTGAAAAGGGGGGGGGGGGGGGGGGGTCGCTGGGAACACGCATAATTAGGCGTACCCTAAATAACACTGAGTGGGGGGGGGGTACCGACGACATCTAAGATTTCAGTAAGCCAATATATACCTGAGAAAAGGTATCAAGCTGGTGGCCTTTCTTGAGCTTGAATCAGACTCCACATCTAATGAAATGATATATTTTTAATCCTAATTTATTTCTACAATAATATTTATTGGTAGTGTGTGGGACGTACATTGGACATGCCCGTATATATGGCCGTATATTGTGTGATCTTTATGATAGGTGCCGAATAGTTTTTCAGTTTGACAGAGCCTCTATGGTCTCTCTGCTTTTTCTTCCAAGTCCAGGGGAGTGTTTCATAAAGAGTCTCTCTGTCTATAGACCGATCTCCTCCCCCATTCATGTCTCTCACTTTCTCTCTCTGCCCCTTCTCTCTCTCTCTCCTTTTCTCTCTCTTCCCCCTCTCTCTTTTAAACTCTTTCTATCCCTATCTCTCACTAGGGTCGCTCCTATTTTTTGCGCTCGATTACCTCCATTCTTGTCCTTTCAATTGAAGAAAAAAAATAATTATATAAAAACTGCTCATAAGTGCGTGACGCCCTTACAAAAAAAAGCCATGTTTGATGTATGTTATATAACTCTCTTTCTCTCTCTCCCTCCCTCAATCCCCCTCTCTCTCTCTCTTCCCCTGTCCCTAATTTTGCAATTTCTTACCCCTCCATATCTCTTTGTCCTGGTCTATCTGCTCTGCTTCGTCTATCTCATCAATCAACATTATCATCAAAGGCACGATTAAAAGATGATCAAGATTTGACTTGTTTTTATTTGAGATTTACATTTACATTCCAATACAAAATATATTATCCAAAAAAAATATTTTAATAAAAAACGACTAAAGTATAAGAGTTGAATCGATACATGCACAAGAAAAAACATGGGCGAAACTTGTGTTAAATTTTGAGCCACCCCCCCCCCCCCTTATCTGCAACGAAGCACATTACACACAATAACATTTCAGCCGAAAGACATACATACGGTAACTAATTACTCAAACTAATGAATTCTCTCCCTTGCGCCTTCCATCCCCATCCACTGAAAAATGATAATTCTTGATTTAAAAAAAAAAGGGGGGGGGGGGGGAGACGGCGCTCAGATCTTCAGATCGGGTTAAAAATGAGAACTTTTATTGAAGTATGATTGAAAATGTATAATTACTAATAACTATTAAGTACTGCTGTTAAGAACATTGAGTTTCGAGTTTCCCAGGTTGATTCCAAGTTCTGCATTGTACATAATTCATTCCCCAATCACATTTCAACTTGAACTTTAAATCGGAAAATCAGAACGAAATATATATTAAAAAACAGAAATGCAACTTTTACTCAGTCTTCCCTAATGCGAATGTTTGTTTGTTTGTTTTGTTATTATTTTACTACAACTTTTTATTGTCTTTTTTTGACAGAGCCGCGGGCCATTTTAAACTCCTAGACAGGTTTAATGGTCACTTCTGAAACGCCCTCTTCATGTTGAACTTCCATCTCTCGGTAATTACGGAAAGTCATTTGGGAGCCCAACTTGGCTTGGTCAGCAGCCATCCTGGTCCGGAGCTTGACCATCTGATCAACGCTAGGCCTCTGGAGTCTGTCGACCTTCTTTCACTTTCAAAGGTTCTCCTTTCCAGCTTGTCGTGTTCTTTGTGCCTTTTCCTGGACCCTCTAGATATCCATTCGGCTTCTGTTCTTGAGGGATTTCATTCTCTGTGGGGTTTTTTTTTTTTAATTAAGAAAGGAAAGCAGAAGGAAAAGAAAAGAATGGAAATGAAATGAATGGAAAAGAAAAGAAACAAAGAAAAGAAATGAAACGAAAAGAAAAGAAACGAAACGAAAAGAAACAAAAAGAAACGAAAAGAAAAGACAAGAAAAGACAAGAAAAGAAAAGACAAGAAAAGACAAGAAAAGACAAGACAAGACAAGACAAGAAAAGAAGGGAAAAGAAAAGAAAAGAAGGGAAAAGAAAAGAAAAGAAAGGGGAAAAGAAAAGAAACGAAAAGAATAGAGAAGAAAAGAAATGTATAGAAATGTAAAGAAAATGTGAAGAAAACGAAAGAAAGAGAAAGGAAAAAGAAGAAAAGAAAAGATAGAAAAGAAAAGAAAAGAAAATGCAAAGAAAAGATATCGGGAAAGAAAAGAAACAAAATATTCAGATTAAACGTTTGGAAGAGACATGCTATTCATCTTTAAGTTTATGATAGAACCCAAAAATAAAACAACACCTATATGACTCGGTACTTCTATACAACCCCTGTATACAACTTTACAGCTCAGTTCTGTGACGGAAATTTTCAGTAAATACCTTGACACGAGACCACACCCAGAAATCTCCCTTTTCTGAAATGTCTCGACTGACTTTGCTATTCTGCCCTGTAAATCTGTTTTAAAATCTCTCTGATCCCTACTTTTCGATCAATAAAAGCATTGAATTTATGGTCCTAATATGATAAGATATGATATTGATGTGGGTGGAATATAATGCTTACCTATGACAAGTATAACGGTTAGAGAGAATGCGGGCGCAACATCACATGACACGAAGAGGACACACCCCTTTTTTCAGATGAAAATTCCTAAATTATGCAAATAACATGAAGTATAATTAGAATTCTATTAATAATAATGAAGTACAAGTCGAGGAGGGTTAGCATATTTCCAGGTGCTAGGCAGTGAGATCACACAAAGGAAATTCAAAGAAAAGAATTTCAAATGAGGAAAGGAACCTTATAAATAGGGTTCGCGGGCGCACGTAGCCATCTTTTCAAAGAAGGAAGAGGTGTCAACAAACGAAAAACTCTCCCCAAAACAGAGTAAACATTTGTCCAAAAACCTAAATATCATATTATTGATCATAACAAAAGCTACATTAGATCAAATCCATTCAATCAAACAAAGACTAATTGAACATATTCAAACAAAAGCTACAATTGATCATAATCAATCAATCAAACAAAAACTACAATTGATCATATTCAATTAATCAAAACATAACTCCTGTCAAACAACAGCTAAAGTCCAAACAGACATGAAGCCAGGATATATACACTCCCAATTAAAAAAGAGAGAAGATTCTGTGATTTGAACAATAACAAAAATCCAGAAGGGAGGGAATCTTTCAGCAAAAGATCTTGAAGGGAGGGACCCTCCTCGACTTGTACTTCATTATTATTAATAGAATTCTAATTATACTTCATGTTATTTGCATAATTTAGGAATTCTATTACATAACATTCGTACAAGTCTTCAGAGGGTTAGCATATTCAAAGATCAGATCACAGAATCTGAAAAAAGACGAACTTACATGAATAAAAAACCAACACTTGAATTGCAGGTGTATCAAATTTTTAATCATAACACGAACCTCAAAAATAATGAAGCATAAAAGGATTACTCAGATCTCCTTGACTAAATCAGTCTTGCTTAAAAGTAAACAACGATCACGTGAATCATGTAAATACATCTCTAGTAACCTAGGATTTTCCTTTAATGGAACTGTACCAAAAATTGATTATCAAAGAGAAGCGAACCTTCTTCTCATTTAACATAGAGCCCTCTTTCGTGATAATGTCATGATATAGAACATAAATTTCAAGAAGCTTGAGCTAAAACCGAAAAAGCGAAAGTTCCATCTTCAACGACGGGTTTGTGGTAAAAGGTTTTGAATGTTTGGGCATTTGACCAGTCAGCTTTCTTCATTCTTTCAAGGTGACCCCATGAGCGAAAGCAGAATAAGTAGCGGCACTCCTGAAACTGTGCGCCGAAAATACTGATGTGTCAATGCCTGAAGCAAACAAAGAGAATTTTAACCATCTTGCCAAAGTACTGGAGGTTACCGATTTGTGAGGTTTTCTAGTTGAAATAAAGAGCTTCGTTTCCCCATGACATTCACGAAGAGGTTTGGTACGATTAAGATATTCCTTGAGAGTTAACAAAACACACAACTTCTTATTCGAAGGAAAAGAAGGAAGCTCAACTATTTGCTTAGCAATACCCTTTTTTGGAGTAGTCGTTTTTAAGACATCCATGGCCTGAAAAACTGCACGATCATCTGAAATGTGCATGAAAGAGATATCTAAATGATTGAGAGTCTGTGTACGTTGCGCTGTATCAAGTGCGACTAACGACACAAGTTTTTGACTCAAATGAAACAAAGAAAGTTGATAATTTTCTGCCATTGAACACAAATAATCCAAAATCCTGGAGACTTCCCACGTGCTTTGGTACCTTGGTTTAGGAGGGTTTGCATTAAATATCCCCTTCAATAATCTTATTACCATGGGATGCTTGCCAACTGGAAAGCCTTCCATTGGTGGTAGTACAGAAGAAAGGCCAGAACGATAAGAATTAATAGTGGAGCAGGATTTTCCTAAACCCTGTTGAGCACTAAGAAAATTAATCACGTTTACAATACACGAGTCAAAGGGATCAAGCGATTGTGAATCACACCAGCGAAGCCACTGTTGCCAAGCCGATTAATATTGTTTGTTGGTTCCATCTCGCCAAGAGAGGGCGATGAGGCTGGAAGCGTGTTCTGAAAGGCCCGCTGAGCGCCAACCTTTGTTGAGATAATCCAGGCGGTTAGCTTGAGGTTTGGGAATGGGTTTGAATGTCCCACGAGAGAGTTCGGAGGAAAGAGATATATGTTCAATGCATTCCAAGAGATGGTAAAAGCATCTACTGCAAAAGCACAAGGGTCATACTTCCAGGTTACATAACATGGTAATTGTTTGTTGAAACGAGAAGAAAACAAATCAACGTCGAGACATACATTGAAAATTGAAATGCTGACAAATAGAGAAAAACCTATCGGGACAAAGATGAAGCTCTTTGTTTAGATCTCTACGTGAAAGCGTGTCTGCCTCAATATTTGCAATCCCAGCCAGGTGAGATGCAGAAAGCCAAATATTACGTTCAAAACACCATGACCAAATGGCCCGGGAGATTCCATCTAACATGGAGATACGCCCACCAAACTTCTTAATATAAGATACGGCGGAACTATTATCAGACTTAATATGAATATGGGCATTCATCCGTGAATTGCATAATGATGATAATGCGTGTTGAATTGCAAGCAATTCCAGAACATTAATATGTAGATCGGCATATTTAGATGACCAAACCCCTTGAGAAAATGAATAATCATTCTCACAGAAAGCTCCCCATATCCCGTGCTACTTGCATCTGTACGTAATGTGATGCTGATAGGAGGCATTTTAGCGGGCGTAGTGAATGCATCCGATGGGATAGAGAGCCACCATTGAATTTCGCATAATGCGTCGGTATTGAGAGACACAAAAGAATCGAAATTCCCACCTGAAGATTTAAGCGCTTTAGTTTTGAAAGATTCCAATTTGCGGTAATGAATCCTCCCTTTTGGAAAGGCCTCAAAGGAAGAAACAATAATGCCAATGAACTTCGCAAGGTCCCGAACAATGACCCGATTCGAAGCTAGAATTGAGCTTCCTACTGATTTCAATTTCTCCACTTTCTCACCAGGTAAACTTATCGACATACTAGCCGAATCAATGCAGAAACCCAGATAAGTTGTGTCAGTTTTAGGGGATAAACAAGACTTCTCGAAATTTATTTCGAATCCCAAAGATGATAATAAATTACACACAAAACTAGTGTGCTCGAGACTTGCTTGCCTCGAATTAGCGAAAATAATTATATCATCCAAATAAATCATAGAACGAATGCCCCTGCATCTTATAGCGGCCATCACCGGTTTCAAAACTTTGTAAATACTCTAGGTGCTGAGCTTAGTCCAAATGGTAAACATTGAAAACAATAATAGGCCTTCTCCCACGAAAAACCTAAGAAACGGTGATGATCTTCATGAATCGGGATTGAAAAATAAGCGTCCCTCAAATCAATTGAGGTCATGAAATCAGATTGCATCATCAGATCTTGAACATTTTTAAACGTTTCCATTTTAAAATGATCATATTCATACTTGACAAAAGTGTTCAGGTTTTTCAAATTAATGACTGGTCTGCGTTCTCCCGATTTCTTCGGAATCGTGAAAATAGAAGACAAGAAAACAAGGTCCTGTCTAGATGTTTTTCTAATTGCATTTTTCTCAAGAAGGGAAACAATCTCCCTACTAATTGCCTCCTTCTCTATAAGAGAGGCAACGTAATTGCTCGGTGAGCAACGTTGAAAAGGAAGAGAGCAAAAATCAATTTTATAACCACAGATTGCGTCTAAAACCCAAGAATCGTTGTACTTGGACGTGGAGCCTTGGAAACTGTCGCTGGGGCGCGAAACTCCTTAAATCCAGATGGGCCGCTGTTGCGATCCCTCGAAAAACGAGAATAATCCCGCTTGTCCTGCCGATATGGGGCTGGTCGCTGATAGTTGCGCCTGGCACGCCCCCTGAAGTTCTGAGGCGAAATTTTCTGACTGACCAGAAACGAGTCTCCGCCCCTTTAAGGGTCGCTTGAACTTCACTTCCAAAGAGGCCCTCAGATACCGATACTGAACGGCTGCAAATACCCTTGTACTTGGGGTTAAAAGAGGGCTTCAATTCTTCCCTACGCCTCATGCTCACTTCGTAGGAGGCAAAACCGCTTAGTGTGATACCGTCGAGGGCGAGACGCTTAATGCGGTTGGTATCCACATCGCGCTTCTCCGAAGCCGCGCTCTGTAACTCTGAAAGAATCTCCGCATAGGGAAGCAAACCTTTCACAATATGAGTCTGCAACTTCTGTGCACGACTATCGGCAGCACGATAATTCGGTGGAATTGAGCCCCACAGTTCCTGGGGAATCCTCGGCGTGCAAACCGCTGGAGCATTCTCCGGTGTAAGATATTGAGTAGCAATCTTCTCAAGTGCTTTCCTTCTTCGGAGGAAGCGTTACTGCCTCGGTCATGCGAGCCGCCAGGCTATCAGACACAGGCGATCTGAAATCCAATGTGCCTTTATACAGGTCACAATCGGGTGGAAAGAAACTCGAATCTACATTCGATTCCACCACACCCGGTGTCTCCAATAGATCCAACTCAGGGTCGTAACTATCCGCCCTGCTTGGCGACGAACAAATAGATACACTGTTATCAGCGAAAATGCTGAGCAAGTCATCATCAGGTAAATCGCCCCCATGCTTCGCACGTGGGACTGTCTCATTTTGATTTGTGGACATAACATCCATAAACCGAGACATCTTGGAAGAAAGCTTCCTAAGTTCTGCGGACTGGGCGGCGACTTTGCCCACCAGGGATTCCGCCGGATCAGTCCCCGCCGACTCATCGGCTCCCTGCTCGAAAATCTCCGTCTGCATGTCGAAATCCGTCTGCATGTACTGTCGAAAGAAAATAGGTGTTCTTACTGCCACACACAAAAGAAAAGATGGCTACGTGCGCCCGCGAACCCTATTTATAAGGTTCCTTTCCTCATTTGAAATTCTTTTCTTTGAATTTCCTTTGTGTGATCTCACTGCCTAGCACCTGGAAATATGCTAACCCTCTGAAGACTTGTACGAATGTTATGTAATAGAATTTAGATACATGTAGATAAAGTCCTACCAGTTGGGTGTGCCAACTGCGAAACATAATAAAACATGGCTGTCATGCGGGATATATTACACAGAGGTATGTGACTATCATGACCATTTTCTGGCTAAAATAACAAAACTCGCTTAATGTTGGTATACATTTTGTTTGTAATAGTAAAATGTTTATATACTGCATGTATGCACACTCATGACTCAAGTTGCACAATCACGATTGAAAATTGAGATTTTCCCCAGAACAATGACGTGTCATTCTCTCTACTCACCTCCTTTCCCAACGGTACCCTGCGTCATGCGACGACGTGTAGCCTGCGTCATGCGACGACGTTTAAAGTCAGACCTGGCATCGACCAAGGCAGCCCCGATGACTGCGAGGACAAGAAGGATGATGAGGGTCTGACGCATCTTGAGATTCGAGTCTCCTCCGAGATAGAGAATAAGAAGTTCACGAAGAAAATGGCAGATAAAGTGGCGTAAAAGTTTTGTTTCTAAACAGGATGTTTATCTCAGCAGCGCTCTGTCCTTCTGCAAGTTCTGTGCCAATACTTATATTTTCCTGCGGTAGGAACGTATAGCAGGAAAATGTTGTATATGCGGATCCTTTTAATGATTACGTAATGGGAGTGGCGAGTGGCGAGTGGCGAGACGCCACGATCCAGCGAGGCGGGATGGTTTGAATAACTTAGGCAGATGAAAGTTATTGTATTGAGAAGGAAAGGAATGTTCAGAAAGGCATCATAAGAGAGGGAAATTGGCGTGGTAGCCATTTCTAGCTTTGTCAGACACTAGATACACGACACAAATTTCAACTTTTCAAGTGAAAATTTTAATAAGAACAATAGTTTGGTGTTTGTTTTTGTTGTTGGTATAGAGATTCAAATAGATTATTTTTATTTGGACGATTTGCCATTAGGTTTTTCCAGAGCATTTGCCTTATTTAGAAATCTCAGTTTTTTTTCAACCTAGGGAATTGGTCCGGGCGTGGGGCAAAAAGGCAAAGCCCCATGCAGGTTACGGATCAAAGCAGATCAAATTTAATATTTTGCAAATGTTCTATACACGTCAGTATATATTTAGGTGTGAACATGGACGATTGAGATTAAAATTATGCAATGTTAAGAATATTTTCATTTTATATTTTAAAAATCAAGAATGAGTTTAAAAACTGAAATTATTTTGATGTTCAAAACGTTTTTTAGATGGCATTATATAACAAGATTGTTGAAATTGTTCAAGAAGATACAATTCGAACAAAAGCTGGCTTGGTCGGTCTGGCAGGCTTTCCCATAAAGTTTGATATTGATGTAATCTGTGAGTCATTAACTGAGTAATGAAGGATGAGAATATACTCGCATTAAACCAAAGGGGTGTAGTCCTCTAAAGTTACGTAACAATAAATATTTTCGACTCTTCATCGCTTTTGTTCCAGGTTTTGAAGCTGTAGTTCTCACTCACCAGAGCATATCCGACATATCACGTGTGCAAACAGAAATGCTTTCTTTTCTTTAAAGACCAGGATTTTCACGGAGCAAATTAAGCTCAGATTATACGCATTGGAATGGATAAGTTGAAAGAGAAGACGAGAAACATTGCTATTGAATCAGACTTTACAGTCTTTCGTTCAAGGAAATAAATAAAAAAACAGACTTTTTAGAATGTAATAATAGTTCTGTGTATCAAGTTTATTTTTTTCTCCGTAATTACTATCAGGGGAGGGGGATATCACAAGAGATGCAAAATTCTTAGTCTTAATGTAGACCGATCTCCTCTCCCATATCTATCTCTCACTTCATTTCTCTCAGCCTCCCTCTCTCTCTCTCTCTCTCTCTCTCTCTTTTCTAACAGCCTTTCTTTCCCTCCCTCTCACCATGGCCGTCCCTTCTTTGCGCTTTATTACCTCTATTCTTGTCCTTTCAATTGAAGAAATCGAATAAACAATTATATAAAAATTGCTCATAAGTGCGTGACGCCCTCACAAAACAGCCCAAAGCTACATCCACACTATATCCCTGTAGGGCCTTCTCTCTCCTGCACACTCCACCTTGCTTGCGTGCCCGTATACAGACTCCATCCAAGTTTGGTTTTGAATATTGGTCAACGTAGACTTCGCCTATTTCGCTGTGATTCTCGATCTGCGAACTCTACCACGATGTGCGGGACGTACCTCTGTCTGTTGCACGGCATCGATGTCGTGTCCTCGTCGTTGAGCCGAGTTTCGTCGTGCCTGGAAAGAAACTACGACCTCCAGATGTACCACATCGTGATCATCTACCTGATCCTGGCTCTCGGCATTCTGACCACCGTCAGCACCGGGAGCGATCACGGATCATGGAAGAAGGAGTCCGATGTCGAACTTCGCCACAAGGACTGCGTCGTCCAGGTTAGGATTCTTTTTTTTTATATTTCGAAACTAATTATCATGACATTGTAAAGTGCACAATATATAATGAGGGACTTTGATGAGTGTTATGGTATCACTATTATTACCATTATCATTAAACTCTCTGGCCCGAATTCACAAAGGAGGTTTGTCGACAAACCGAGGTTTATGTGAGTCATACGACGCGTTTCGACGCGTTTTTACAAACCTTGGTTTGTTAAAAACAAAAGGAGGTTTGTCGAAACAAAAGGAGGTTTGTCGACAAACCTCCTTTGTGAATTCGGGCCTATGTGTATAACCTTCATTGTGCAATCCAAGATGGAAAGACACTAATAATTATAAATCAAGAAATAAAAATGAGGAGCGAAGACTGGAAGGAAGAGGGGTGACGAAAAATACACCGCTATAGCTGCACATAATCAACAAGTGATTTTGGTTTTATTTCATTTCGTTGAAGGAGGGATCCTCAATAGAGGAATAGGGCAACCATTTTCAGTGAATTATTTACTGGCTTGTTTGAATTTAAAAAAAGAATGCAAATGCAGATCCATGTCCTATTTAATATCACCAACATTCACTCTTGCCTCCCCTTTTCACTCCTTCAAGGCCAAGGAGCGGACAGACTAAAGAATGGGGACTGAGGGTGACGATGGTGGCCTTTTTGGAATAATCCTGGAGAATGTCATAAACTCATCCTCTGTATCAACCACCAACGTACAACCACGGCACAACCAGTTTCATCATGGACTTCCTTTTTTCACAAACAGAGGAACTTCCAGACTACAGAAATGCGGAGTCGTATAAAGATCAGACTATATTCAGTGACAGTTCATATCGGCATCTTACCATATTGAGTCCAATGAGCCTTAATTGCTTGTTTATAACATTGGTGAAATTAACGAAGGCAATGATCAATATTATTCATATTCAATTCAAATGTTTATTCAACCCTAGGAAGCAGAATTCTGTCGGGGCTCTGTATAACAAACAAGGATGAAATAATGAACATAAATAATACAAAATAAAAGACTTCCATAATATTGGCGTAATTCACGGCAATCTTTTTGTTGATCTTCCTTTGTCAGTTTGAATTTAGGGGACAGAAGTGTGAAGAGAAAGACAGAGAGAAGTCAAATGAACATATATAGATAGACGGATAGATAATAGATTATAAAAACAGGTAGAAAGAAGGGCTGTGGAACATTAGGGACTTTTAGATTTGCGTGGACGGATACGTGTGACGTCCATTCAAGGCACTGCATTAAAAGGACGTCGACCGTAGCAATCCACATTGTCTTCGTGCAAATCTAAAAGTCCCTATTGTAAGTTGGTGGTGAGTGAGGGGCGAAATATTTCGATGTTTGAATATTAAACAAAATATGAGTTGTATGCGGCTCGGCACCTCAACAGGAATCAACTTTTATTTGGATTTTACCCCACCTTAAAATTTAAATTCGCATGGTGGCACTAATTCATGGGCTTCAGTTGAAAGGGCACTGGAATACCATACATTTTCAGCGATTCAAAGGAGATGTATAAAGGGAGAAAGAGTACAAAGGGAGAAATAAATCCAGGTGAAAGAAATTCAGAGGTTTTTTCTCCTTCATAGAGCTTGTATTTAATCATTCAAAAATGCCAAGTAGATCTAAATCACCGCAACATATTAAAGGCTTGGAACGGGAATGACCAATACAGAAAGAAAAGGAAAAAACTGATTGAAATAAAACTCCCAAAGGTACAATGTCTTTTGCATGAAAATGTAATTCTTAATAATCACAAGCGGCGTCTGAATTTTGGAGTTCCACGTTCTGAACCAGTTTCGGGAGTTGCTGGCATGGGTACTACCCTTTAAAGGTACATGTATTTCTCATTTGCAGCCAACATCAAATCCTATAGAACTTTGCAGGAATTATGAATATGTCACGTATGTCCTATCTGTGAAATTTAAACGTTAGCCTTGTCCTATTATTCAAATTATGCAAGGAAACCCGTTTACTTGCTAGACTTCACTGTGACTGACTGACTTTTTCTTCTTTGGTAATAACATACATAAAATTAGCTGTAAAGGGTACATTATCATTTGACTACATCAATAACACACTTCTTGGAATGGCCAAATTTAAACTTATTGAAGCTTTGCGCAGCACAAAACATACAACCATTCGGTACAAGGGTCTGAAAATCAGACTATTACTAAAATAATTCCAATCACTCCATGTTATTCTTTGTTTTTTTAATCATTCTATCACTTTATCTTTCTGTCTTTCCTTATGTTATCCTTTGTTTTTATCATTCTATCACTTTTTCTTTCTGTCTTTCCTTATGTTATCCTTTGTTGTTATCATTCTATCACTTTTTCTTTCTGTCTTTCCTTATGTTAATCTTTCTTTCTTCCTTCTATAACCTTCTCTTTCTGTCTTTCCTTATGTTATTGTTTGTTTCTTCCTTCTTCTCTTATGTTATTCTTTGTTTTTATCATTCTATCACTATATCTTTCTGTCTTTCCTAATGTTATTCTTTGTTTCTTCCTTTTATAACCTTCTTTTTCTGTCTTTCCTTGTTATTCTTTGTTTCTTCCGTCTATAACCTTCTCTTTCTGTCTTGCCTTATATTATTCTTTGTTTGTTTCCTTCTTTCATCTTCTCTTATGTTATTCTTTGTTTTTATCATTCTATCACTATATCTTTCTGTCTTTCCTTATTTATTCTTTGTTTTTTTAATCTTTCTATCACTTTCTTTTTCTGTCTTTCCTTATGTTATTCTTTGTTTTTTTCCTTCTTTCACCTTCTCTTATGTTATTTTTTGTTTTTTAATCATTCTATCACTTTATCTTTCTGTCTTTCCTTATGTTATTCTTTGTTTTTTTAATCATTCTATCCCTTTCTCTTTCTGTTTTTACTTTCTGATTTACGCTGAGATGTAGCATAATGATGTCATTTTGACGACGGGTCACTATTTTTTTGACGAACCTCAAATCATCGATGAACGGGTTCGCAAATTTGGCCTGACGACGCCAGACGACCCGACGCATGCGCAAATCGCCGAAATGGGGTCATATCTTTGACGTCGACTATGTCGACGTGACAAACGAAAAACCCCTAATAAACATAACAAGACCCATGTTTAATAGCTATTATAAGATGATGAAGCGGATCCTAATCGAATCGGTTGAGAGCGTACACTTGACCAGGCATTCATTTTGCTTAACATGTAATTTTACTAATGACCGGTCATTGGTAAAATCATGTTGTAAAAACATTTTATAAAACAAATAAAACATCATCTTATAAAACAAATGCTACACATCTAATTCCCTCACGGCCGTCTATTATTTGTATACTGGCTCATAATATTCTAGAAAGTAAACATAAATGTACATTTAAAAAAAAAAATCTTGTCCTAATTTGTTGATGTTCCGAACCCATAGAAATGAGAATGTCCGAGATAATTATAAAATACAAGTATTTGAAACGAGTCAAATCAGTGAGGTACATAATTCGATTCGATACACAGCGTGCTTTGATAACAATCTGTTTACCAATACGATCAAGCATCGTAACCTTTAAAAATACATTTTTGGTCAATCCATCTACATTAAGGCCAATTAAATATGAGAAAGGAGGGGAGTTGCGGGTTTACGCATGTACACGAAATGAAATATTTTTTCTCGCTATCTTTATCTTTACTTTTGAGTAAGCCCTACACTAAAATGCTATGTAATGACGACGATAGCAAGTTATAAACCCGGGGAGGGGGGGGGGGGGGGTACTCACATATTAAGACATACGGGGGTGTGCCACTTAATAGGTTACATTTTCACCCAAAAATCCCTAAACATGGGTCCATTTTGAACAAGCATTTTTTTTTATCCTGCCCTAAACAAAACCATGGATGCTAAGCGACCGAAGAGGTTGGGTCATTCCCGTCTGCTTCGTTCGTAGGTTGTTCGTCGAATAACTCGGTAAGGCCTTTCATATCTTGGCCTTTCGAAGCCACGCCCTCCTTGTCGGCGAGTCTTTGTAGGATATCGCCCTGTTGTCGGACCATCAACTTGAGTGCAGCCAACCTATTAGGTATGATTACAAAGATTATTCAATTATTAATTATTTTAATTATTTTCAAGGACGGCTTATCTGGGGCAATCTTTCCCAAATAAGTCTATCATTTGGAACCTTTAACTACACGACAATGCGTTTGTACCCCAACTTCGTCCACACGATAGATCGCGGCCCCTGATTCTAAACATTGTACAATTACATTTCAGTTTAAAGGCCCACTGTACTACCTGTAGCTACTTGCTCCCTCTATATAGCAAACGATGCCTAATCGGTGCCTGTTGGTCTCCCGTGATCCTCTTTTTCTTATGTTAATTGAGAGCTGATTTGATGAGATAACCACCTGCCAGTGACCTTGGAGGGAGGTCTAATCCCCCCTGGCCAAACTAGTACAGATGGGCTTTAAACTGAAACTACATTTCAGTAAAGCAGTGCACGTATATTAGTTCACTCACGTGAATTTCTGTCTCTGTAGTTCCTCCAGCACGTGTTCTGCGTTCCTGGGTTCAGATTTGTCATCCAGTTCGATCAGGGCCTCATCTTCGGGTGGGAAGAACTGGTAAAGGATTAAAAATGAAAGGAGAATACAGACAGTCAATAATGAGCTTCTTTTTTTTTTTTTTTTTTTTTTGGCCCACGAAAATTTAAAAATTGCACCCCCCCCCCTTGAGCGCCAGGGGTGGGGGCCTATCCCTAAAAAAGGTAAAATTAACGTATTTTTACACGTTTTTTCACCCAGGGGTGGGGGCCCGGGCCCCCCGCCCCCTGGATCCGCCACTGGGAGAAAGAGAGGGGATGGAGAAATGGAGAAAGGGAGTGGGAGAGAAGAAGAGAGAGACATAGACAGAAAGGGAAAAGGGGGGCTACTTACCATTGAGGTGAACTTGCTTCGATAACGTTCCTTTTGAACTCTGACGATGTACTCTGACTGATAGAGAATCCTTTGAAGCCACAATGGACACTTGTTCTCCAGATGGTAGACGTAATCAGACTTCGATGTAAACATACGTACAGAGAAAATAACAAATGAACAGAAAAATATCACAGAGATGTATACATCAGAATAATAGTTAATACACGTCCAAAAATAAAACAGCATAAAAACTAAATTTGATAAAATGGTAATCGTGTAAATAAAGTTAAGATAATATACGGTGTCGGCTTTTTTAATGATGATAATGATTTAGATGGGTATATTAATGGTATCATTTTGGGGGTATTGAATAAGGTTTTGTTGTGGTTTTTAGGTTGTTATTTTATTGGTTTCAATAGTGAGACTCAACAAGAAGTCAAATCTATCGACCTATATTTAATTAGCTTTTAAGTGGATCAATCAATGTTTCTATGGATACAAAAATCATGCAAGTGAATTTTATTAATTTTGAATCTAACTCCAAGAGGAAAATGAATAAATAATTTCGGCTGATAATCATTGTCGAAATTTGAACCTGGGGAAGAACTAAATAATACATTAGTTTTCTTGCATAGCCGTTGAAGAAGCGGATACATATCCATGTAATTCAATCGAGATGATTCTCACCTGAACACCATTTCTCTTGATGAACGCCTTCTTTCGGATTCCTTCAATATCTCCAACAGCAATACCAATCTAATGCAATGAGTGATGGATATAAATAAGCATGTCTATCATGAAGTCATGCCTTGCCCTCGCACTATGAACAGGACTGACAAAGAAAGTGGACAAAATATACAGTTCCTCAGGTAGACAAAGGAACATCCCTTCACTGCTATTATGTAAAAATGTGTAGAACAGGTGTCACATGCATATTCACCTTTTTACATAATAGCAGCGAAGGGATGTTCCTTTGTCTACCTGAGGAACTGTATATTTTTTCCGCTTTTTTTTGTCCGTCATATTCATAGTGTCAGTACGTCTGAAATAATTTGCAGGGCCATGGTTCAATATTGAATTTAATTTCATTTCATTTCATTTATTTCATTCTCCATGAGAAAAAACATTAAACATAATTATACAGACATGATATACCGTACAGATAAAAGATCGATTACAAGAAAAATACGAAGGGAAGGAGCAAACAACATTTTATGGGAATGTGGGGCTAACAAAAGGGGCAATTGGCCTTATGAACGTCAACCCCAATTAATTAATGATTGAAGCAAACTTCATCAAACTTTTGGCGCTCAAAGCCGGACAGACTTTTACAACTATGTGCGTATCAACAAAATACAGCAAATTTCTAATGTCAAATATTCTTTTGAATTCAATTTGTTTCTAAACAATAACTATGAACAGTTGGGCCTTCTATCCAATTCAAACTAATGAGAAAATATCTCCTTGCGTCAATTGCAGACGTAGAAATGCGTCATCAACATGTACTGTGGTCTTTGGCGCAAGAGTGACATCGTCCACGTGAATATGATCTGACAGTGAGAACATTGCGTTGAATTAATGGCGCATGTATTGTCTTCATATGGGCCACGTTTTGCCTTAATTGTTATCAGATACGGATGCTTTATATATATCATTTTATATGTTCTATAACTTTGAAGACATACCGTGAGGTTGTTAAGAACCATTGGCATTAAGAAGACGAAAACCAGAAAGACAATGTATGCCGTCACTGCGTACGGTGTCAGGTCTGTCTCTTCGTTAAATATGTCGTCCTTGTTCATCTCGCCCAGCATCATCGTCAGCACACTCATGAAAGCTCGATCTGATGAAGAAAATCGGTACTGGGGGTTCCATGGCAACGGGAGGGGCGATAAGGAAAATAATGTAATAAGGATTATTACAGTGGGGGAAAAAAAGCCAATATTAATTATAATTAAAATGATTATAATCATAGTAATAACAACAACAACATTAATGATAATGATAATAATAATAATAATCGTCATTTACCCATTTACACCCGGGTGGAGAGTGGAAATGCGGATTAATGTTTGGCTAAAGGAGGTTAGTGCCGGGCTGGGTTTCGATCCCTCAACCTTCGGATTGAGAGTCGGGTGAAAGATACCATGGCACCTCCGTAAATCTCATTTAACGGTTTTGCGTGTACATAATTTTGCCAAATGGGCGGTTGTCTTCTGCCTGAATGTTTGTTGGTTGTTTTTTAATTAACTTTTGTCAACAACAACAACAAACTTTATTTTGGTTAATTATAATTTCGTCTTTCGAATACATGTACTAGTTTATTCCTCAGCACTACATCCTGACTTATGGATCCTGCTGAGTATCGTCGTAGAAGTAGAAGTAAAAGATTTGGAAATTACGAGGAGACCACCATTGTCTCTGAATATAGGGTGACGATTGCCCCAATATTGATAGTTTCACAATTTCTTGGGGGGGGGGGGGGTGGGGACCCCAAGACTTCCACATCGTATACAATAATATTTTAACGATGTATGAATAGTTTGTTATGAATCCTTGATATTTTCTCATGTTTTGTTCATGTGCTCTTCAAAAAGCACCCGTGTTTCTCTTTTTGTTTGTGTACAACAATTTTCTAAATCATTTGTCATTTATGTCTGACATACTGCCCCTCCACTGATCATATCTTATTAATAATGCAATTTTAGTTTTAGTATTGAGATTGTCAGTCATACAGCATTTCAAAATCATCTCTCTCTCTCTCTCTCTCTTAGTCTCTCGCTCTCTATCCCTCCCTCCCCTCTCGTTCTCCCCCTCCCTCCCTCTCTGTATCTATCTCTCCCTCCCTCACTCCCTCCCCCTCTCTGTCTCCCTGTCTCTATCAGTACCCCCCCCCCCCCCAAGCCCAAACCCCCTCAGACGCGTTACGCCAATATTGGTTCGAAACCCGAAATACCTGTTGACTGAAGACCATTCTAAATGTGGCGGAAAAGGCGATGACGAACATGATGAAAACAGTCATAGCCTGTAAGCAAAATAAGAAAACAAATCAAACGTCGGACCCAGATATTGAATCAATTTAACCATATACCACTATCATTTCAATACGTCTCATTTGAAAGCTATTATGTAAATTTCTATTTTTCCATCTGTCTTTAAAATTACTGTTTGAGCAAACAAGCTTGGGCAAGAGGGTTTATCGTTTTGTGCGACAGGGGAATTTAGAAATTTCTCTCTTTTGTTCGATTGTGATTTTTCCACTTTTCTGTATCCATGCATACATATATAGTGAGTCTATGCCATTTGACTAGCCTGTCCCACAATCGTACAATGGCCCTATCAATCATTAAAAAATTCAAAATAATGAAATAGAGTCACATAATCGCCAGATCGAAATATTCTACCCATTTATAGAGTTTACAACGTCATAGAAATTCATGCAAGGTTATAATAATAACACAATATTTCTTCTCTCCGTTTGGAAGTTAGCATTGGTCCTACCTTCAGTAAAGATATCAGAGTTTCGATGAACATCAGGACATAAAGTCCAGTAGTCTTGTACCTGAGAGAGAGAAAAGAGAGTATACAAAATATACCTTTGTACCAAGCTGCTTTCCATGAAAATTAATGAATATACAGTAGGCTTGCGGATGCACCATGTGAGAGAGAGGGAGGATTGCGGAGTCCTGAAAAGGACTCTCGGTAATCTTTCTTGAGGGGGTGTATAGTCCTGAAAATTATTATTGCATTTTACCCCAGTCCCCCACATAAAAAAAAATCCTCTGTACGGCCATGCATTATGGCTCAAGGCATGGGCACACAGAAGATTTTTTTCTGTTGGGGCCGGGGGGAAATTCAATGAATTATTGATAATTTATTGCATTTTCTTTGTTTGTTTTTATTTGTGGGAACTGCGCCCTACCCTAGCCACCGCTAGTCTGCAAGCACAGACCCTATTGACACTTTATCAAAAAATCATTGTGCCTTGAGAGAAGCCTAGCCCAGCTGCCTACTGGTTGTGTCAGGAGCAGCTACAGTACATGGCCTATGGTCGTCTTATAGTACAGACTCATTTTTTACGACTGACCAGGGTTTGTGCTTGCAGACTAAGCCACCGCTGCGTACAGTCATGGTTCAGTGGCAAAGCAATGGCCTCGTAACTGTGAGGTCCCAGGATCAAAACCGTGTCGATGTGCTATATTAGTGCCCTTTTGTGGGGCATTAATCCTCATTACTGTCATTTATGACATAAGGGTGTAGGTCCCCTAGTTGATAAGCATAGTAGCATACACATGCTTAAGCAGTCACGAAAAACAAACACTGGCAAATTATTATTCAATAAAATCTGAGAATATATACTATTATCTAGATCTATTAGGAATAAATCATTGTCAAAATAATTCCATAAATTGGGATAAAAAAAAATATTCCAACTTTTTGAGCACCAGTGTATGTTGCTTATCTTGTACCAAGTAAATAAAATAAAAAATATTGATGTCATTGCCGGTAGTGTAAGCAACATCATGACGATGTAGGGGTATATAAAAAAATCTTTTTAATGTTCCCCTTTGTAGGTGCCCCTTTTTCCCCCAGAAAGTGCCCTTTTTGTTGGCGCCCCCCCCCCTTGGAAGACGCAGCGCCGCCCCTGCATTATGCTACTTGGTGGTGAAGCGGATTTTGTTCTGACCCCCAAAAAAGTTTTTGCTAAGTACGCCACTGATCATAATACATAAGACATAATTACGATGAGACAGGATTGGCATTTGACATGAATAGAATATATAATGATAATAACAACAATGACAATTACAGTCGTAGTAATAGTAATAATAATATTAATGCTACTAATGATAAGAATGATAAGAATGATAAGAGTGATAATGATAATATGGACCATAATAAAAAGTAATTATACTATTACTTCTACTGCTGCTACTACTATTACTACTAATAATGATAATGATCATACTAATGATAATAATTTACGAAGTTCCTAGAATAACGGTTGAAACAAAGCATAAAGCACAAAAACGAAATAAATCTCGTTCATTATTCCTACCCTCTAAAGTACATGATGAACTTCATCCATGACAAGAAAATGGCGACGATTCCGGCATTCCAGTTTTGGAAGCAAGGCACTCGACCGGGAGGCGAAACATACCATATTGCGGTTGTTAGCGTCGCCCAGTCTACGAGGTTAGTCAGTTCGGTGAAATACTTTAAACGCTGTAATACAAGAGATACAGAAATTTCAGTAAACTTATGGCGTGTATTCTCGAAAGCGGACTAACTTTAATCTTAGTAATCCACGGACTAAGTTAGGCCAGGTTTAACTTAGTCCGCTTTCGAGAATACCACCAATGCACTTTACTTACAAATAACTGCTATATCAGTAAATCTTAGGTTGTCAGTTATGTCGATACATTAAGCATTTTCATGTTTCTTCTGTGCTGTAAAGTTTTTGCTGTGAGATTCGTACCAGTAGCAAAGAATTCTTTGAATGCTGTGAGCACTGAAATCGGTAGCCTAGCAGAGCACCTTGGGTGGTGGACACGTGCGCGATAGAAATATCCAAGATCATATTATTATTATCATCATCTTATTAATTTTGTTGTGGAAATTAAAGGATAGAAAGGAAGTGCTACTGCAAACTTTGCACACACGAGTTAGTGAATGTTGGGTTCAGTTCAGTTCAGTTCAGTTTATTCAATTCCAATCAAATATACAAAACAGAATACAATCATGACAGAATAAGAGTATAAATCGATCAAGAATACAAAATAAGGTAAAATGATAAAACAATAAAGCGATACATTAGATAACAACATAAGATAGAGCATTATTGGAAAAAAACTAGTTGAAAACAGTTTAAAAAAACACATGAGGATTTGTCGAGACGACCACCCTTGATGAAGGTAAAATACGTTTCATTGAACATTCAATATAATATAGAAAATTTAAAAGATAATAAAGTACTATAAAGGAATAAACAATTACGAAAATATGACATATTTTATATTAAAAAATACATATTACCGCACAAACCCACCACAGGACAATACAAGGCAGTAAATTCAACAATTCGAAATTTCAGACACTTGTAATTAAGTACGATATGAGTTTTCTTTTAAAGGCATTCATTGAGTTAAGTGATTTTTATTTCTAGTGGCAGATTATTCCAGATTCGTGATCAAATATGACTTACAAGTGTGTACATTTCAGCAAGTTCTCCGAACACCATGGAACTGCAGTAGATGAGTATTGCGTAACCTAAATAGGCTGGTGCGGGGTCTGTGTACCACAAAGAATCCGTCTGTTTGAAATTGATTTAAGACATAAAAATAGACAAATTATCAAATCAACAAAAATAATATTTTAATTGAAATAATCACCGAATTGTCGACACTGCGATGGAAAATCTTGAGCTGAGAAGGGGAATGACCCATAGATCAGAGGTAGGGTAGGGGTAGGGGTCCAGGTAGGGGTCCTACCCAGGTTTAAACAAAAAACAATTGGGGACCAGTTGAAAGCAACTGGTACTGGTACCAGTTGATTCCAGTTAGGTGAACTGGTTTCAATATGGAAATTGGTATAGTGGAATTAACTGGAATCAACTGGTACTGGTATTATCAATAATCAATATTGCATGGCATCTGGCCACCAACTAAACCACATTTATATAGACTCTTGCAATTGCCCCATCACAAAGATCATTTGAAGTGAATGTTAAATCAGTAATGTGAAGATTGTACACACCGGGTATATATATATATATATACAAAATCATACATGTTTTTTACTGGTTATTAATTACATATATCAATATATCTATTTTTACGTCCTAGATTAGATGTAAAACATGATCAGACATAATACAATTGTCAATGATTGACTAAGAAAATATAAATCACAAAATTGATGTGCATTGTCACATTTGCTTGACCGATCATGATAATTACGTTTTCTGTGAAAACATGAAAATTAATCATGAATATGCATAAGATACATTGAACTGGTTTTTAAACTGGTATTCTACTGGTTTAAACTGGTAAAGCAACTGGTAATCATCTACTGGTTTCCAACTGGAATCAGCTGGTATCAAATGGTCCAGTTTGGCCACTGTGCTGCAACTGGAATGGTCTAGTAGATTTACCAGTAAGGCCCATTGGTTTTAACTGGTATCAACTGGTCTAATAATGTACCGGTATACGCCTATATATTGCTTTCAAATGGAATTAACTGGTAAACTACACCCATTGGATTTCAATATGTTCCAACTGGAAACAATTGGTCTCAAATTGTCCACTTTGGTTTTATGGGTTTTAAACTGGAATAAACTGGCAGATGTACCAGATGTATTGTTTTTAACTGGAATCAACTGGTTTGTTTTCAGCATGTGCCGCAGTAGAGTCAGTGGGTTTCAACTGGGATATACTGGTGCATAACAAGTTTACCAGTTGTGTTAACTGGTTTCATCTGGTGCCAGTTGAATCCAGCTGAAACCAGTAAAATAAACTGTCACATAGGCTATTCCAGTTGGTACCAGTTGAAAATCTAACTGGTTTCAACTGTTTTTTGATCTGGATGTCTATTTTAATTTTCAATGACTTAACCCGTTCCCATTCTTCTCTATTTCTCTTTTACAAAATCCGCTATTGTTTTGTGGTTGTTGGACTTTCTTTTGTCTGGAGGGAGGGAGAGCAAGAGCCCCCGAGCCCCCATAACTACGCCAGGGATTCAGTCACTTACCTTCTCGCTATAGTAGAAAGTGTCTTGCAGGCCTGGAAAGAGCGATACATTCATGGTTGGGCAGTGATTGAGTTTAGCGTCGACGTCGTTCCAATAAGCCGCTGGGGGCGGTATAACGGCTACGCTGATGTATGCAGTAATGCTTGCCAGAAAGGCCACGTAGAACAACAGATCGATGTAGAAAAAGAGCCGCGCGAAGCGATTCCTAAACAATCGAGCCAAAAGGAACATTATGTTTTTTCTAATGTAATGAAATAAAGGCAACATTAATATGTTTTTTTATGTAATAAAATAAAACCTTGGTTGAGAAGGGGTGTCAGGAAACTTCCAAAGAAAGAAAAGACAAGTGCTCAAATAATCTTGATTTTTTAAATTTAATTTCTTTTTTTTTTTAATTCGATGTTGAAAAACTAGATGATGATGACAATAAAGAATCGACGAGAAGAGGAATATGAAAAGAAGAAGGAGGAGGAGAAGAAGGAGGAGGAGAAGAAGGAGGAGGAGGAGGAGACTGAGAGACGATAAGACATATTTTAAAGAAAATGAATTAAGAACTGCATGAAAAGGGAAGGAATGAAGGGTGTGATGAACCAGAGATAATAAAAATAATGAACAGTTCATAATTTGTCTATACAATTTCTTTCAAATTATATCTAAGGCATACTTTTCAGGCTTCAATATAATATCTATAATAAATCTAATATAGAGTTGTTTTATTTTTGGTACAACATAAAAGAAAGCTCAGATATATTATGCGGATTAAATTCTTACCATTTTCTTTTCAGGGCACTCTGTGATAATTCATGGGCTAGAAGTCTTTCACGTCCATACTGACACATTGTCTGTCAAATACAAAATACGAGCATTAAATATATTTAGGCACCATACTAAAAATACAGAGAAAATGACAGATGAATAGGAATAGTATAAAGGTTGCCCCAATAATACTAAAATTGTTTATCTCATGGTAATTCCCATTAATAATAAGAAGAAGAAGAAGAGGAGGAGGAAGATAATGAAGAAGATGAAGAAGGTGAAGAAGAAGAAGAAGAAGAAGAAGAAAAAAAGAAGAAGAAGAAGAAGAAGAAGAAGAAGAAGAAGAAGAAGAAGCAGAAGAAGAAGAAGAAGAAGAAGAAGAAGAAGAAGAAGAAAAAGAAGAAGAAGAAGAAGTAGAGGAAGAAGAAGAAGAAGAAGAAGAAGAAGAAGAAGAAGAAGAAGAAAAGAAGAAGAAGAAGAAGAGGAAAAAGACGACGAAGAAGAGGAGGAGGAGGAGGAAGAAGAAGAAGAAGAAGAAGAAGAAGAAGAAGAAGAAGAGGAAGAAGAAGAAGTAGCAAAAAAAAAGCAAACCAACTCTAGCGCCGCCCCTATAGGTAAACTTACCCTGACGGCGAAATATCGATATCCGTTCGCTCTTGTCGATTCATCATCTGGTCCGGGGTCAATGTATTGATATTCATACTTCACCTATAAAGAAGAAACATGGTATTGTAATATCTTTTTACACGTTGGTATAAAAGAGATGCGCATAAGCTGAATTTAGTAATAATATTTCAACTATCAATAGCATTTTTGCCTAAACTATTTGTTTTCATTTACTACTCAAAATTGTTTTTTTTTAATATGACACTGCCTCTCCCGCTCCACGACATTAAATGTCTGGTTAATAAGACAAATCTAGTATTACAATTGAGATAATCAGCTACTAAGCTGATTATCTCAATTGTGCAATCATTTATGCCACTGTGACATCTATGTTCTGTGTGCTTAATAATTATAAGTTTTGGTTGGTAATTTGTAGACAGACAATGGTGTCCTTATAGAAACAACCATGTTAAGCACCTAATAAATGTTGTGTATTATTATTATTATTATGTTAAAGATACTCTATTCATATTTTTCATCTCAAAACAAAACTAAACTGAACAAATTTGTGAAACGAGAATATAATTGCTTTCTTATGAAAAAGGTAGTCTATAAAATACAGACTAAAAAAAACACAGTAAGGAAGATCTTCGAACATTTCTTTGCTTGAATTTTTATGTATGTATACAATAGCTATTACCATCTGCAAATACATCTGATTTAAATTGCACTTGCTTACGTCATAGGATGTTGTATGTTGATCTGTGTATGTCTTGTGAACGCATCGGTCCATGACGAGGAGGGCGACGTCGGGTAGCTTTTCGATGAGTGCCTTCATGGGCGAGATCATGAAATCATCCTTACTCTGCATGGCGATTCTCCAGCTGAACAAGGATTTGAAATTATGTGAACAAGTAATTAAGATCTATCAATATATATATATATATATATATAAAATGAACGTTGTATTTGATTGAATTAAATAAAGAAATTGCATTAATTCATGCATTTAGACTGTTTGGTGCCAGAAGAGCTTAATTTTGTGTAAACGACCTTCTTACTCCAAACAGACGTTCAGGGAGAAAAATAATGCAATTTATGTAAACTTTCAGAAAAATCATGTGTATATCATTGACATAAAACAACCGCGGTCGCGTCGTCCGTAGTCGTATTATACCCGATTATCCCCGAGTCAGGCCACGGGAAAGACACAAAGTCTCGTCATGCTACACCCCCTTTAAGTTGTAAAAACTTACTCTTTGCTCTTGATGATGGCTGCGGCTATCTCGCCGTGGTCACCTTCGATGGCCAGCTCTAGAGGGGTGAACCCTTCGTTGTTTGAGGCAGACTGGTCGGCTCCAGCACGGATCAACAGGTTGGCTGGTCCGAGGTGACCAGCATCAACGCACAGATGAAGAGCCGAGTTCTGCAGGTGTGAGGTTTAAAGGTCTCTTTTCCATGAACTGTGCCTTAAAACCCCACTGCACTAGTTTGGCCAGGGGGGATTAGACCTCCCTGTATGGTCACTGACAGGTGGTTATCTCATCAAATAAGCTCTCAATTAACATAAGAAAAAGGGGATCACGGGGGAACCAATGGTCACCGATTAGGCATTGTTTGCTATGTAGAAGGCGCAAATAGCTTTACGTAGTGCAGTGGGGATTTAAAAGTATCAGTTATATTAACTCTGCACCAAAATAAATCTTTTGATTTGACCTTGATTTTACTATTGACGTATGATCTCTATTTTTTGTGCAGAAATGTAAAAATCGAGGGGTATAAATGCAAACGTGTCCCATCAGATCCCCTGCACGGCACTTATGTTCTTAAGCAAGGCATTTTATCTACATTGCTTCTCTCAATCCAGGTGATGAATATACCTGCTGGGGTAAGAGAACATACCTCTAACCCTTTCCAGCATGCACACAAACTCACATCACGCGTAGTTACAAATTTGTTGCTTTGCATGCAGAGAGGGAGAAGCAGTAATCAAAATGTCACCTGCTTTTTAACTCATTTGTCACTGAGGATGACTTTTTTGTGTGTGTGATAGTTGGTCGTTTTTTTTTTAAATGGTTGCCCTAAGAAGTGTGCCTATAGATGCATGCTTGAGAAAAGTATGATATTATACCTTATTCTTGTCTAAGGCGTGGATATCGCAGTTGTTTTCAATGAGGATGCTCATTGTTTCCACGTGGTTATTCATTACCGCCAGCATCAACGCTGTCCTATGATAGTCATTGCTAAAAGGAATCATATAACAAAATCAATGGAAAACGGTAAATAAGCTTGATTTTTAAAAAGTCCTCACATTATGATGTTATAATTGGAAAAGGCCTAGATGGTAAACATAAACACTTGGGTAAAGTTTTAGAAGCTTAAAGATAAAGGTGAATTCTGGTTTTAAAAAAAAGAATTCTCACAGAATTAAACGAAACTTACACTGAATGTTCAAAACTACAAATAAATGTCATTTGCCAAACAATTTTGGTAGAAAATGTATACTGGCTGAGTAATGAGCATAGAAAGATTAGGAAATCAAGGTTAGTAGCCCAGACACCATTTGTGTAGTCCCATATACATCTTTCTGTGTACAGTGCTTGGTACTTTACCAAGACTGGGCCAAATTTATTATGATTCTGATGACTCCAGAACTTTGCAGTGCACACCAATACTTACAAGCTACATGATCAATTTTTCTGATCCATTCCACATCTTTTCTTTCACAATGCAATGGGATGACCAGAACTCACCCTTATCTTTAACGAGGGTGAGTTACTCTAAAATAAACTTTAAATACGATCAAACGGCGATAAAACAAATTTTGCAATTGGTCATCTACAGTAGATGTTAAACTATTGGAAACTGTTTTCGTCCTGATAGTGTTAAAGAGAAAGTTGAGTTTTGGGAAAAGGTAACAATTAACTTGTAAGCGTTATCATTGTCATTACGCAAGTGTGGAAGAACATCATATAAAAAAAGGTTCCCTGAAAAGAATGGCTCTTCAAATGCTTTAATATTCTAAATATGGCATGTAACAGCATAACAATCGGGAAGGATTTTTATGCCACACGTTCGTGTAGTCCCATACACATATTTCTGTGTACAGTGCTTGTAACTTTACCAAGACTGGGTCAGATTTCTCATCATTTTGATGATTCCAGAACCTTGCAGTACACACCAATATTTAAATGCTAGATGATCAACATTTTCTGATCGATTCCACACTGTTTTCTTTCACAATGCAATTGCATGACCAGAACTCAACTTTATCTTTAAATCATGACAAATTAAAATAATGAAGATTTTTTTTTTTATTATGAATGTTTGCGACATTCATTCAGCACAAACTATTGCACACCTGTGTCGCTGATTCACTGTTTGTGACCAAAGGCGGTCAGGGTGTGCTTAATTTGACGTCATTTAAACGATTCTTCCTTTCAGTTTGATTTTGTAGACATAGTATTACATCGAAATTGTCCACATTTCAAGTTTGTAAGTGATTAATAAGAACCCATCATCACATTTTTTCTGTATTCCAAATCACCTTGAAGATAAAATTTACTCTAAGTTTGGATAAGTTTGGATATGTAGTTGACTTATCAATAATTATAGAAATAGATTATTTGGTAAATAAATTGTCATTAGCTTAACAAACAGATTAATTGGTCCATATAATCACATTGAATATTTTTATTAATAAGGTATCAATTTTCATTCCAATGATAACTTTACATTTTTTTCTTCATAAATATTAGATGTTATCCCTTACACACTCGTGATGTCTGCTCCGATCTTGAGGAGTGTCTTGACGAGATCACGGTGCCCATGGTAACAGGCTGTGAGTAACGGTGTCATCCCATCCTGGTCTTCATCATTTAGGAGTAATGGGGTCTGGTGGAGAAGCTCCTCGACACATGTTACGTAACCAGCTCTGAAATGGGACAATGGATATGATGATAACAGCGATATGAGGTCATAAAAGTGCAATGAATACCCGTCATCATGTTCCTCGTCGTCGCCCTCATCATCATCATCATCATCGTTATCGTCACCATCACCATCATCATCATCATCATCATTATCATCATCGCCCCCATCACATCACCATCATCACCATCATCATTCAAAACAATCATTGTCATCACGATCATCATCATCATCATCATCAAAATCATCAAAATCATCATCATCATCATCATCATCAAAATCATCATCATCATCATCACCAACATCTCTATCACCATCGTCTTCATCATCACGACCATCAAATCATCATCAAAATCATCATCGTCATCACCATCATCATCATCACCAACATCTCTATCCCCATTATCGGTACCATCATCATCATCGTTATCATCATTATCATCATCATCATCATCATCATCATCGTCATCTCATCAAATTCATCATCGTCATCACCATCACCACCATCTCCATCTTCATCACCATCATCATAACCATCATCACTATCACCATCATCACTATCACCATCTTCATCATCGAAATCATCAAAATCATCAAAATCATCAAAATCACCATTATCGGTACCATATGATTATGAATAGTGATTAGTGTCGGCAGAGAAGGACTTACTGAGCTGCGACATGGACTGGGGTCTTCTCCGTCATGTCTTTCACTTCACCTTTGACCTCGTATTGGATCATCTTTTTGATCATCTGAATATTTAAGGAATGATATCAATCAACAGTAATGATTAATGCAAATCATTTAGCATAAAATTAAAAATAGCTGGTATAAAAAAACGGAATATTATATTTGTTTTTCTTCTTTTCTTTCTATTTGTCAGTGATGTTTCCCCCATTTAATTATTTTGATATTGTTGTTTTTTGTTGTTGATGTTGTTGTTATTGTAATTTTTTTTTTTTTTTGTCTTGAAGAAAATATTAGATGAAATCACTGCCCTAAAAAAAAAGATCATCAAAAGCCAAATTCTATGTTTAACAAAAATATTATTTTGTGATAAGCTCCGTAGGTTCTGGCCATTAAGAGCAAGCTTTCGTCAACTCAAGCCAACGTTCGTCATTACAGGCCTACCTCGACATTTCCTGCCTCTGCCGCGTAGTGTAGAGCCGTCTGCTCATAAATATCTCGAATTTCTAACAACCTGTAGCCGCCGTTTTTCAGCAGGAACTCTACGAAACTCAGGTGGTCCATCTCTGCTGCCCAGTGTAACGGAGACTTATGGTGTATGTCGGAGACTGTGTTGGAAGGAAGAAATCGGCAGTGTGATTTATAGGAAATGATATTATTGCATAATGTGGAAACGCCCTGAACCCAGAAACAGTCAATGGAATTAAAGTTGTCGCTACGGTGTGTGATATGAGGGCGCGATCTCCCTCCACAAACTAAACATGCCAGCCAGCAAATGTCAAAGAGGTGTCGACAAAACTGAAAGCAAAACAACATCCTCTTTGCTCGTTGGAAATTTCTGCAAACTTGTCGAAAAAAACTTTAGTCCAGTATCTCCATTACAAAATGTATACAGACCATTGGTGCACATTTTACGAAGTATATGAGCAGTTTGAAAGACACACTACAACCTCAATGTTTCTTGCAACATGACTTATGCAAGGTGCGTTTCTCATATATTGTGTCATGATTTCAATTCTAAAGTGGTTGTGATTGAGATTCATTATAATATGGGTGACAAATGTACAAACATCTGGGATATTTAGATATTGTCTATAAAACTAGGGAAATCGTTCTCGGCTCACCAAACATGTCAGCTCCTCGGGTTAGTAAGAGCTCACCGGCCGGAGTATGGCCCTTCCAAGCCGCGCAGAGAAGGGGCGTAAAACCACTGTTGTCGATCTCGTTGATCAAACAACCTTCATGAATTAGCAAGGCGATGGTCTCGACTTGATTGTACAAGGTTGCCCTGTTATAATTAAATTTAAAAAATATATATACATGCATATAATGCTGGTTAGGAAAAGACAAAGGCAGATGCCATTGGTGATATTTGGTGTCGATCTGAAGGTATATAGTCGATGTCGGGGTAGTTGTTCTAGGAGTAGTTGTCTGGGGGTAATTGTCCGGGGGGTAGTTGTCCTGGGTGGAGTAGTCGTCCCAGAGGGTGGGTGTCCTAGGGCGTAGTTGTCCTAGGCCCTAGGGGGTAGTTGACTGGGATGGTTATCCGGGGATGGATGTCCAGGGGGTAGGTGTCCGGATACGGTCAGCGCCAAGTAATGCTTGTGTTGTCATTGGCACCACGCCGACTGTTTGTAAATAATCATTTCTAAAATGTTATGAAAGTACTTCTGGATTTTACATGGACCTATACTGGTATAGAGAGATCAAATGAAAACAATTGTTGTAAGATCATTATCTTATATACCATTCATAAAGCCACGTATTGCCCCAACCCATCTCTGACGGAGAGAGGAAACTAACTGCATGTCCTCAAATCATTACCGAAGCCCCCCATCCCTGTAAACACTGCAGCCACTATACCTTGCAATGTGACGCAAAGCCAGTGACTTGACATCTGTCCATGCGACAATTGCTCCGCCAGCTCCGGGCTTTATTTATTTCGTTAAAGTAAGGGTTGCATTCGGGTTTTAGATTATATTTAGGGTTGGGGATAGTGTTAGGTATATTCTTGGGTCCACGATTGAGGCTTTGGTTTCGGTAAATGTAGGACATTGACGGGGAGCAATTGTCGCAAGAGCAAGTGTCATACAATAGACCGGTTAACAAACATATTCAAATTTGATATGCATATTCTTTTTTAAACAAGGTTGTGCTTGGAAACCTGAAAGCCTTTCCCGAGGCTTGTCTGGTGCTTGTCCGACATAGCAACAGTTACTGTATGCAGACTGGGTTCTAGGTATTGTAGTTTTTCCATTAAAAACAGGTTAATGGAATAACTAGTCAGTAGGTCCCCAGGAAAGAAACATCCATAAATTGGTAAATGATAGTAAAGCGGTCTATTGCACAGCCGCTATTCCCAAACTATGAATCAACTTTTAAAAAAAAGATTTAAATATTGAAAAAAAACATTAAATTTATCTCAATATTTCTATTGTGCATTTGTGCCAATGAAAGAGTATCTCTAGACTCTACATCATAGAAGCGACATGAATATGACATCCTTCACACGATAAATATTATCTTTGAAAGACTGACCTATGAAGAGGTGTCATGCCTTCATCGTCCTTCATGTCAATATCGGCCCCGTTCTGAATCAAATGTAAAGCTACAGCCGTAGATCCGTTGGTGGCTGCGATGTGAAGGGGGCCCATGCCGTTCTTCTTCACGAGATTCGCGTTCATACGATAACCCAGCAAACGTTGAATCACCTATATAAGAATGTTTTACACATTTTACATAGTCTAATTTGATTTGTTTGTCTCTTTCTTTTCCTTTTGCTTTATACGTATCATATATTTTTTTCTTCTTCAATTAATGTCATTATTGCCTTTCTAAAGAAAACATGAATAACTAAGTGAAGAATAAATAACCAAGGATACAGGAGACGATATAAATCAAATGATTGTTGACAGAACGTGCAGATAAAATCTTAGTTGTCTTTGCAACTTCGTAATGCATACATAGGTATCTTGGTATACTAAAGAAATAACTCGTAGGTCTATTTGTAGTTCGTGTACTGTAAAATTCACGCCGTTCCTTATTTCTGATGTCAATGGGGCATAGAATTAAGTTAGAGATATAAACCTCATGGAAAGAAAACGGTATACATCACTGATGAGACCAAAGCCTCCCCGAATACCTCTTAGAGCGCAGCTATGATGGATGAAATGCTTTTCATTTAATTAAAAAAAGAAGAGGAAAAGGTGCCACAGGGCCTTCTCAAATCTATATTGAATCGTACCTCTGTCCGTCGTTTGGAAACAGCGAGATGTAGACATGTATTACCATCATTGTCTTCATTATTGATGTACTCTTCGATATTTAGGCCAGTCTGATGAGCTGAGAGAGAGAGAAAGGGGGGGGGAGAGGGGGGGGGAGAGAGAGAGAGAAAGGGAGAGAGAGAGAGGGAGGTAGAGGAGATAGAGAGAGGGTGACAGGAAGAGAGAGAGAGATAGAGAGGAGAGGGGAGAGAAAGATATAATATATATATAGAGAGAGAGAGAGAGAGAGGGAGAGAGAGAGAGAGGATCGTTAAAATTCATCATTATAATCATCGTCGTCATCATCTCCATCACGCAACCTCTCTACTAGTACTCCCACTATCACAAATTCACCATAATCACCGCCATCAAAATCATGAAAACCATTCTAAGAACCACCTAAAAACGTACCTCTCTCGAGAAACATGTCCACCAAAGCGGCATGTCCACTCACGACAGCCCTCATCAACGGTGTCATGTTATTCACATCTTTCGCTCCGATGTCGGCTCCGTGGTGGACCTACAATTTAAGAGCATAAGCACGAAAGCTTTTGATAATTCAGTCTAATCGTAAACACATTTCTAAAAAGAAATAATTTTAAGATTTTGAAATGTTAGACATACATGCAGTTATTTTCCCGTCGAGAGGTTTCCCACTCAACAAATTACCGATCTAACCTTGTTTTTGCACTCTTTCAGTCGATTCCGGGTTTTTTAGGATTTGTGGACCGTCGGTTTCAAGGACCTTTTCGAAACGGGGCCGTTGATCTCATGGGCTCATCGAGATGACGCCGATCAGGTTACTCAAAATATCCTTTCTTAAATAGGCCTATAGAACTGGTTCTTAGGATTAAATTGCGTCAATATGATTTTTCTCTATTTATTGTTTACTGTGCAGTTGTCTACAAAATAAAACGTAATGAAAATATTAATACACCCAGGATTTTGTACATGAGATATAGAAATATATCATGGTTATCCTACCAGTAACCGGCAGACAGCGATGTTTCCGCTCATAGCACCCAGATGGAGAGCCGTACCGTTCTCAGCGTCTCGTGCATGTATGTCTGCCCTGCCCAATGTAAGTAGAATCTGACCGAAACAAGAAATAATGTCAGATGCAGGAAAAGAAGAATATCATGAATAATCTAATGATAAACAGCTGCTGAAGTTAAAAATGCGAGAAATACGACGAAGAAAAGGAAAAGAGGCGGCGTTCAAAGGAAAACTTCTTCATGTTGGCCAAAGCCACCCCTTCCCATTCATCACCCAATACAAGTGGCATACATCAAAAGAACAGCAGGAGAAATAAAAGAGAAAAGGATAGGTAAGGTGTGACATTGAAAAATGGTTCTGCTTTTTTGTATCTTTTACAAATTACAATACAATAGGGCCTACTACTTGTGTATAATGCTTAACTATACGTCTTAAAGCCATTTGAATGCAATCCAATCCATCTTGGTAACACTTTCAGCATTCTTTTCTTATTCCTAAGCTCAAATTCAATTTTTGTCTTCGTCGGCCGGCTGGCAGAAGGGCGTTAGCGTGCGAGCGACTCGAAAACTACTTTTCGAATTATTCACATTTAAAGATTTGTTTGATATTTAAACTGCTTACCTTCCCGAAAATTGGTTTAAACTTAAAAGACTAATAAAAATGTTATAGTAGAACACGGCTACAATTTCTTTCTCGGAAATAAGTCAGTTTTATAAAAGTTTGAGGCGATTTAGTGCTAACGCCCTTCTGCTTAACGCTTCATTTTTTACCTGAAATTCGAGCTAACGCCCTTTTGCCAGCCAGGCGAGTCTTCTCTTTATTTCATACATTAATTTCAATAGGCCTATATACAACTTTTTTTAGTACAATAACAACTCACAACTGATTTCTCAACAAGTTTTCGACAATTTCTCGACACCCCATAGGCCTATTACCATGACCCCAATCCTTACGTTCGTCATCTCCTTATGCCCTCGTCGAGCGCTGATATGAAGCGGCGTTAGACCAGTAGAAGTCTTCCTGTCGATGTCGGCGCATCGTGCAAGGAGGACGTGGGCGACGTTGATGCTGTTCATACGAGCAGCAGCGTGAAGGGGTGTGGCCTTGATGTCGAGATTGAGCACGTCAACGTCTGTAAGAAACATCGTGGTTTTATTTTCTTTTTTCTTTTAAAGCCCCACTGCACTACTTATAGCTACGTGCGCCCCTTTTATAGCAAACAATGACTAAGCGGTGACCGTTGGTCCCCCATGATTCCATTTTTGTAATGTTATTTGAGAGCTGATTTGATGAGAAAACCACATGTCAGTGACCATGCAGGGAGGTCTAATCTCTCCTGGCCAAACTAGTGCAATAGGGGATTTAAAGGGAATATTAAAGTGACACATTTCGATTTTCTTCTGAATTTTTGGAAGAACACTTTAGATTATGTCTCTTCCAAAAGACTGCTTAAATGAAGGATATTATGAAAAGCACTGAACTGACTGGAAAGACAAAATTTCCGGGATATTAAATAAATTGTACATTCGTCAACCTCCTTAGGGAATACGATTACTGCTGTTTTAATGTAGATATGGCATGATATTAATGGTTTGTTCAAGTTATGGACGATATCACCCAAGTAATTATTGTGATGAGACAAAATTGTACTTTCCTCTGATATATACATTTAATGGCACAACTTTATCGGATCGATTCTGACATGAATATATTACACTCTCCGTGCCATTTTCCCCGCATGGGTATGTTTTTAGACGAATCACCCTTACAAATGTATACACACGTTGAAATTAATTATTAAAAACTACCAGTATATTTTCAATTCATGTAACTTTTAACAATATCCTGACTGGCATTACAAGTAAAGTCCTATTATACCTGCGCCTCGTTGCAGAAGTTCCCTTGCGATGAAATCTCGATCTTGAATAGACGCGTAGTGAAGAAGAGCCAGATTACTCTTATCCAATTTGCTCAGGTTGAAAGAGCTGTTTTCAGTCAGCAGATTCTTCATGTTCTCCAAATCGCCTCTCCGTACAGACTGAAAGTGAATGAAAGAAAGAGAATTAGGGAGAAGCAAGATGAATTTTGAAGTTGCAATGTGCAATGATTGTAAAGAACAATTCATGCTAAAACAACGTTTCCAGTATGGGACGGAGCCGGGATACGCCCCTTACAACCGCCCCCCCCCCCGTATACCGCCCTCAAAATAATACAAATTAATTTTGTTTTGTTGTTGTTGATGTAAATAGGCCTAGCAGTGGGTACCTCGGAAAAAATATATTTAATTACATTTTTCATCTTATGGGGGAGCATATTAACCACTCGGCGCCCAGGCGCCCAATTAATTTTCCCGTGATATTTGTGGGATATGCTCTGGAATAATTATGACTTGATCTGTCAACGATGAGTGTGATGTGTGTGTTCCTATTTCCCCTTTTTCTCCTTTTTTACATGCAAGATAAATGCAATGATAAGAACTATTCATGAATTGACTGAGAGGTTTAGCTGATGACATAATACTTCGTGAGTCATTTTAAGATGTAAATGTCGATAACCTTATTGCATGATGTTCTCTTGAGTAAATAGGCGAGGTAAAATATATAGGCCCTAACTTGAAATGACATAATTAGTAGTAAGAATGGGGGGGGGGGGGGTGAACATAAATTAGAAGACTTAGGAGACAGTAAGAAAATATCCTTTCTGACACCATATTTCGCTCCTTCCAATTCCATCTACAAAAACACAATAGTGACCCAAGCCCCCGATCGGACACAAACTCCGTCACTGCCAACGATTTTGCCGTCTGTAACGATATCAATTATTTTATCAGGCGTAGAGGCATGTTACTGTTTTTTTTTAAATAGCCTCAACCCTAACCCTATCCCTATGTACATGTTACCATATGCAAACGATACTTTATCTATCTTATACTATACAGTGGCTACTTTTAGAAACCTTCCTCTGTGACTGATTAATATAATGCGTACCGACTATAATGAAATGTTCCAAGTAGAAACACGAAGACAAGGGATTAAAAAAAATAGTGGTGTTTATTTCATGCAAAGTGCACCTTTATATTTCGTAATTCGTATTACATGAATTAAATAAGAAGAAAACAAAAACAGCGTCAAGAAACAATTGCCAATCTATACGCATTTTATCCACATTTAGTGCTGACGAACATCATATACGGAAAGGAAGGGGAAGAATATATTCAACTTACATCAACTAAGTTGGACATGAGTATCGGTGAAGTGACCCTTCCGAGCTTATTCCTCTTCCTCTTCGGGAACTTCGTCTTGACGTTGCCAAGAAAACCGCCTTTGACGCTTTTCTCGTCACCATGTTCCTTGCCGGTGTCGAGAAACGACATCTTGCTATTCATGAAATTGGCATGATCGGGCTCGACAGCCAAATCGTCGTCGTGATCGCGAGGTGTCTTCTGGTGGACGTCGACGTTGGAGTCGATAACGACTTTCAGTGACACGGTAGAACGCGTATGGTTGCTGATCTCGCTCATGGCGTCACTCGACGATGTCGAACTCTTTCCGTAGACGCTCTCGTCGTCGACTGGTTGCAGCTGAAGACCATGCTTGCTGAACCGTATCTTGTTGGACGTCGACATCGCCATCGACATCGATCTTTCGTCATCATCCATCATTTCGTCTCTAGCTTCTATTGACCGCGGACCTGATGGCGGACTTCGTGATGGGGACGGCATTGTCGTCAGCTCGAAAGCGGGGTTGATATACTCGCCCGAATGTCCGTTCTCGTCGTCAGACTGGTCATTGTTGGTTTTTGGTTTATCGTGATCGCCTTGGTTCCACATTGTGATTCAGTGATTCTGTGGAGGAAAAACATGAGGGAGGAAACAAATAATAAAAAAAAAGAGAGGGGCAGACCGAAGAGAAAATGTTATTCTAATTTTTTTAACAGAAACACTGGTGACGGTTTTCATTTTCACTCTGATATTTTTATGTAATGATGGCATCTCTATGGATGGTGGAATCAACCTTACATAAATTTGATTGTTGTTATGTCGGATAAACATCAGGGAAGCTTTTGGAGGGTCGCCTAGCCTGATCGACCTTCGTTTAAAAAGTTTCAGACGCTACAACATTCGGAACTCATACTGCATTCGGTTGGCCAGTGACAGATAGGACTGGTGATGATTTTTGCCCAGTCCTATACGTCAAAATCAATCAATAAGTTTCACTGTGTCTTGTTTTAATGTTTAGCTGCATCCTACAGCATAAACCTGAGGGAGAATCACAAGAAAGGATATCGAAAATGAACCAGGTCAATGTATTGAAATGCTGGATAGCTGTTGCTGTTATAATGTAAGTCAAAGGAACAACAACAAAAAATATTGAAGTGATATCGACTAGTCTGAAAGCTGAAAACATTGTTATTAAATTAGAATGCATTTACCTTTCGTTATCGTTATCCTGAATATTGATCACTGTATAATATCCGAACACATTATCGCTTCAGGAATGATGATGGAACTCAAATTCAATGCCAGAACAGTGTCCCCTTCGAAAACAATCCAAAGAGAAGAAGCTAACCAATATGGAAAGTGTTGCAAATTATATTAAAAACGAAATAACTATTGTCAATGGTACGAGCAATAGATGAACTATATGCCCCACTTTGACAGACGATTCCTGAAGACGAATTAAACTTGGGGTTGTAATCTTCAGTGTTCATCAAAATCTTGGACATGGTCCACTTTGCCTAAAAGCTTATATTGTTACGTATCAGATTGACCCGTTACATAATCAGTATTTGTTAGGATTACTTGTAAAGTTATTCATCTATTTGCGAGAACACGAACAAACACCTTATTTTCCATCAATCGTGAAATCTCCAATACGCTAATAAGGATGGAGCAAATGGTTGTTTCTTCAATTAACTTTGTGACCCACCTCGCTAGCACCATTCTAGTACATTGTCATAGCGCTCTCTGCGTTGATTTTCATTTAGTCGATAGGCCGATAGAGACAATCCCTAGCCCTACCCCAAACCCTAATGGAGCTCTCACACTCTGCCGTGTAGGCCTACCGTCCACCTGCCGGGCTATTAAAAAACAACAGAGTCAAGAACGTTGGGTTTTGAGCGAACTTGTCCCCGGCCGCAAAAAAAAAAAAATCATAAAATTAATCTTTTCACCGTTTCGTTGCCATCTTCTGACCGTTCTCACCGGGCGCATACCGGGTGTTGAACGTGCTTCTACCGTCTTTAGAAACACCCGTTGGCAGTCCGGTATGAACACTGTAATGAGGACGGTATGAATACGTTATGAAGACGGTGGCACGGTATCAACACGTTCATGACACGTTCACAACCCGCTTACAACCCGTTGCAGATTTTTTTTGCCCGTTCATCACCGTTCTGTAACGGGTTATGAGCGTGTTGTGAACGTGTTCATACAGTGTGACCGTTTTCATAACGTATTCATACCGTCCTCATACCGTTCAACACCGTCCTCTTGCCGCTTACTTGCGTCCGGTGCCAGCCGGCAAAAGTTTTGAACATGCCCAAAACTTTCGCCGGGTCCCACCGGGTGTAAATAAGCGCCAACGCCCTATTAACGTGTTGCCCGCTTTGATAACGAACCACCGTGTGCCCTCGCCGTTCTCCACCGTCCGCAGACATTTTCGCGCACGGTGGCACACGGTAGGCCTACACGGCAGAGTGTGAGAGTCACAATGATTACGGAACTGGAGACTAAACATGGTATGGAGATTTAGCTACCTTTGGTACGATACATTCGTGGCTATTTTTAGAAGCATGCCTCTACTACTGATTTTAATAATATTGCCTACCCTTTCAAATACTTTATCTCGAAGTATGGGGGAGGGGGTGGCAGGCGCGGATCAACGGTGGGGGGGGGGGGGGGGGGGCGGCAGGCCCGGGCCCATGCACTTACCACATTTTTACCTTTTTTTGTAATTGCTCAAGGGGGGGGGGGGGGGGGGGGGTGTTGAGTAAAAAAAAATATACATACAGAATTAAGGGGTATATGATTGTGTGTGTTGGAAAATAACAAAAAATGGCCCCAATATGTTAGATCTTGGCCTTCTTGGGTTATTATTTTCTTCAGAACAATACCTCACCCATATAAAATGCAAGTCCTATAGATGCAAAAATAACTTCAAAATAATTTCGCCTTTTATCCAAGATCCTATATGGGTACCCTGTTTTGCCAAAATGGGTAAGGATTTTGAAAGTAACCCCCGTTTTACAAACCCAGGCTATCTTATTTCTACGGACTAATTCCATTTGGGAAAAGAAATGCTACTAGGCCATGTTATGTCTCCAATTTCATCTCATAATATTTTATGAAATGTTATACTAGTACACATGCGGTTGGGTGGTGCGCCGTGGTATGAGGAGAATTTATTTTGGCCGACCCGGGTGAGTTCACCTTAAAGGGGAAGTCCACCCTGAAATTAAATTGGCTTTAATAGAAGCAGAATAATTAGAGGACCAATTCAGTGAAAGTTTGGGGAAAATCGAACAAAAAATAAGAAAGTTATGAACCTTTCAAAATCATGAAAACTATGGAATCTTTGAGACAAATTGGCAATGCGGTCAAAAATTAATGTGATGTCATCCCCTCACAATAATACTCACCACTGATCTTAATGATAGAATGATAGAATGACCCAAAATATTTATTTCTCTGAATGTTGATGGAATAGTAGACCTATCTTGTATAACTTTCTTATTTATTGTCCTATTTTTCTCAAACCTTCACTGATCTGTTCTTCTCATTTTTTTTCCTCGTAAAGTCATTATCAATTAATTCTTTACATAATTTTGTTGATCGATACCGGAAAATGGGGCAGAGGATTTAATGGTCCAATTTCACAGCAAATGATACCCTTTCCCTCTCCCAGGCATGATACCATCACCAGTGGCGTAATGAGCAAAAACGTTTAGGGGGGCTGACAAAAAAAAAAAATCCGCATCACCCCACTCTAACATGCAGGCCCCGCTGAACGTTTCGCAAAGTGGGGTCTAGGGGCGGAGCCCCCGAAGCTCAAGGGGTATGGGCATCAGTGGCGGATCCAGGAATTTCTTACCGGGGGGGGGGGGGCACAAAATGGCATGGGGTCAAATATATGTAAAACGATGAAGTGACAGAACGAGGCTTTAGCGGCGAGGGAGCGGAGCAACCAAGCGGGGGTGGATTCTGGCCCCCTCCTAGAGTAAGAAGCATTTGCAATTTTAGAACCAAAGACGCATTTCAGGCACTTCCTGGAGTAATATGACGTAAAATTACTTTCTCCTACCCCTTCCAAGAGTAGGGATCTTTTGCAATTTGAGAACCACATTTTGCGCATTAATGTCCACCGGCACTTCCTGGAAAAAACGAGGCCTTCTGATTGGTTAGAAGTTAGAGAAAAGTGATCTGTCAAGTCGTGAGACGTTGTATATGCTTTGATGCCGCACAATGCACAAAGACGGTGGTCCGGTACTTCATCAGTAGTACTTGCACAAATTATCTCGAGTGTATAAACTGTGTCGTTATCAGGGGCATCGCTAGATCTTTTTCAGTGGGGGAGTGGGGAGGATGTAGAGGCCACCGATTACCGACAAAACGAGCAACCAATTACCGACATATATATTATTGCCAATGTCCAAATGTCTACAAATTTAACCCTATAAACCCGGGGCCAGGAACTAAGTTATTTTTCAGTTCCCCCCTTCCACCGCGAAGCGCGAAAACTTTGACACTTCATTAAATTTTTAGAGAAAGAAGGCGATACGATGTAGGATGTACCGTTCTCGACTCTTAATTCTTGTTTCGCCCCTCCCGCGGAAGCTATGACGTTTCATTTAATTATTAGAGAAAGAAGACGATTCATGGTACCGGTCCCGACTCTTAATCCTCTTCTGGATCCAGCCCCCCCCCCCCCTCCCTCCCGCGCGAAGCGCGGAAGATTCGACGTTTCAATAAATCATTACTCTTAATTCTTGTCTGAATTCATTTTCGCCCATCCCGCGCGAAGCGCGGAAGCTTTCACGTTTTATTAAATTATTAGAGAAATAAGAAGATTCGTTGTATCATGTTCTTGTCTGAATTCAGTTTCCCCCCTCCCGCGCAAAGCGCGTAAGCTTTGACACTTCATTTAATTATTAGAGAAAGAAGACGATTCGTTGTACCGTTCTCGACTCTTAATCCCAGTTTGACTTCAGTTGCCCCCCCCCCCTCCCGAAGCGCGGAAGCTTTGCCGTTTCATTAAATTATAAGAGAAAGAAAACGATTCGTTCTACCGTTCTCTACTCTTATTAATGCTGCATTAAGTTTTAGGAGATTTGAGCTCCAGGCCTTGGCCTTGATGACGAATAAATTCATCAGACCACAAGTCATTTCCACCAGAGAGCTAGAGACAAGAAGCTTGGTAATTTAAAGAGTTTATCCAATCATTATTATCTACACATTTTTATCACGTGACGTAGGATTACTGCATCTACTCGGTGATAAATTATTCTTCTGGCCGCACACAGGCACTTGTTGCTCATCCTTGAATCTTCTTGACAAGAATTGGGTACTTGGAAAACAGTGTGAGTCAAACAAAAGTTTACACCTAGAAAATTGCTAATTATTTTTAAAATCATCTATGAACAGTAAATTATTATACATCTTATGAAAGAGTGTTTTATCCCGAATCATTTAGTATCATTTTGTGTGGTATGTGTATAAATTCACGCTTGAATGAACAGACGCATTGTTTGCAAGAGTGCAAAAATCGACTTGCGCCAAAGTTGCTTATGTTATGTGATGTTTGAATAAAACAGTTGGGATTTGGGTATTAATTCGGTCATTGCAGATCCAAATAACATCCCTCACAAAATTAATCATGCCACAAATTAAATATTGAATATCAAATATCAATGAACATTTGTACGTGTGTGTGGGTGTGTGCTTGACATGAGCTTCTGCAAAAAGCATATGCACAGAGCTACCAAGTATCACGCATTAGGCGTGACATCACGCATTTCGAGGGTCTGAAAATGCTCTCACGCACGGCGCGTGCGCTAGATTAAAAATAAACACTATACAAAGCTACCAAGTGTCACTCATTTGGAGGATCTGAAAACGGCTCTCACGCACGGCGCGCGCTATATTAAAAAAAAACGCCATACCTATACGTGTGTTATACCCTCGCTCGCGCGCCGAAAAATGAAAATGTCACGCATTGCCGATCTTTTACCTTAATTGGCGTCTCTGACTATACCTTATACGTGTGTTATACCCTTGCACGCGCGCTCGTGCGCCGAATCATGAAAATGTCACGCATTGCGGATCTTTGAACTTGGCGTCTCTGTATGCAATGCATTTCATTTGATACATTCAATTCATTCTCTCACTCCGCTATATAACCCCAACATAATACATACTGTAGGCATCACTTTGGCGCAAGTCGATTTTTGCACTCTCGCAAACAATGCCTCCTGTTCATCCAAGCATGAACACATACCACACAAGAATGATATCAAATGATTTGGGCTAAAACACTCTTTCGTATGATGTATAATAATTTACTGTTCATAGATGATTTTAAAAATTATTCGCAATTTATATGTAAACTTTTTTTTTGACTCGCATGGACATCTGCAATTATTAAGTACTCCTTACCTTCCAAGTGGAACAAATCAGTGGCAATGACCTTCCACGGTCTTGTTGGGAACAGCACCCATACCAGGGAGAGTGCATCTTCCACAAGAGGATGATCTAGTTGACAACCACACAACACCTGCAGGAATACAGGGTTTAGATTTGTTCCCTTTTTTTTCTTCTTCAAATCTTAATTTAAGAAGTTCATTTCTATCATCATCATCACCATTTGCTTTGAGGCTGTGCCCCTCAGCAAATTGCACATATTAACAAGAACTTCTCAAGTTATATATATACCGGTATATGTATATTTGTATACTATTATAAATTTATAATAATAATAATAATCATCTTTTAAAGTCCACTCCAAATTTATTAAACCGAAAATGGAAATTCTTTTTGCACAATTGCTTGTGATCCCGGCAACCACTGAGCAGCGCCAGATCGACGTTGCTCTATCCCTTATTGTTGAACGCCAAACAAGGTAGCAGCAACTCCCGTCTTTACATTTATTATTATTATTATTATTTTGCAAATTTTTAGGAACATGGCATGTCATCTATTCAAAGCTCGCTCACTTGGTGAAAATCATTCCATGCCGAAAGTGGAGGGCTTTTCGGGAAGGGCTCATGATCTTCTTTCGCTTGTTGATGCTGCTGCCCTGAAAGTGACCGGGAACTTGAACCTGACCTTGTATGCTCTCAAGGTCATTCCACATCATCTGTATCCTGTCTTATTGGCAGCGAGTTTAGAAAGGGGTCTGGCTGTTTCTACCAAAGCTATTGTTGGGGCCTGGCCATTTGCTTCACTCAACTTTTCAACCCTTCAACACTTTTCAAAGTAAGTGGATATTATGTACTTTACATTTTGCATGAATAAACATGACCCCCCCCCACACCACTTGGCAGTTATAAGGATGATAATAAGTCTATCGGCACTAACCACTAACTGACCCGAGCATAAGTTACCATTATTATTACCCAATTCGCTAGATTTCAGAGCACATTTTCCACTCCCTGGGGAGCATGTCGTTCCAGTTCTAGTCACTTTTAACAGGCCACAATAGCTAACATTCGCATTCAAGTGGATGGAGATGGTAGCTCTATGGCCCCAAATCAAAGGACTCGATAAACAGAGAGAGACTGAAATCGGTGTAAAGAGGATTCAATTCACTTAATAATACTCTGTACGTCTGCTGTATAATTTGTATCAAGAGCATTTCCGATTACATTCTGCTCCAAATTTGGGATTTCAAAAGAAAGTTGCTTATTTCATTGCACATTTTCTCCTGCTTCATGTACTTTATGTCTGTATCATCCATGATAACATAAGAAAAGGTTTGTGATTGAAAATATTATATTTAAAAAAGATAAACTAAGAAATGGAAAGATACAGTGAAGAAAGAATGTAGTATGGTTGGTCTAAATGAAGAGGATGCTCGAGAGTCGAGACAATAAGTAGTGGAGGGAGGAAGTGTCATCATTGGGTGAAAGTCAGTAACCCCTCGTAGGAGAGAAAATGCTGACCTTAATAAATGATGATGATGATTGATGATGATAGATGATAAACCAAAACTTGATTAATTAACAGATAATCTACATGTAGAAGTTGACCACGTGTCCGTACTTCAATAAAATCTGTTTAAAAAATTGTTAAAGGTAAAGACCAGTTTTGGAAACGCCCCCCTCTCAAAAAAATGAAATGGAAGCTCTTATTACCAATCATGTGAAAGAATATGTTTTGATTAATACGTGATGATACAAATTTTGCCGAGAAGCCGCCTACTTACTGATATATTTGGTAAATTAGTTTATCTATTTGGACCTGATAGATATAGCGCATGTGTCGCACGCGTGTGCGTAGTTCCATATACATCTTTCTGTGTACAGTGCTTGTAACTTTACCAAGACTGGGCCGAATTTCTTATCACTTTGACTTTGATGATTCCAGAACCTTGCAGTACACACCATATGCTAGATGATCAACCTTTTCTGATCGATTCCACAACATTTCTTTCACAATGAAATCGCATGACCAGAACTGATCTTTATCTTTAAGTTACTGTACAATTCTTTTTTTTAATCGTGTTTTTTGATCAGTTTACCCAGCATCCGAGGGCCTAATGAACAGCATGACCATCCTGCTCTAGCTGCAGCTATTGCTATATCAGAGCAGAAAGAGAGCAGAATTCAAGATATTGACATCACCTCACTCAACCTCAGTAAGCATTAAATAACAGTTTCGCTCGTAGGGGTCATGATAAAAGCGGTTATAAATGGAATTTTTAAAAGTCTATTGCAACTCTAAATTGCATTTAATAAAAACGTTGATAGTTGCAAAAGTTGAAGCAGAATCTGTTGGTGGGTGCAAAGCTTGAATATCCATCCCATCGGCAGAATATCAACTTTCCTTTTATATTTGTTTTAACCCTTACTGTACTGGGCTATTTTGAGCACCTCGTGACTGGGGGGGGGGGGGGGGGGGGTGGGCCTGGGAGGCCCCCCCCCCCTATGATCTCGGCCGTCAAAAGTCCGATAAACGCGAAAATTTGCATATTTGTAGATATTTACGTAAGGAACAAGATGGTATAATTAATTTTTTCCTAATATGCAAATTTTTGTCGTTATAGCCTAATTAATTATGCAAAATGCTAATTTTATGCATTTTACAGAAAACTCTTCATATTTGTCTGTAGACTTGTGAAGAATATTGAAAATGTATTGAATAAATGTTTCCTTCATCCCAAATTCATGAGGTTACATTATTTTTATGATATTTGAAAATGCATAGGTTAATTTGCATTGAATTATGAATACGCATTCATGAATATTAAATCTAGAAATATACAGGGAAATAGAATCATTACAAAAATTGTCAGACTCCACTTTTTGAATGTTAATTGAAATCCATTATTCATATGAAACTTCTTTTCTAACACAAAATAGTTATTTTGATGTAATTAATAATGATAATTTATGCAAATTTGATGCGATTTTCAAATATTTATTTTCTTTTGTATTTTATTGTTTTTTATTTCTTATTATATCTATTGTTTTATTTCTAATGTATTCTTTTTTTCTGGAATACATCAGGTTACTTTGAGAAACATATAAAAGCAATTTGATATCAATTCATAGTATTCACATTCCTGCTTGTACATGAATATATGCAATTATAGCATATTTTTGATGGCATGCGCATACTAATTGTTATGTAACACCTTACAGGTATATCCGATTTCGACGAAAATGGTATCAAAATGTGCGTAAGACTTGAGGGAAAAAAGTCATGAAACCACAATTCAAAATTCCAAGTGGTTGCGGCGCAATCTTCGAAAATTTCGAGGGGGGGGGGGGGGGGGGGGCCTCCCATGGATTACATTCATGCATACAAATATTCTTTGCATTTTATCTTCATACACATCATTAATTATCTCTCTATCTCCCCGTCTCTCTACATTCATTCTCCCCCCATATATCTTTCATGTTCTCTCTCTCTCTCTCTCTTTCTATCTCGCCATCCCTCTTCCTTTCTCTCTCTCTCTTCCTTTCTCTCTCTTTCTCTCATCTCTTTCTCCTTAGGTGACAGAACAAACAACTTGTTCTTGAATACCCTACTGAAAGGGAGACAAGCTGAGACAAAAGACAGTGTGAAGAAACACAGGAGTGCAGCATCTAAAGGTGATCCATGTCTCCATATTGTTTTCTTGTGAAATGTCTTCTGAATTTATTCTGGAAGTGTCTCATTATTGATCTGCCTGTAGAGTATAAATAATATCAGTCATCATTTGATAATTGGTGTAACAAATTTCAACTGACATGAATATTGAAGAAAAAAAATGGGTGATTTTAAAAGGTTGAAATATTGACCAGTGTCTACTATGTGGTGCATGTATTCCCACACTCCCATACATACATTCATAGCTTGATTAACGGTAGTGACCTGTTGGCAAAAGAACGCTATTGCTGGGGGGTACTTGTTGAGGTCCGGCGTTCTGAAGGTAATACATGTATTCAAATCCCCATATAACCATGTTGTATATCAGCAGGGAAAAAGAGGGAGCATGAGCAATTAAGCTCTTGAAAGCTAAAAACATAGCTCTGGTAAACTGGAAAAGAGCTCTGGTATAAAAAAAAGAGAAAAAATTAAACTCTTTTGTTACTGTGTAAAAGTGCACCTTCACAACACCAAGTCCTAATTGAGCTCCAGAAAGAAAAGAAATATTTTTGCAGTGTTGTACATGTTTATTTTTTGCTAGGACCCTGTTGTGGAGGTGTTTCATTTGTTATATATGGACCATGTCTGTTTGAATATACCTAAAAGGTGCATTGAAATCTTTTCTATCAGAGCACCGAGAACTGAGGATCCTGATGAATTCAAGGGTTACCGGACAAGAGATCAAAGCCTTCTTCAAGAAAAGTAAGCAGCTCCAATCTGCCAATATACACGTCCGCAGCAAACGGCTCACGATAGACCAGTGTGGTACAGATCTTGTGGAGAGGGTCTTGGATTTGATTGAAAAAGAGGTGAGCTGTTACATAATGGCAATTTTCAATTGACAATTTAGGAAGATGTAGACTCTGCATAGAAATTGATACAAAACTTGGAATATATTCATCAGCCAAGAAAGCTGAACAGACCAGGTATGAAGATTTCTGCCTTTCATGATTCCAGTTTTCATCATGAACAGCACACATGGATACTGATTTGTGCATTTATATTAAACCTGGAACTATGTACAATTTGTTTCAACTTAAGAAAACCTGACATGAGTGTCTTAGTTTGCTGTTGGTGTGAAATTTCATACCTTTTCAACAACTTTATCTGCAGCTTTTTTCTTCTTGTTTGGTAGCCTCATATCTACTAGTTCCATGTGCCTTTTTTGTTGTTCTTGACCAAATAGAATGCATCCAGTCATTCCAGTGTGTTGCCGTTTTGTGAAAAGCAACTATTGTGAGCAACTGAGCACTGTGGTGTACTTTATACAAATATATGTTACTAAAATAGTTAAGGATCATCTCCAGCACCTCACTAACACAAGAAAATTTAAAAAGTATTAAACATCAGGGAAAATAAGCCAAGTTTATCCAAACTTGGTGCTTGAATTGCTCTTCCATTCACCAACTCACAGCTGACGTGCATGTGCACAACATTAACCTATTTTTAATATGAATATTCAATATATTTGTAACACACCGAGTGAGGCTCTTGACTGCATATGAAAAGTCATGGTCCAATCCTAAGTTGGTATTGTTCAGGGCGTCTTATGAGATCTAAATTTGGGTCTAAGTTTTGCATACCTAATTGTTCTATTTACAGTCAATGCATTTGAAGCTATACCTGTATACATGCACAGTAAAACCTGTTTATTAAGATCATCCGAGGGAAACACAAAAGGAAGCCATTGTAGACAGGTGGCCTTTTTAGACAGGTTCTTCATCACATACATCCTGCTAGAGGGATGCGACATGGGCGACCATTATAGACAGGTGGCCGTTATAGAGTTGTGGCCACTAAGACAAGTTGACTGTATACCCATTTACAAAATCAGTTTCTCTTTTACGTTTCACAGAGAACAACAGAGCTTAATTTGAGCTACAATAGCCTTAGAAATGAGGGTCTCAAAAGGATCTTGGACCTTATTCAACAGTTCCCAGCACTCACCACATTGTGTCTTAGGTATAACACCCTGAACTTTACGAATGAACACGGTGACTCAGCAGTCAAGGAGCTAGCGTCTACTCTCCGTCGTCTTCCCTGCCTCAGATATCTCAATTTATCTGCAAATCGTATAACCCGAAAATTAGCAGAAATACTCAGCCCCATGGAGCAGTCATTGTCCCTCCTTGATGCAACCTGCTGTATGCTTTCTAAAGAGGACATTGAGTATCTCTCTGGATCTCATCATACCCGAGGCCTGCAGCATCTGCTCTTGAGAGATAACTATGACTTTGGGCGCAACTGGGAAGCAGCGGAGAGACTTATCAGGAATGTAGCTAACAACCTGGTAGAGCTTGATCTAGAACACTGCAACCTCAGCCAAATTCAAGGTATCGCTGCTCGACTGGCTGTTCTAGCACCAAGATTCAAGTGCTTGAGGTCTCTGGAGATACAACACAACTTTTTGACACCTAGGGATCAGATTAATGTTGTTGTGGAATTTGGGAAATGTCCTACGATGGATGTGCTCAGATTGTCTTTCCCTATTAAGGAAGAGGATGTGTTTCTGGTTGAAGACGATGACGAAGGCAGAACTGATCGAGAATGGTTCGAGAATGTTTGTAAGAAAAGGAAAGCCGAAGCTCAGCACCATCATACTTGTGGTAATACAGTATGTAAATGTAAACTTTTAATTTTCTATGTATATCAAGAAGACTTGGTGTTCCATTCAGCTGAAGACCAATTTGTATTTTCAATTTGATTATACAATATGCATGTATATTGTTGAACTTCCAACAGAGGGTTCTGTGCATTCTAAAATATCTGCAATTTCATAAAGTCATGGTAATAGCAGGGGGGCGTTTCACAAAACTTGTCATCAGCGACAAATGACAGTTTGTGTTATAAGCTACTGAAATCCTTGCTTCTGATTGGTTATCAGCAGATTTGTCACTGATTTTTTGTTATTTGTCATTGAAAAAAGGCTTTGTGAAACGCCCCCAGGAGTGTCAGGAGAGGATGAAGAAGAACCAGAATCACTAATCAACAGATTTTGGTAGTTATCAGAGGGTGAAGTGATTTGCCATATTATAGGTCAATTTTATTTTAAAAGACAGTACTTGCCATGAATATTTTTTCTTTATTAAAGCTCAGCTAATCATATTGCATATTTAAATATATTTTGTTTTACTTTGTTTTACCCTTTTAAACAATGTCACCTTGAGAGTTTATTTACCACAAATATTCTATTCTTATCAATTATTTTTCATTAAATGGATTTGGTAACATTGTTCAGATGAAATAAATTGTTGCTAAGGTAGTGACTTCAACGCTAGATGTACAATTAAAGATAATCTGAAAGCAGGGCCGTCACCAGCTTTTTTCTAGGGGGGGTGCTTTTTATGAAAAAAACCCACAAAAAACAACGTATTAACTCAATTTTTCAAAAGAGCCCTCAAGTATCCCTACCCCCCCCCCCTCCGGGTTTTTTTTTTTTTTTTTTTTTTTTTTTTTACTTTTTTTTTTTTTTTTTTTTTGGTTCTGAAGGGGGGTGCGTTCGCACCCTCCGCACCCCCCCTGGCGACGGCCCTGTGAAAGTTTGAGTGAAAACAGACCATAATTAAGGAATCGATCAGATCAGTTATTTCCAATTTTTATCATTATGATAAAAATTAGAAATAACTGATTTGATCGATTCCTTAATTCTCCCAACTATATTATTACAATTTAATTACATTTTAGGTGAATGTAAATTGTCACATAGCAATAAATTAGCTCTATATATACCATTCCAGACATTTAAGTGTTGGCAGATATTTAAAGCCTGTCTGATGTCTTATTTTCATTGAAAAACATTTGGGAAAATTTGAAGAATGGTTGGTAGAATTTACTGCTAGAGGGTATCACACAGTGAAAACACTATAAAAATCTTTGTGGTTTGAGGATTTTTAAAGGATTTGTTTGCATGTCAGAGGGTTAGTAGGCCTACAGTAGAAGGAATATAATAAGTAACATTTCATACAAAAATAACCTTTTCTTTCATCAATTTTCAACAATGTTACAGAGTCACTTTAATGACTGAGCTCCATATCACCCAATACCTGTTTTAATCAATCAATCAGTCATTCAATCATTTAGTCAATCAATCAGTCAATTATTTAATCAATCAATTAATCGTCCAATCAATAGATAAGCCAACCGAGTGGATTTATGTAGAAGGTATCTATGTCTCTCTTGCAGAATGAATGCAATGAATAAACAATATCTAATATCATCTTTTATAACCTTGTTTGTGCACCGTCCCTTTCCATATAATGCCCCCAGATATTGTTTTTATAGATCATATGGCATTAGTGGGTGTGCAAAAGGAAATATATAATGTTGGGAGGTAATGCATACTGTATCTTATTGGAAGAGTTGAATCATAAATCTTGATGGAATGAATAAATAAACACAGAAAACAAAAATTTGAATGAGTTTTATATTTTCTTGAAGTTTGAAAACAATTAAGTACATGCTCTATACTCCAGGTGTCATTCAATGAACTTCAACGTTTGAGAGACTTATGAATAAATTGTCAGATCCCTATTTTTTCATTGATTATACAGTGCGTCCCAGAAAAAACGAAACCGAGAAGTATCGATGTTCTATCATAACTTAATCACAACTATAATTAATGAATGATACATATTTGGAAAGCGTAGAGTCTCCTCTTTCATGTGATGCTACTCGGATGATGCATATTTCGCGCATGAGTGATTAAAGGAGCTACACAAAGAAAATTTACTAAAAACTGATAATTAGAACAAATTACATATGGATGGAAAGATTTTCTCTTGAAAAACACGAATAATTTGCTGAGAAATCATATAGATATCGTGGAAAGGCGTAAAATGCAATTTTTCAAGACCCTTCTTAGACCCCCAAGCGCCCCCGAACGTAAGCCAAACACACGAGCGTAGCGAGCTCTGAATAGTGACGTCGATCACACCCTGGACAAACAGCTCGGTACCGGCTGCTAGCTTCCGCTTGGTCTGTCTAGCTCATAGAGATATATACTAAGTATATATCTCTATGGTCTAGCTGCAGACCAAGCGGAAGCTAGCAGCCTTTTTTTAACAGCCGTGTCCAGGGTGTGACGTCACAATAGTGACGTCATACGAAGAACTACGACAAAATACGAAAAAATACGAATAGGCAGTAAATCTGGATCTCAAAACTAACATTTTTGAAAGTTGATTTCTGCGGGCCCCAAACATATTTTGAAGAGGAAATTTGTTGTATTTGATCAGTAAGGCTACCCCTTCGCAATGATATGAATTTTGCATCAATTCAATACACTTTTGCTTCTTGGTGTGACTCCTTTAAAAGCAATTTGAAGGAAGGAAACCAAAAATACATTTGGCGGGCGGTATCTGAATTTCGGAGAAAAATTCACATTTCTAGAAATTTGAGTTTCTGCCCTTTCATATGACACCTCAATCAGGAAAAATGAGCGAGGAATGCCAGGTGCACTGCTTTTGACCACTGTCTTAGGTGAAGAATGATAAGAGAATATCATTTATTATTATTTTGATGTGTCACAACAAGGTGACTTGAGATTATTTAATCAACCCTCCTGCACTTCACAACACACAAAATGCAGCAACAGTATTGAAACAACACAATAAAATACCTGTAAATATGACAGTGGTGGGTTTTTAATCAAACTTCCTTATAACTTCCTCATTCGCATAATGAATATACATGAATATGTATAAGGTTCGTAACATATATCTCCCATTTGCAGACAACATGAATTCTGTAGAACTTTGCAGGAATATGTCACATATATCCTATATCTGTGAAATTCAAACGTTAGCAGTGTCCTAGTATTCAAATTATGCAAGGAAACCTGTTTACTTTCTATAGACTTCACTGTCAGACACTAGAAAAACCCTCAAATTACACAAACATTTCTATCATTAAACTAAAGACCAAATATGTTTCTTCTAAGTTCCCAATTTTAAACTCTTATTCTTTAGACATCAATATAAATGTACTTCTTAGGCTACAAAGAATGCGAGACAAACAGACAGAAACTTAGGCATGTAAACAGAAAGTAGGAGAAGAACATATGTGTACATGATTTTTGTACAGAACGATGAATATCGATAATTAAAACAGATTACGATCAACATTAGAATGAGAACATATGATGAATAAAATGCATATATAAATGTTAAACAAGCTACGAACGGATCAAAAAGCGATCAAATACTATTTTTTTTTTTATGCAGCAACTCCGCGCATGCGTTTTAAAACCTGATCACATGACGCATAACCATGACAATCATCCCATTATATAGAAATTTACAGGATCATTAATTAGAATTGATATTAGGATCTCCATAGGATATATAATCATTGGATAAAAAAAAAGCTATATACAGTACATCAAATTTAAGAAATACAATTTGAACAATGCAACAAGAGTCTGCACAATATCTGACTTGAGACATTACACAACTTTCAGAAGTATTAATTGGTTTTATATCCTTTTTCTTTCTTTTAACTGCACAAGTTACATCATATTGCTAAACACCATATATTTCAATATCACAAATCACATGGTATGTAAGCATACTTAAATTATTTCTGCGACTTGTTTTTGTCATGTCAAGAGATTCTTTTACTGTGCCCTTGTATAATTCGGTGTGTCTGTGTTTGTCGGTTGTTTCTATCTTTCGTCTTGCTGCATAATTATGTTTGTCCCGCTTTCCTTTATTTCATTATCTCTTTTCTTCTGCACCTGCATACTAAGAGCAGCACCACCAATGGTTTATTTGATTTTATACTTGATACGCTTTTTCCTTTTCAGCTACAGCTTCTGAACCCCTTATGGCTGATCTGAACGATCAGATGGCTTTTAATTCCCTCACAGATGACATAGACCCTAGTTCTCTCTCCAATAAAATAACATTGCCAAATTGTCCAGGTACCTATGATGATTATATTTATGACAGCATCAATTCCTCTTCTAAAGAACTTTGATTTGATTTTGATCAGCAGGACCCAGCACAAAGCTCTTTCAGCAAATATATAACAGTTTCACAATTTCATGATATAGTTAGGAACTTGAAACGCGATACATTCTCTCTACTTTCTTTGAATATAAGGAACTTAACAAAAACATTTTGATGATCTACAATTACTTTTGAATAATCCCTCACCCAAATCTCTATATGTAATAGGTTTGACAGAGACTTGGCTGTCTCAGGATTCCAATCTACCATTTTCTATTGATAACTATGATTTTATTTCCAAAAACAGGCAAGGAAGAACAGGTGGAGGCGTCGCTCTATACATACTTAAAAGGTTGTTTTACCCTGTTCTCATTTACTCAATATATCTCAATTAGTAATTATATCATTGAATCTCTTTTTGTTGGTACTAAAAGTGCCAGGTGGTAAGAATGTAATAGTAGGTGTTGTTTACCAACCTCCGAGCTCTAGTGCATGGAAATGATTTTATAATACCGGTACATTATTTTGTCCGACTTGCTTTGAAGTACAACATTAATTTTAATGATAAGGACTGTTTTTATGGGGGACTTCAACATACATAATGTGCCACTAACAATATCGCCCATGAGCTCATTGAAACTTTCTTATTTGCCTCCTTCTTGCCGCTTGTTTCTAAACCCACTTGCGTAGCAAATCTATCTGCCACTTTAATAGACAATATTTTCTCCAACGTTACTCCTCATCCTGATTCATACATCATTCTTTCGGATGCAACCGATCACTACCGTTATCCCATTTTGACGTACTAGCTGCACTGTATCCCAGTCACTTAATAATCATGGTCCCCGCCCTCTAAGACTTAAAGTTAACAATGCGAATTTAACCCGTTTAAGTGCTATAGTCTTGAAAATGTGGATTGGTCATGTGTTTTTGATATAGATGATATGGAATTTTCGTACGATCTGTTTTGTCACATTTTAAACACCCAGCTAGTTTATTTATTCCCAAACAATGAGACAATACTATAGAAATTATAAAAAGTCCCAGAGACTTCCATGGATATCATAAGTCTCTACTCCCCTCTATAAATCTGGAAGAAAAAAAAATCTTCATTATAAGTACAATTAAAAAGGTACAGGCAAAACTAAACATAAATATACATCCTACAAATATACATCCTACAAAAATACTTGACTAAAATCATACGTTTAGAACAGAAAAAGTACTTTATAAACCAAATTGAACTACATAAACATGATATGAAAAACTCTTGAAAAGTCCTGAAAAAACCCAATGAATGTGGCAAACAATAAAGCTGTTATAACGGCAATCAATCCTAATAATGAAATTGTACAGGAGCCTGTCAACATTGCTAATATATTTAATATCCACTTTCCTCCATAGGAGATAATCTTGCGAAAAATATACCTCCTTCCAATAAACATTTTACAGATTTTCTTGGTCCAGCTAACTAGAGTTCTATATTTTTTACTCCGACATATACCCATAAAATTATAGACATTGTTTCAAACCTAGACAACAAGAAAAGTTCTGGCTACGATCAAATAAATAATGTTATCCTTAAAGCCATTATTCCATTTATAGTAGATCCCCTGGTTCATTTGCTATATTGGAAAGTTCCCAAACTCTATGAAAATCGCCAAAGTTATTCCTTTATTTGATAAAGGGGACAAACTAAATGTACACAACTATCGACTAATCTCTTTGTTATCTTCTTTCTCTAAGATCTTGGAGAAAATCATATATATTAGAACAGTTGCCTTCCTAAAAAAACATGTTTTTTCCAACATTCAAATTGGTTTTAGGGAAAAGCATAGTACCATTCATGCTTTATTATCTTTTGTGGAGAAAGTAGCTCATGCTATTGACAAATACTCTAATATTGTTGATATTTTCCTTGACTTCTCCAAGGCCTTTGACACAATAAACTACGATATATTACTTTATAAACTTTCCCATTACCTTGTACCTTGGAGTGGTTCAGGAAAATATGATAAACCTTCCCATTACCTTGTACTTTTGAGTGGTTCAGGAACTATCAAAGTACAAGGTAATGGGAAAGTTTATAAAGTAATAATCGTTTAAAAAGACATAAGGCTTTCTGTTAGAAAGATAACAGAAAGCCTTATGTCTTTTTAAACAATTGTTCATCAGATTTATGTAACGTTAGCTGTGGTGTTCCCCGGGAAAGCCTGCTACATGTAGGTCCAGTTTTATTCATTTCATATATAAAAGGTTTCTGCAGATCATCTCATATTTTATCGTTTATAATTTTTGCTGACGACACGAATCTGTTCTTTTCCCACAACAATCCATACACTCTTATGCAAACGTTTCATTCTGAACTATCTAAGATTCTAAAATGGATTAGAGCAAACAAACTTTCACTTAATCTCCAAAAATCTAAATATATTTGTTCAGTAATATAGACTCACTGCCAAACAGAATTGAATGCAATGACTTTCCGTTAGAGAAATTTTTGGGCGTAACAGTCGACAATAAACTCTCCTGGAAGTATCATATTGACAACATCTGTAAAACTATTTCTCGTAATATTTGTGTCATGAATAGATTAAAAACTCATCTTCCTTACTTACGCTTTATTCCTCTCTGGTCTTACCATATCTAGATTATGGACTCCTGATGTGGGGCAATACACACCAAACTATATTAAACAGAACCTTATAGTATATATTACGAAAGCATTGCAATGACTTTCAACCTCTACTGAGAACCCTTCTAGCTAAAAACACGTTTATTTATACAGCTCCCAAATTTTGGAACTCTCTTCATAATGAAATCCAACTTGCCCCCTCACTTAAAGGTAAAGACCAGTATTGGAAACGCCCCAAATTCAAAAAATGAAATGGCAAGCTCTTATTATAGGCCTACCAATCATGTGAAAGAATATGTTTTGACTAATACATGATGATAAAAAAATTGGATGGAAACCGCCTACTAATTGATATATTTGGTAAATTAGTTTGTCTATGGTCTGTGAGAGATAAACGCACGTGTCGCGCACGTGTGCGTATAGTCCCATATACATCTTTCTGTGTACAGTGCTTGTAACTTTACGAAGACAGGGCCAAATTTCTTATCATTTTGATGATTCCAGAACCTTGCAGTACACACCAATTCTTATATGCTAGATGATCAACCTTCAAGAAGAAGGACATATATAAAGCCAAGAAACAAATAAACCAATACAACAGACAGAGAAGAAAAGCAGAAGAAAGAGACAAAGAGTAAGGGAGACAGAGAGAGAGAAATAGAAAGAGGAAGAGAGAAACAGGTGTCATCACAACGCGACACATCTATAATCGATGTGTAGATACTTATAGGTACCACTGCAGGGATCGCCACCTAGGACACTACTTACGACGTTAACAGTGCAACTCTGATCCCCTTGGCAAGTCGTCCTTACGTATGAGGGATTCGGTGACTTGCAGTCCACATTGGACGTTGTCCCCGGCCGGCTGTCCGGGCAAGTTGTTGTGTCACTTCGGCCATAGATGGACGAGCAAATGCTGATGGTCTGTCCAGGCGAGCAGGTGATCGGTTCGTTATTTCCCTCACATATGTCGATGCTTACTGTATTGTATCAAATGAGAAGAATATGGTCATGCATTGGCAAGCTAAAATGCCCAATAATTCAAGAAAAGTTCTATTCAATGATATGATCTTAGTCTTCCGTTAGAAACTCTGGATAACAAATGAAAAGCTCGGTTTTTTTCATTTTAAAAATTGTTAATGAGCGACAAGTCAGTTTCTCCAGCGAAAATCAATCTTTATCGCAAAAAAATAAAATTTATCAGTACATAATTAACTTATGCAAAGTTTTCGTTTAAAAAAGAAATTGAGTTTACCGGCGATGAACTGAGTTTAACAAAATAATAATAACTGCGCATTTGGCTTGTCATAAAAACAGTACAGTTATTATTAAAAATGGCCTGCATGTGCATGCTTTCAAGGCCGAATGGTCTTATGGAATGCACTGCATACCCCCCATCAACAGGCTAGCGCATATGAAAACACGGCGACCTTTTCATTCCATATGCCGATCTGCTAATCTTTTAATCAGCTTGAACAAATCACAGTATTGAGTGATATATACGCTTTCGCGTCTCTGCGAGAAATCACAAGCGTTTATAACACGTACATTACCCCAATGAGAAAATCCCCCTGCTTGTCAAATAACACGCGCGATCTTCCGATGCCGATGGTAAATTTTGCATTTGAGTGGTGAAGTAATTGAAAGTGATAAATACAAAGAGTGATACTTTAATGTATGTGTTTGTGTGACTGTGAACGATTGACTGCAGCTTTTTAAGTTTGGCCACGCCGTTATTAAAAAAGAAAAAATCACATGTCTTTTTGTACACCATTTATTTCTTCATAAATATTTCACTATTTTCTTCTTGATAAATCATTTTTGGTTTTTACTGCGTTATTTGAGAACTAGACTCTTAAATTCAAGCATGTTTAGACTGATAATATACTCACTCAGGGTTTGTGAGGGAAGGTCGTTCTCGGGTTCGCATGTATAAGTGATCTGAAGGTATTTATATGTGCCTGGACATGGATCATCGCCAAATAAACTACTCGATGCAGTCACAGCACATTGGGAAAGACCAGTGCAACACGAAATGGTGTCGAACACACCAGCTGCCATGCAATTTGTATTGCTATCCTGGTCGTGTGGACAAACATCTGTTTCGGTCCTCCCGTAGAGGGCGCTGCCGATGTTGATCCTGCCGTTAGTGCAGTGCAGGACTGTTTTGCTGCCCTCGCATATCGCTACAACAACTTTTGTGAAACATAGGAGAAACAAAAAGAAACACAGCTCAAGACAAACTGATAGTGATACCCTCATTTTCACTACTGAAACAATTAGGGGGGTAGAAGCACACCAATCATGTGGTGATTATATCAGAATTATATAAGCGAAATGCTTAATTATAGCTGAAATGGTTCTTAGATGCAATTTGCAACGATCAATGATTAGAGTTTGTAAGTGCGGATGAACCCTCTTTTAGAACAGTCCTCGAAGGTATTATATCGGTTATAGCTCTGTAGAGAACTGTTAATTTGAGGCCTAGTGGATATAGGTCACCCGACTGGAGATCACAAGGTATAGGGCCTACGAGGTTCAAATCCGAGCCCAGCTAGCTAAAGTCCTTTGGCAAGATGTTAATCTATTATTGCCACTCTCCATCAGGTGTTAAATGGGTAGGATGCGAAACTATAGTTTGTTCAGCATTGTGAGTATCTGAAAAATGACGCCTGGCTGGATGCTCCCCAGAGAGTTGAGAACGTGCATACATTTTGTGTGGGCAAGCTTGAAACCAATGACCAGGGTAATGGTATTATATGAACAAATTTGACCCACATTCGGCCAAGAGATCAATGAGTCTATCCACACAGACGTCGAACGTTCGAGTGCACTAGAGCGTAACACCAAGGTATGAAATAGTGGTTTATCGTATAAAACTGGTGAGAGTGTGAATGTCAACACCGCTGTGCGTGCGTGACTTGTCAACACTCTCCCTCTCGATCTCTCCCCTTTTCTTCTCCCGAAAAAGGGAAAACAAATCAGGAAAATACATATGTATGTCTAGTAGATGCAGATGCACATCACAATGCATAATTATACGTCCATTGTCATCCCTCCGTCTAAGATGGGCGGGATCACCATGCAATATGAATACGCGATTCCTTCACTAGCAGATCGACCATGAATATTTAGATCTGCTCATGCAGCGAGTTCAGATTGCCATTAATTTGCTAAATTTCAGGAAAACTAAAGAATCCAGTGTCTCGTTAGAGATATAATCTAGTCCCTACACACCTTTTTTCGTAAAAGATCGTCCATAATATCTAAATTCCCTTCAGTAAATTGCTGAAATCAACGTAAAATGTGTCTTTTCCATCGCCGGAGCCGAGTCAAATTTGGTGGTAGAAATACGCACGGCTGCGAGCACGCGGTGTGTAAGCCTCAATCCGCTGTGTAAAAACTTCGCTTAAGTACGCACTTGCATATATTATAGAGGTCGATGCGTAAGTTTATAATTATAAAAAGGTATTTTTTATTGGATTGAAATTGGCCCTAGTTTCTCGACAACCAATCAAATTATGTGTTACATCAGACGGCAGGGGATTATATACCCTATGTTTTGGCGGCCGAGACCACCCAATAACAAGTAGTATAGATACGAGCGTTATCTCCTTGAAGTACACGACCCCCAGTGAAAAAGGCGAATTTTCCTGTGACCTCCATAGAGAAATCACAAATTGAATGACTGTTGTCCATTTTTGAAGACGAAAAGGCCCTATTTTCCAGTCTACAAATCAGTTCGAAATTGGTATCAGTGGAAAGAACAGTATTTGAATATGTGATTTCCACCCGAGATGGTGTGTAATCAAAGTTTGTTTTCCTTGTAGGAGCATTTCTTTGCACACGTCTTAGCGCATTTTCAAAGACGATTTCACGTGTTGTAGACCGCGGAGCGAGACCGCGTGAGCAGATGCCCGAAATCATATTCCACAACGTTTCTTTCACAATGCAATCGCATGACCATAACTGGTCTTTACATTTAATTTGTTTAAAGGCAGGCTTTACTACTTCAGCTAGAATGGATAAGACCACCCAGCGAGCCAGCGAGGTCACTGTGATATCTCATTAACTCAGCTCTCATTTAACATAAGAAAAAGAGGATCATGGGGGACCAAAATGCAGGCACCGATTGGGGAAGTTTTCTATATAGAGGGAGCAAGTAGCTACAAGTAGGCCAGTGTGCCTTTAAGAGGGAATTGAAATTGTTTAATTCTTATACTTCCTTTAATACAATACAAATTAATATCAGTGCATTGTCAAATCATGTCTTGCCTTCTTTAAATCCTCCCCGTCACGTCTTTCTTACGCTCTATAACTTACTATAACTATGGTCACTACCTCCTGGAGTGTCCACATTTTGTGCTCTCTCTCTCACTCTCCTTTCTTCTCTTATCCACCTCTCCTCTCTTTTTCTTAACTCTTCACATATACAGCAACATTTTCTATCCTTGCATTTCTCTCTTTCCTTGCTTAATTTTCGGTTGTTTTATATATATATTTTTTGATTATATGTTTATGTCAGTCTTCATTGTCTCTTTTGACCTTTCCAGTGTTCACTATATACTAGTATAATGTGTCATAACAAGTTGTCAAATTACGGATTTATAATTGTGTATTATTATTCTGCCACTTTTTGGTAATCTATGTATATATATTTTGTTCAAGTCAATATATTTACATGTTAACAAATTATGTGTGTCATTATAGTGAGGGATCCACATCTTACAAGCTTTGCTTTTCAGTGGATCCCTCCATTTCCATAGGTTTAACTTAAAAAATAAAATACAAGTATTATACTGGATATTTATGTATACCGTACTTTTTGTTTCATAAGTAACTTTAAACCATGTAAAATGTATTATACCATTGAATATTGAATTGTATATCTGGTTTCTTGTCAAAACCACTGTTCTGTTGAAAATGAAAAATAAAACTGAAAACTGAAACTGAATGATCGTACAAATCAAACACTTTGACAGTGATAAACATTATATATAAAAAGAAACAATTATGGTAAGGTACTTCACAGCCACAACATTTTAGAAACACTGGTTTATCAATACAACATTTTTGAAAGCATTTTTGACAGGCTACTAAATATTATAATCCCACCGTAAAAAAACACAGCATGTTCAATGTTCTATCCAAGATGGCCGACAGGTCTCAAAGATATCAATAAATGATTTAATGCATTTTAGGATCGTGCAAATAGCACAAATATACTTGGAACTTACCCCCAAAAAATTAGCACAGCAAAACATACATGTATTATGTATTATGGTCTTGGTCTTGTAACCAATTTGGGTAACTGGAAATATTCTTACTGGTTCCAGTTGCACTTCTAACTGGAACTAGTTGGGTAAATGGGAATGGCCTACTAACTGGAACCAATTGAGTAACTGGAAACAATTATCTTACTGATTCCAGTTACACTTCTAACTGGAACCAATTAAATACAAGATTCAACTGGATCCAGTTGCCAATCTCCAATTGGTTTTAACAGGAATTGACACACCATTCAAACTTTTTCCAGTTAAAGCAATTGGTTTCAACTGGAAAATTTGTATTCCTATTGAAACCAATTGAAACCAGTTGGAGATTTCAACTGGTTTCAATTGGTTGTTGGTCCTAGGGGTGCATTGGAAAGTGAAAAGTATGCCGCAGACCTGCCGCAGACCTGCTGCAGATCTGCGGCAAAGAGTATGCCGAAGTATGCGGCAGAAAGAAATTTTGCTGCAGACTTGCCGTATACCAGTATGCCGCAGGAACAGTCTGCGGCAGATCTGCGGCGGAATGAAACTTTACTCCAGACTCGCTGCATACCACAGGAACAGTCTGCAGAGATCTGCCACATAAAAGTGGGAAATTATACAGTCTGCAGCAAGGCTATAGGCGGCCATTTTGGAGGACCATGCAACCAACCAAGTACCATGAGGTTGCATGGAGGCTGAGCCCAGAATGATCTTGTAAATTCCTGTGTTAGGCACTTATAAGTTATTTTGTCTTTTTACCTTCTGTCAAACCAAACAATTTACTTCAATTAAGTCCTAACTGGTAAGAGGAGATTGTTACATAAGAGGAGACTGAGGAATTAACTTACTGTTTCAAACTTTTTTGTTGTGTCATGTGATCTTATCTTCAGGCCCACTAACTCACTTTTTTGTTGTAATTCTTGTGTAATTATGCAGTAGCACATGGATCTGTGACTCTACTCTGGACTATGTGTATGCAGTTATTGTATTCCTCTACCTCTACTTAATTCTGCATTGTGTTACATTGTAGAATTTTTGAAGCAATCCCGCTGTTTCTACTAATTCAAGGCGCTAGAATGTAATGATGCAATGCATGGCTCTCCGGTAAAGCCTTCCTGCAAGACTGCATACTTAATTGCCACGTCCACTGGGGTACTGGATATGAAAGAGTATGCGGCAGGTCTGCAGCAGGTCTATGGGATATGAATATTCATGGTGAAGAGCTGGCGGCAGGTCAGCAGCAGACTCTTTGTCATAGCCTTTTCTATCATGATAAAGAGTCTGTGGCAGATCTGCCGCAGACTCTTTGTTAAAGCCTTTTCTATGAATATCCATGATAAAGAGTATGCGGCAACGATGCGGCAAGTCTGCGGCAAAACTAATTTGCAAGTGAAAAAGATGACTGTCTGTGGCAAGTCTGCCGCAGGAGTATGTGGCAGGCTTATTTCTTTATAGTTCTATGGGTGAGCAAACAGCTAGGTCGTCTTGATACACCCAGTAATAAGCTCCGGCTGGAGTACCAATACATCGCGCATCAAACTTTAGACGAGTATCCATAATATATCCACTTTTGCAGCTGTATGTGTACAATTCCCCAATGGATGCTTCAGTGATGTGAACAAGCTTTGTGTTTGTACCTTCTTTAGGTTTGCCACATTTGACCTCTGTTTGTGGTGAACAATGATAAGAGAATATTATTTATTAGCACCAGTTTGTTGCTATATCTATTATTATATCTTGTTGTTGCATTTATTTTCAATTAGCGTAGTGCAACGTCAAAACAAAGAAACATGTATTTATCAACGAAACTTTTGATCAGCCCTTTCTACCTTTTATCCAACATATATGGCCGACAGGAAACAAAGATATCAATAAATAAGTTGATCAGAGGCTACATATGCAACTTTGGGGTCGAGAGATCAGCTCAGATGAGGTTAATTGTGTTTTTGTGTCATCCCTGCTCACTGCTTTATTCTGAGGGTAAGTGATTTTGTTTGTTACTTTTTTAAAAATAAATTTGGCGGGTCCTCTTTCTTAGCAGGGGCGTCGCCAAAGGGGGGGTGTGGGGGTGCGACACCCCCCCCCCACCTGTCAGGATATTGTCGGTAAAATTGCGCTGCCGTCGGGAAAAAGAGAAAAGGGGGAGGGAAAAAAAGAGAGGGAAAAAAGAGAGGGGAAAAAAAGAGAGGGGAAAAAAGAGAGGGAAAAAAAGAGAGGGAAAGGGAAAGAAAAGAAAAAAAGAAAAGGAAAAGAAAAGAAAGAAAGGAAAAGAAAGGAAAGAAAGGAAAAGAAAGAAAAGAAAAGAGAAGAAAGAAAGAGAAAAGAGAAAAAGAGGGAGGAGAGGAAAGAAAGGGGGGAAAAAAAAAAGGAAAAAAGAAGAAATAAGAGTGAAAGGGAAACAAAAGAAACGGGAGATGAAAGAGAGGAGAGAGATGGGAGGTAAGAGTCTGAGAGAGGAGGAGTGGGAGTAAGAGAGAAGGGGGTTGTTGGGTGGAGTCGTCCCGTCCAGGCGCGGATCCAGGGGGGGGGCCGAGCGTGCCTTGGCCCCCCCCCCCCCCCACAAAAAAAAAAAAAAAAAAAAAAAAAGGAGAGAGAGAGAGAGAAGGAAAAGAAGGGAAAGAGGAGAGAAAGGGAAAAAAAGAAGAGGAAGAAGAAAAGAAAAGAGGGAAGAAGGAGATCGGGGGGGGGGGGGAAGGACTTGCCTCCCCCTTACCCCCCCCCCCCAATAAAAAAAATAAAAGAGAAGGAAGGAAAGGGAAAGAAAAAAGATAAAGAGGAGATAAAGGGAAGGACAAAATAGGAAGAAGAAAAGAAAAGAAGGGGGATATCAGTTGCAATTTTCCCGCCAACAAGTTGTGGATCGAGGGGGGGGGGGCAAAAGACCCTAGCCTCCTCCCCCCCCCCCCCCCCCCCGTCCCCGCTAAAAAAAGAGAGAAGGAAGGAAAAGGAAAAGAGGAGAGCTAAAAGGGAACAAAAAGAGGAAGAAAAAAAGAAAAGGGAGAAAAGAAGCGGAGATCAATTGCGTTTAATCCCGCCAACAATGTGTGGAGCGGGTTGGGGACCAAAATGACCGTGCCCCTCCCCCCCCCCCCCCCCCCAGCAAACCTAAAAGAGAGATAAGGAAGGGAAGTGAAAGTGAAAGAGGAGAGAAAGGGAAAGGAAAAAAAAGGGAATGAAGAAAGGTAAGGGATATCAGTTGCAATTTCCCCGCCAACAAGGTGTAGATCGGAGGGGGGGGGGGGGGGGGCACTGGCATGCTGATAGGGGAAGGGGGGGGGGGGGGGGTTGGAGAAATAGAATTCAAACGTGGTTTATTTATAATTCCATAACGGTGGTTAACAAATAATGCTGAAATGAGATAATTTTCCTCACTTCATGCGTTTGTTGGAAAATGACAAATTCCTAAATTTACAGCCAGGCAAGAAAATGCTTCGTGAGATGCCTACATATCAGGGCCCGCGGAACGGCGGGGATCGGGATCCTCGAGCCCCTCCCCCACAATTTCTTTGAAAAAGTATATTAAAGAGAAATAGAAAGAAAGAGAGCGAGAAAGAAAAAATAGTTAACTGCCAGTGTCACATTATAATGGGGTATCAAAATATGCTCATCTGACCATGATTAAAATTAATGCCTAAAATCCTAAGGGCTCTGCCCCTGGATTCCACCTAGGGCCCTAAGGCGGGCCCTTAGATGCTCATATGACGGTCATTGAATGCCTAAAACCCCTGATTTATGGGGGCTCTGCCCTCTGGACCCCACGCCAAATAGTGTCCTGCTAGTGTAACAAATAATAAGGTATCAAAAATGCTCATCTGACCGTAATTAAACGCCTAAAACCCTTGAGATTCCGGGGCTCCGCCCCCTGAACCCCAAGCCAATTAGTGACCTGCCATTGTAACAATTAGGTATCAAACTAATGCACATCTGACCGTAATTAAATGCCTAAACTCCTGAACTTCCGGGGCTCTGCCCACTGGACCCCGTCTAGGGTGCTAAGGCGGACCCCTGAATGCTAATCTGACCGTAAATTAAAACCTTAAACCCCTGAGCTTCCGGGGCGGACAAGGTATCAACATTATGTTCATCTGACAGCAGGCGCGTAGTCAGGGGGGGGGGCGGTGGGGTAGTCCCCCAATAAACATCGGCCAAAAAAGAGAGGAGTGTAAAGGAAGAGGACGTAGGAAGAAAAGGGAATAGACAAAGAACATATTTGAAATTTAGACAAGGATTAAGAGTCAAGAACGGTACAACGAATCGTCTTCTTTCTCTAATGAATTAATGAAACGTCAAAGCTTCCGCGCTACGCGCGGGGGAGGGCAGGGGGAACTTAATTCAGACGAGGATAATTTTCGGGAACGGTACAACGAATCGTCTTCTTTCTATAATAATTTAATGTAACGTTGAAGCTTCCGCGCTTCGCGCGGAAGGGGGGGGGGGGAATTGATTTAGACAAGGATTAAGAGTCGAGAATGGTACGACGAATCTTCTTTCTCTAATGATTTAATGAAAAGTAAAAGCTTCCGCGCTTAGCGCGGGTGGGGGAAACTAAATTATTTTCGAGAGCGGAACAACGAATCGTCTTCATTCTCTAAAAGTTTAATGAAACGTCGAAGCGGGGGGGAAACTGAATTTAGACAAGGATTAAGAGTCGAGAACGGTACAACGAATCGTCTTCTTTCTTGAATGATTTAATGAAACGTAAAAGCTTCCGCGATTAGCGTGGGAGGGGGGGGAACTGAATTTAGACAAGGATTAAAAGTCATAACGGTACAACGAATCGTCTTCTTTCTCTAATGATTTAATGAAACGTACAAGCTTCCGCGCTTCGCGCGGAGGAGGAGGGGAAAACTGAATTCAGATGAGGATTAAGAGTCGAGAACGGTACAACGAATCGTCTTCTTTCTCTAATGATTTAATGAAACGTAAAAGCTCCGAGCTTTGCGCGGGAGAGGGGGATGAATTAAGACGAGGATTAAGAGTAAAAACTGTACAACGAATCGTCTTCTTTTTCTAATGATTTAATGAAAAGTAAAACTATTTTCAGACGAGTAGGCACGTACGGAAGGGGGGAGGGGGTTAGGGGGTTGACCCTCCCCCCTTCGGTTTTTTATGTGTGTATTTTGGAGCAACCCCCCCCCCCCCCCCTTTCTGTGATTTTTTTTTTTTTTTTTTTTGTAATTAAAAAAAAATTTAAAGAAAATATGCCAATGGCTGACCTAAAAAAGGTGACCTCACCCCCCCCCCCCCCCCAACGGAACAAATGTCAAATTTGAGACCAAAAAAAAAATAGTGTCCTCTTCCCCCCCCCCCCCCCACTTATTTAGCGGCTGGCTGAGTCGTTACGATTTTTTTTTGGACCAAAAAAAAAAAAGTGGGCCCCCCCCCTAAGAAATCCTGGATCCGCGCCTGGTCCCGTCGAGGGAGCAAGAAAGACACGGGTAAATATGTTGCTGTGTCGGGTCAGCTGTGTCGGTATTCTTGCTCGATCCTCGTGTACTATATCAATGCAGAAGTTTGAAGTCGTTGAGATGTATATTGTCGGTCGGCCGACAAGTTTTTTTTCCCTACGAACTGTGACTTCTTATCCACTGTGACGACTTTAAGAGTGACTACAACTACAATACTTGTATTTTCTCGAAGTTTCACTTTCCTATAATATCAGCTAAAGAAATTTTTTCGGGGAAACTAAATTCAAACAAGGTTTAAAAGTCAACAACGGTACGACGAATCGTCTTCTTTCTTTATATTGTAATGAAACGCCAAAAATTCCGCGCTTCGCGCGGAAGGGGAAAACTTCATTTAGACGAGTCGAGAACGGTACAACGAATCGTCTTCTTTCTCTAATAATTTAAGGAAACGTCAAAACTTCCGCGCTTCGCGCGAGAGTGGAAAACTGAATTCAGATGAATAGGGCTTATTGAAAGTCGAAAACGGTACAACGAATCGTGTTCTTTCTCTAATAATTTTGAGGAAACGTCAAAGCTTTCGCGCTTCGCGCGAGAGGGGAAACTGAATTCAGATGAATAGGGCTTAATAAGAGTCGAAAACGGTACGAGAAATCGTCTTCCTTTCTCTATATTGTGATGAAACGCCCAAAATTTCGCGCTTCGCGCGGAAGGGGAAAACTTAATTTAGACGAGTCGAGAACGTTACAACGAATCGTCTTCTTTCTCTAATAATTTAAGGAAACGTCAAAGCTTCCGCGCTTCGCGCGAGAGTGGAGAACTGAATTCAGAAAAATAGAGCTTATTAAAAGTCGAAAACGGTACAACGAATCGTGTTCTTTCTCTAATAATTTGAGGAAACGTCAAAGCTTTCGCGCTTCGCGCGAGAGGGGAAACTGAATTCAGATGAATAGGGCTTAATAAGAGTCGAAAACGGTACGAGAAATCGTCTTCCTTTCTCTATATTGTGATGAAACGCCAAAAATTCCGCGCTTCACGTAGGAGGGGGTAGCTTCATTCAGATAAGGATTAAGAGTCGAGAACAGTACACCGAATCGTCTGCTGTTTCTCATAATTTAATGAAACGTCAAAGCTTCCGCGCTTTGCGCGAGAGGGGGGGGGAACTGAATTCAGAAAAGGATAAACAGTCGAGAACGATACAGCAAATCGTCTTCTTTTTTATAATAATTTAATGAAACGACAAAGCTTTCGCGCTTCGCGCGGGAGGGGGGGGGGGGAACTTCATTCAGTCAAGGATTACCAGTCGAAAACGGTACAATTAATCGTCTTTTTTTCCTAATAATTTAAGGAAACCTCTAAGCTTCCGCGCTTCGCGCGGGAGGCCCATCACCCACCCCCCCCTAATGAGCGCGCTTTTAAGTGATTCTCTTGCTCACTACCGCCCCTCCCTAAAATAAGATCCTAGCTCCGCGCCTGCATTAAAATATATAGCTATGATGCTGACTAAATTGAAGAAATAATTCGTATATTTATGTCGTCGAGGAAAATGACCATTTTGCGCATATGCAAGTACTATAGATAGTCCATAGAAAAAACAATTTAGCCTTCGGCCCCAGGTTTATAGGGTTGAATTTGTAGATATTGGACATTTAATTTTGTCGGTAATTGGTGGCTAGTTTTGTCGGTAATCGTTGGCCTCTACACCCCCCCCACTGAAAAAGGTCTAGCGACGCCCCTGTTTCTTAGCAGTTGGGGGGGGGGGGATTATAATGCTGGGGCATTGACAAGGGGAATCACCATGTACTCATATTTGATTGTATATAGGAAGAGTTATTTCCATAATTCATTCATACCATCCAAAAGGCATAGATATAACATAACTGAGCAATTATTAGAGACCAGCTAGCAACAGTTTCCTCAGCGTTTAGTTCATGCAGGTGGCAGTATGATTTAAAAGAAATTTCTATGAATAATTCATACCATCCAAAAGGCATAGATATATCATACCTGAGCAAGTAGATGGTGTTAGAGACCAGCTAGCAATAGTTCCCTCATCGTTTAGTTCACAAACTACCGTCAGGTTATTAGGGTCTGATGTGAAGCCACTACTGCAGGTGTAATTGTATGCTTCCCCAGGGCTTCCTTCAGTGATTGAAATAGACTCTGTGTTTGTACCATTTTCAGGTGAGCCACATTTGACCTCTGTTACAGGTAAAGAATGAAAAGAGAATATTAGTTAATTTGTTGTTTGATTTTATTCTTGTAATTCTACCATGTTTTTATTATCAATTATCGCAAGTTAAATTAGATGGAACTTCGACTGCGCGCAGTCGAAAATGATGCCTCCGCCATATAGCGATTTCACAAACCAAAACAGAAGCAATTTTTCAAATTCAAGTTTAATTGTAATACATTAACAGGTTGTCAGAATATCGTGATTATACAAGCTATTTTTCATATACATGTATATGACCCTTTTATCTTTGACCTCATGACCCTAAAATCTTATCAGTTCATTGGCTTTGCAAGATACATACATGTCTTGAGTTTGATGGTAATCCGTCCGTTGATTCTATTAATAATGCGATCACAAGTTTTTTGTGCATATATAATGAGCCCCATGACCTTGACCTTTGACCTCATGACCCCCAAATTTAATCAATTCATTAGCTCTACAAGATACATAGGCCTGAATGACCTAAGTTTGGCAGGAATCCATTGATCGGTTCTTGAGATAACGTGATCACGAGAACGGGACATATGGGGTGCGGACGGACGGGCAACCCGAAAACAAAATGCCTTCGGCTACTTCGTAACGGAGGTATAAAAATAGAAACACTAGTATTGCAAAGTTACTTTTTTAATTCTTTTTACCCTGGTAACAGGCTACTAAAATGATATGGTTTCTGTAAATAAGTACGTCATTTTCAACGTTTTATCCAAGATGGATGACGGGACCCATAGATATAAATAAATAATTTGATACATTATGCTACAGGTGCAACTTTGCTATACCGGTATATATTCGGAGTTGAGAGATCAGCTCAGATGAGTTTAATTGTGTTTCTGTGTCTTCCCTACTCACTGCTTTATTCTGACGGTAAATGTTGTTCGTTACGTTACGTTCTTTTATTTTTATTTGGCGGGTCTTCTTTCTAAGCAGTGGGAGGGGGGTAAAATGCTGGGGCATTGACAAGGGAATCATCATGTAATCAAATTTTTGATATAGGAAGAGTAATTTCCATGATTCATTCATACCATCCAAAAGGCATAAATATAACATACCTGAGCATGTACATGGTATTGGAGACCAGCTAGCAACAGTTCCCTCAGTGTTCATTTCATGTGGGTGGCAGTGTAACGTTAAAGTAATTACCACGATTAATTCATACCATCCAAAAGGCATAAATATATCATACCTGAGCAAGTAGATGGCGTTAGAGACCAACTAGCAATGGTTCCCTCAGCGTTCAGTTGACAAACTACCGTCATGTTATTAGGGTCTGATGTGAAGCCATGACTGCAGGTGTAATTGTATGCTTCCCCAGGGTTTCCTTCAGTGATTGAAATAGACTCTGTGTTCGTACCATTTCCAGGTGAGCCACATTTGACCTCTGATTGACGTCAAGAAGGATAAGAGAATATTATTACTGTGAGTTTGTTTTTATACCCTTTATTCTACCTTGCGGTTTATCTTTGTTTCAATTATCGACCTCAAACAATAGAAACACTGGTTTTTCAACATATTCTTTAAAGCATTTTCAATGGAAAACAAGGTTAGTAAAAATCATATTCCTTCTGTAAAAAAAAGAAGAAGTTTTTTCTACTTTTTATCCAATATGACCGACAGGACCCAATGACATGAATAAATGATTTAATACATATGCTACGGATGCAACTTTGCTATATATATATTCGAGGTAGAGAGATCAGCTCAGATGAATTGAATTGTGTTTCTGTGTCATACCTGCTCACTTCTTTATTCCGAGGGTAAATGATTTTGTATGTTATGTTACGCTTTTTTTTGGGGGGGGGGGGGCGGGCCTCTTTCTTATCACTGGGAGGGGGGATGTGGTAAAATGCTGGAACATTGACAAGGTAATCACCATGTAATCATAACTTTTGATATAGGAAGAGTAATCTTCATGATTCATTCATACCATTCAAAAGGCATAGACATATTAACATACCTGAGAAGTAGATGGTATTGGAGACCAGCTAGCAACAGTTCCCTCAGTGTTTAATTAATTCATGTGGGTCGCAGTATGATTTAAAAAAAAATTCTATGATTAATTCATACCATCCAAAAGGCATAGATATATCATACCTGAGCAAGAAGATGGCGTTAGAGACCAGCTAGCTATAGTTCCCTCATCGTTTAGTTGACAAACTACCGTCAGGTTATTAGGGTCTGATGTGAAGCCATGACTGCAGGTGTAATTGTATGCTTCCCCAGGGTTTCCTTCAGTGATTGAAATAGACTCTGTGTTCGTACCATTTCCAGGTGAGCCACATTTGACCTCTGTTTCAGATGAAGAATGAAAAGAAATTATTACTTTATTTGTTGTATGATTACATTCTTGTAATTCTACTTTGCGGTTTGTATTTATTATCAATTATCCAAAGTTAAAATATAGAAACACTGGTATTTCGAAGCAAATTTTGTTGCTGTTGTCTTTACCCTGGTAATAGGTTACTAAAATTCTTTACCTTTGGCAAAAGAAACAAGTCATTTTCTATTCTATGTGTCATGCAAGATGGCCGACGGAGAAAAGGCATGGTTTGTCAGTATTCACAATGTTAAAACTGAGCAAGAAGATGGCGTTAGAGACCAGCTAGCAACAGTTTCCTTAGTGTTTAATTAGTTTATGTGGGTGATGATGATGATGATGAACAGCATTTGTATAGCGCCATTTATCTGCAAAAGCATTCAAAGGCGCCTGGCTCCCTCAATATGTCACATATTATTCGCAATGTTGCCGGAAAAGATAGGTTTTGAGTTCAGATTTAAAGGTATCAATGTTGTTACAATTTCGAAGTTGGACAGGTAGAGAGTTCCAAAGATGCGGAGCAGATGAAGAGAAGGCTCTATCCCCGTATGTTTTTAGACGGGTACTGGGCACTTGAAGAACGAGTCCCGCACAGCGTAGTCCTGGTCGTAGCTATAGTCCTGGGTGGCAGTATGATTTAAAAAAAAAATCTATGATTAATTCATACCGTCCAAAAGGGATAGATATATCATACCTGAGCAAGAAGATGGCGTTAGAGACCAGCTAGCTATAGTTCCCTCATCGTTTAGTTGACAAACTACCGTCAGGTTATTAGGGTCTGATGTGAAGCCATGACTGCAGGTGTAATTGTATGCTTCCCCAGGGCTTCCTTCAGTGATTGAAATAGACTCAGTGTTCGTACCATTTCCAGGTGAGCCACATTTGACCTCTGATTCAGGTGAAGAATGAAAAGAAATTATTACTTTATTTGTTGTCTGATTTCATTCTTGTAATTCTACTTTGAGGTTTGTATTTATTATCACTGATAATCCAAAGTTAAAATATAGAAACACTGGTATTTCGAAGCAAATTTTGTTGTTGTTGTCTTTACCCTGGTAATAGGTTACTAAAATTCTTTACCTTTGGCAAAAGAAACAAGTCATTTTCTATTCTATGTGTCATGCAAGATGGCCGACAGGCCCAAATATAAATAAACAATTTGATGCATATGCAGCGGATTCAACTTTGCTATGTAAATTCGAGGTCGACAGATCAGCGCAGATGAATTTTCTTGTTTTCGGTGTCATCCCAGCTCATAACTCAATTCTAAAGGTTCATGGTTTTGTGTATTAAATTACGTTTCGTATCTTATTTTAGTCTATTACGTTTGTTTAAGGCATGGTTTGTCAGTATTCACAATGTTAAAACTAAGGTAGTACTGGAGACCAGCTTGCAATAGTTCCCTTAGCGTTCAGTTCATGTGGGTGGCAGTATAATGTAAAAGTTATTTCCATGCTTAATTTAAACCATCCAAAAGGCATAGATATATCATACCTGAGCAAGAAGAAGGCGTTAGAGACCAGCTAGCAATAGTTCCCTCATCGTTTAGTTGACAAACTACCGTCAGGTTATTAGGGTCTGATGTGAAGCCATGACTGCAGGTGTAATTGTATGCTTCCCCAGGGCTCGCTTCAGTGATTGAAACAGACTCTGTGTTCGTACCATCTCCAGGTAAACCACATTTGACCTCTGATTCAGGTGAAGAATGAAAAGAAATTATTACTTTATTTGTCGATGATTTTATTCTTGTAATTCTACCGGTATGTATTTATTATCAATTATCCAAAGTTAAAAAAAAAAACACTGGAATACTAAAATTCTTTACCTTTGGTTAAAAAAACACGTCATTTTCTATGTTTTATGCAAGTTGGCCGAAGGGCCCAAAGATATAAATACACAATTTGATGCATATGCTACGAATGAAATTTAGCTATGTATAGGGGTTGTCAGATCAGCACAGATGAATGTAATTGTTTTCGGTGTCATCCCAGCTCATAACTAAATTCATGGGGTTTATGATTTTGTGTATTAAATTACGTTTCGTACTTTATTTTAGTCTATTACATTTGTTTATAGGAGAAAAGGCATGGTTTGTCAGTATTCACAATGTTAAAACTGAGCAAGAAGATGGCGTTATAGACCAGCTAGCAATAGTTCCCTCAGCGTTTAGTTCATGTCGGTGGCAGTACGATTTAAAAAAAATTCTATTATTAATATAAACCATCCAAAAGGCATAGATATATCATACCTGAGCAAGAAGATGGCGTTAGAGACCAGCTAGCAATAGTTCCCTCATCGTTCAGTTGACAGACTACCGTCAGGTTATTAGGGTCTGATGTGAAGCCATGACTGCAGGTGTAATTGTATGCTTCCCCAGGGCTTCCTTCAGTGATTGAAACAGACTCTGTGTTCGTACTATTTCCAGGTGAGCTACATTTGACCTCTGATTCAGGTGAAGAAATGAAAAGAAATTGTTTATTTAATTGTCATATGATTACATTCTTGTAATTCTACCTTGCGGTTTGTATTTATTATCAGTTAAAAAATAGAATTACTGGTTATTCAGAGTTTCTTTTTGTTTGTTGCCTTTTACCGTGGTAATAGGCTACTCAAATTCTATACCTTTGGTTTTAAAAAAACACACTCAGTTTACTACGTTTCATCCAAGATGGCTGACGGGCCCAAAGATATAAATAGATAATTCGATGTATATATGCTATGGATGCAACTTTGTTATAATACAAATAATATATTAGTTTTTATATAGCGCTTATTACAATCACTGAGCGCTTTCAAACTTGGAGATAATTACCCCGGCTCTGTGATGCCATTACGGTGCTCTAGAATTTCAAAGAACTAGCTCTTGCCATGTACCCATTTACATCACCTGGGTTGAGTGTGGCAAATGTAGATCAATGTCTTGCCAAAGGACATTAGTGCCGCGGCGGGTCTCGAACCGCGGACCTTATGGTCGACAGTCCGGCGACTTAACCACTCGACCACGGCACCTCTGCATGTATATTCGGGGTTGACAGATCCAGTGGCGGATCCAGGATTTGCCGATAAGGGTCTTAAAAATCGCGCCGACCAAAATTTCGCTCAGTGGGGGGGGGGGGGGGGGGGGGGGGGGGGGGGGTAAGAGCACATTTTTTTGGGGGGTCCAGTTTTTGAGAGAAAATTTCGCAACGACTCAGCCGGCCGCTGAATAAGCGGGGGTGGGGAGGGGGGGGGGGGGGGTGTGAGCACTTACTACAACAAATCATATTCTTTTTAAACAATTAGAAAAAAGGCCGGGGGGGGGGCGGGCCCGTCGGGCACCCCCCCCCCACCCCCCGTGGATCCGCGCCTGGACAGATCAGCTCAGATGAGTTTAATTGTGTTTTGATATTTTGTATATTAAATTACGTTTTGTTTTGCATAGTTTTGTTTTTATTTCAGTTCAGTAGATTTGTCTGAAGGACAAAAGGCATGGTTTGTCAGTATTCACAATGTTAATACTGAGAAAGAAGGTGGTAATGGAGATCAGCTAGCAATAGTTCCCTCAGCGTTCAGTTCATGTGGGTGGTAGTATAATGCTGGGGCATTGGCAAGGGTATCATCATGTTATCATAATTATATTTCATATACCCGGTAGAATGAGTAGTTTTCATAGTTTAATCCTACCATCCAAAAGATTTGTTGAGAGAAAAGGCATGGATTAGTAGGAGACCAGCCTGTAGGTCCCGTGACCAATTTCTGGGAACAAAGGTTTGAAAGTGTTTTTGTGTTCCCTGATGAATACACAACAATTTTGACTCGGGTTGCCCCCTTGAAAATGTCAAGCATTTCCGGTAGGGGTCAACATAGGTCAAACAGGGGTCAAATTTTAAATATATTCCAATCGTGTTGATATGCAAATTAATTGTCTAGTCATGAGGATTCCAAAAATGTATAGTTTGTTACATACTCTTCTTATATAACAAATTATAATTACATGGTGATTCCCTTGGCAATGCTCCAGCAATATACCCCCCCCCCCTCCCCCACTGCTAAGAAAGAGGCCCCGCAAAAAAAAAGGAACATAACAAACAAAATCATTTACCCTCAGAATAAATCAGTGAGCAGGAATGACACAGAAACACAATTCAACTCATCTGAGCGGATTTCTTAACCCAAATATATAGGCCTTAAAGGTGAAATTCATAGAATATCACAAATATGTCAACTAATGTATCACTAGAAACTGGTAAGCTAACAGATGGGCATCAGACAAGTTATAGGTCATCTACATATCGGGTGATTTATAAAAACTACAAAAACAACCACCTCCATAGCTGCTGGGATATACGAGAGATTCGCCGGAAAAATAACGATGTTTTAATGACGTCACTATATGGACCAACACTGCCCAAGCAGACGACATCCCTTAGAGAATGAACATAATTGCAAAGCTATTATTTCTCAAATTATAATGAGTTTAGTGTATATAAATGTAATGGCATATCAAACCATTCAAAAGGGGATATGACCCGATTCTGATAAATAAAATATTTTGCTTGTAAATACACAGGATAGGGGTTACTTAACAATAAAAGAAACCAGACTTTCAAATTGAAAACCCCCCCGGAATGATATTAAGGACGGCATTTGTTCCCTCTTGAAACGCCGAACATACCCCGGTGTGTGCAGCTGAATATACAATGGCGTCTTATTTTGTTTACAAGCGACAGATTCCTTTATTTTTGTATCGCTGCATTTGTCATCAAAATAAAACCATGCGCGGGGTTCAGAGTGAGGCAATAGATTATACATTTAGCCTGACGGTAGTGAAGTAAGAAAAAAAACTCAAGAGAAGATGAATACACAGGCACTGAAAATGTGTGAGATGTCATGGGACATCGTCTGCTTGTGCAAGTCATGTCCATACTGTGATCTCGCACATCTCAGCAGCGTTCGGAGAGCTCTTCAAGTGCTATGCCGGGGCTTTTTTTCAAGCGTTTTGTAATTTATAATAATCATTACTTCGAATGTTTCCAAGCATTGAATTTTGATTACCTTGTCGAAACAAGTTTCAACTTTGCAATAATGAAAATAAAGTTAGTTTTTAAAATCAATGAATATCTACTTTAAGCAAAGTTGCATTCGTAGCATATGTATTAAATTATTTATTGATACATTTTGGTCCTGTTGACCATATTGGATAAAAAGTAGGAAAAAAACGTCTTCTTATGGAAGGAATATAATTTTTGCTATTAAACCTATGTGCCACTGAAAAAAGCTTTTAAAAAATATGTTGATAAACGGCAGTGTTTCATATGACGTCACACTTTGGTACTGTGTAAGACTAATGATAAATTATAGCAAAAGTTTGTTTCCTATACCATCATGCGATTATTGTTTGTAATGGTTTTTAATCGCGAATCCATGCGACAGGTGATAAAGGATTGCGTTCAATGATTATGCAAATTAATGCGAATAAATTTGTGCATTTCAAGAGACTAAAGCAGGGCTCCCACTTAGCCAAGTTGTATTAGCGAGTTATGGCGAGTTGTGGTGAGTTGTCTCAAAGAGGCACTCGCAATAACTCGCTAACAACTCGGTATGGCTTAGCGTAACTCTTTACAACATTCCATGACTTTCCCCGGACTTTCCTCGAAGTCGCGAGCAGTTCCAAAATTTTGAACATGTTCAAAAAATGTCCCCGATTCGTTGTAATTCGAGGTGAACTCGCCTACACTCGTAATATTCTCGCATTACTTGTAACAAGCTCGCGCTGCACTCTTCATTAGGTGGCTAGTTGCTACGAGTATATTACGAGTGTTAAGCAAGTTCACCTCGAGCTAAAACGAATCAGCGAAAATTTTGAACATGTTCAAAATTTGCACTTATTCGTTGTTACTCGAGGTGAATTCGTTGTTACTCGAGGTGAACTCGCTTACACTCGTAATATACTCGCATTACTCGTAACAAGCTCGCGCTGCACTCTTCATAAGGTGGCTATAGTTGCTACGAGTTATGAGTGCAGCGCGAGCTTGTTACGAGTAATGCGAGAATATTACGAGTGTAGGCGAGTTTACCTCGAATTACAACGAATCGGGGAATTTTTTTGAACATGTTCAAAATTTAGGAACTGATCGCGACTTCGAGGAGAGTCTTGGAATGTTGTAAAGAGTTACGCTAAGCCATACCGAATTGTTCGCGAGTTATTGCGAGTGCCTCTTTGAGGCAACTCGCCACAACTCGCCATAACTCGCTAATACAACTCGGCTAAGTGGGAGCCGGGTGGCGAATTTTTTTTCCGTACTCGAGAGAGCAAAAATCCCATGTGCGCATGCGCGTGGACTTATGATTTCTCTGCTACTTCCCATACAAAATGTACATGTACACACTACGAGTACGCGAAGGCATAGTAGTCTTCAAACGCAGACTCTGATTTGACAGTTTGACAAATCAATATGCGTATGTGTCGCGATGTGCTTATTCAAGTCTGTGTAGTTGTATGATTCAGACCCAGTAGTGCATATGGAAATACATTGCAACTTGTATAGAATGGTATAGTAGTCTGCAAGCACAGACGCTAATCTGACAGTTTGACAACATACTAGTAGTGTGCTGAGAAGTACTTTATTCAAGTCGCCAACTTGTATAGAATGGCCAATAAATGACCTTATGGTGTGTGGGTTTATCATATATAGGCCTACTATCGTTTGTTCAGAGCCAGAAGGGCATTCGTTGTGTTAAGAGTTAACATCCTTCTGGCTCTCAACAGACCATGATTATAAATAAAAGTCATACAGAGAGTGCGAGCATACTGGAGGGAGAGCTAGAGAGAGAGAAAGAGAGAGAGATAGAGAGAGAGAGAGAGAGAGAGTGTGAGAGAGCAGTGGCACAACACAGAAAACTACGAAAACTTGAATAAAAGCACTACTCAATACACAATAGGCCTATATTATTCTGTCAAACTGTCAGATTAGCGTCTGTGCTTGCAGACTACTATGCCACTCTGCAAGTTGAGATGCCTTTCCAATACACGCACCAGTAGGGTCTGAATCATAAAACTACACATATTTGAATATAAAGCACTACTCAAGACACTATGTTGTCAAACTGTCCGATTAGCGTCTGTGCTTGCAGACTACTATACCATGCTATTCAATTTGGGATGCATTTCTGTAAGCACTAAAATGTCTGAATCATACAACTACTCAGACTTGAATACTAGTACTATTGCTACGCACGATATATGCGTAATTGTTTTGTCAAACTGGCAAATCAGAGTCTGTGTTTGAAGACTACTATGCCATCGTTTACTCGTAGAACGCGAATCGTGCACACATGCGAATACATGTACATTTCGTATGGGAAGTAGCAGAGAAATCACAAGTCCACGCGCATGCGCACATGGGGTATTTGCCCTCTCGAGTACGGAAAAAAAATTCGCAGCCGGGTGGGAGCCCTGCTTGAAGGACAGCACGAATTAACACGTGGAGTTGAACGTCGGACTCGGAGCCAAGCAAGACAAGCTTTTGGCTTTGCTCTAGTTATATTTTATTTTTTTACTTAAATTTTCTTTGGAGCTAATATGAGATCTCTTGATAACCTTAATCTCCAATTGAACTAAACTGATATTTCCTTTGTCTGACAATTTTGTTTTGTCTTGAATTCATCGTGAAGTTTATTATGCTGAGATCGGACTTTCACTCCGTTGATAAAAGTGTACTGGACTGACTACACCCTTGGCTGTCGTTGCAACAAGTCGGCCTTGCACAGAAGTAAGGGGAAATGTGAATGATCTGGATCGTCAATATCTCAACGTGAATAGTCAAAGGCTCATCAACGGTGGCGTACAACTTGTGGACTTTTATGTATGGACCTTGTGTAATCTCAGCAATACAGTGCGTATATAAAATTAAAAAAAACTATATCCAACTTTGGTGGCTTCTATTTAAAAATGATGAAGCTATGTGACCTCGAATCATATTTCATTGTAAAGATATAGATACCTTGTAACTTTTTTTCTTCTTTCTTTTGCTATTTAATTCAAAATTGTGTTTACCTTCAGATGGACCTCATTTACAAGCGCAATGTGCTTCTTAGAGGCCCTGGCCTATTATATTTTCTGTATTTATGATTAAATAATTCATTTTTATGATGCCAAATAAACTTAATTTAATTTAATTGAATTATGTACACATTTAATCTTTTCTATGAACAAATCTTTGCGTTCAAGGAATACCACAAGGTTTCATCGTTCACTCACTTCACTGAGAATCGGACCTCCCAATGGACTAATGATGATTTATTATTTTCTTCACACTAGATAGAGTTTGGGGAGGTTGGCACTGGCCGTTCATAGGCAATTATTTCCCTTTAAAGAATGTTTCCTACCTGTGGAACAGTTGGTGTCTATATAGCCGGTAACACATTGGCATGAATAAGCGTTGATCAGATTGGTACACGTGCCTCCATTCATGCAAGGAGTAGAGGAACACTCATCAACGTCTAGAGAAAAAAAGAGGTGGAGCACCTTATATATACAGGTATACAGATCAATATGAATCATAGTCTCGGGTCGAGTTGAGATTCTCAAGCCTAACGTATCAAGGAATTACAAAAAAAAACATTTTTACATATTTGATATTGTCAAAACACTATTTATTCTAGGCAATTAAAGTGCTCTCTAATGCCTCAGTCACACCTTTGCGTATTTGGCTTGCGTATTGCTGCGTAATACCCGAACGCAGACAAAAGCAGGCTATGTATGAAGGGGTGACTAAAGTTCGCGGACATTTTAGAACATATAACAAAATGTGATATTCGAACTATGATTTCTCATATTCTACACAAATGTATTTATTTCAATTATTACTATATGGACTGCAAAGTTTTTTTACTACAGATTGGTTCAACTAGAAAATTTATCGTCGAAGGATTTCGGAGATATCGCGATCTAAAAATTCGATGTCCGATCGTTCGTGCGCGCTGCATCTAAACAAGTCATAAAAACAACGAGACCTAACTTCACGCATGGGGGTTAACAGTTGATTAATCAAAAAGTGTGATCCGTCAAAAATAAGGTAATATCATAATTTGCAAGGCAAGATATCATACAATCAGTTAGTACCACTTTTTACTTACGATTTTGAGGAAATCTGGTCTCAATTTAAAGATTTTCAGACCCTTATCGATAAGTTGATCATTTTTCGAAACGGACGCAAAATATTGCAAAATTTGCCGATCTTTTGTCAATATTTTCACAATTTCGTACCCAATTCCAAAGAAAATTTCACCTCTGGGTAATTTTATGTTCCTCTTTCCATTGGTGATATCAGATTTTTGTAATCTTACTGATTTTTTGAGATAGCGAACTTAGGTCACGCGCGAACTTTGGTCACACCACCATACGCTGTGCAATTTGCAATCGCTTGGGGATGGGTTTCATTACTTGTTTGTATGCCCTACCTTTCGTTCAGACAGAAAATTGTTCATTGATAAATATTTTATTGAAAGACAAAATAAACTGAAAATGGATCAGCTTTTTAACTCTAATAATGTACAAACATGTTTAAACTTAGTTAAATTCTGTTGAAAAATAATGCTTCGTTTTCATTTATTTAAATATGTGCAAAAAACATGTTATGAGTTCAATATTAACTTTATGTTTCTCTTTTTTTGTCATAGATCAATTTATTAAATTGATATCAAGAATATTTTCAGTAATTCATTAATTCAGATATCAATTTACTGGTGCCAGTAAATTTCTTTTTCAATTGCTTCCATTAATTTCGTCATTAATTATCGTTTTAATTAATATTATCGTTTTGTTTTTGATTATCATTATTATTATCATCATCAATATTGTTATTATCATTATCATCATCAATATTGTTATTATCATTATCATCATAAATTTTCTCACTATTGTCGATAGTGTTATTTTGTATGGATTAACATTAATTATATTTATATTGTATATTTCACAGTGTTAAATTGACAAATTCAAACTGATTGTAAACTTCTCCAATACCCCAATGTGGGTGACATGAGAATAAATTGTCATTGTCATTGTCATTGCCATTGTCAGTCATACCCAATAAAGCGCAATAAAAACGTGCTCACAACGTACTCAATACACAGACTATAGCGCATATGCCTACGTATGGGCTACGCTGCGAGTAGCTCGTATAGTTGCCGCTGGTTGCCGCTCGCTTTAGGTAAGGTAAGGTAAGGTAAGGTATTTATTCATCAACATATCGCAGCCAATGGCTGAATTGCATGCATGATTTACAGATATTTGGTTTAAATATATTTAAAAAAAACATTATTTTTACAATTCATTATTTAACAATAATTCGACGAAAAAACTCAGTAAAACTCAAAAAGGGAAGAAAGAAATATAGGAAAAATGTGGAGCAGGAAAAAGGAAAGGAAAGTTGAGGAAGAGGGAGTGGAGAGAGAAAGGGAGAAAAGAAGGGAGAGAGAGAGAGAGAGAGAGAGCACTGAGAGAGAGAGAGAGAGGGGGGGGGGGGATGAAGAGGAACAAAGAGAGAGATGAACACGAACACAGAGCTGGTATAATATACAAATTACAAAATTAAAAATGTAAGTGAAAAAAGGAATTGATTTACAAAAAAATAATTTTGAGGCAAAAGAAAAAATATGTTTCCATATTTACAGGCAACATTTATCTTCAATTCATTATTTTGTGTGTTCTAAAACTCTAAGCTCAGGTTTTCAGCATTAGAGTTCAACAGTTTGATAATTTGTGGCATTGCGCTATTTTTGTAACGTTGTGTCCTACACTTCAGTTCTCGTAACCGGTTACTGTGTCTTAATTGTCTGTTTGATGATTGGCTTTCCGGTAGCCAATGGCGAAAGTTCTTGAAAAGCTTAGTGGCAAAGTCCCGACAGACTCTCTCCTTACTTTGAATGATACCACGTTACAAGCGCTGAGAGCACGTTGATAAGACTCGTACCTCCCAGCTATTATGGTCCGAAGGGCACGCTTCTGAATACGCTCTAATTGGTTCTCTTGGTGCAAGGTGAGTGAGAAGTGCCACACTACACAACAGTACTCAAGGATCGGCCTGATGTATGAGGTGAATACGGTGAGGAGGTCTAATGTAGCCCCCCCCCCCCACTCAGTGTTATTTAAGGTAACGCGTATGCTTGTTCCCTCTTCAGGGGCGGATCTAGCTTTTTGCTAAGGGGGGGGTTTGACCAAAATAATGACGATGCGGAGCATCGTCCACGAGCCGCGAAGCGGCGAGCCGATTTTTTTGTGGGTGTTTATTTGAACCCCGTAAGTGATGTTTTCCTGGCATCTATTAACACAATGGAGACCATAAAAAGCAGTGCATGATAACGTCTTTTTAAATCAAGTAACAGTTAAATAAAATAATGACGATGCGGAGCATCGTCCACGAGCCGCGAAGCGGCGAGCCGATTTTTTGGGGGGTGTTTATTTGAACCCCGTAAGTGATGTTTTCCTGGCATCTATTAACACAATGGAGACCATAAAAAGCAGTGCATGATAACGTCTTTTTAAATCAAGTAACAGTTAAATACACAGTTATATCCAGAGTTATCATGTGTTTGGTTAAGTTACCAGATGAGTTGAATATCTTCTCACAATATTTGCACTTGAAAGGGTTTCTCTCCAGCGTGCGTTCTTTTTTCTTTCTTTTTCTCTTTTTTTTCCCTTTTTTTTTTTTTTTTTTTTTTTTTTTTGGGCCGCCCAAGGGGGGGGTTTAAACCCCCTAAACCCCCCCCCGTAGATCCGCGCCTGCTCTTTTTGAAAGCATCCCCTATCTGAGGACTGCCAACATTTCCGAACCCCCCTTTCGCGGGCTTTTCACGGGCTTTTCCTGCCTTGGAGACCCCCCTAAATACGGAAAAATGCTCAATGTACCCCCCCCCCCCCCCTAAGTTCGGAATAATTTCTCAGGAGTCCAAAGAGATGAGAGAGAAAAAGAAAAAAAAAACCTTTTTAAAGAAATCTCAGGGTGAAAAGTAAAATACACCCCTTTTTTAAAAACAATTATCGGGCCGGACTTTGTCGCACGAAAAGTACCCCTTTACCGGACATGTTGGTAACACGCATGCGGTCATTCCGACCCCGGAGTGGGGGGGGGGGGGGGGGTTGTAGGCATACCAAAACGTTTGAGCATCCTCAACATATAGAGCTTTCTTGCGGCTCTGGATGTGATATAATTGACGTGATCTGTCCAAAGAAGGTCGTTCCTCACGATCACGCTAAGCAATTTTACCTGCTGACTTTCTGGTATGAGTTGATCAAGAAGCTTTATTTAGCTCGCTATCACCGCGATTAGTTGCCTATGCGCTGCATATCGGAAATAAAAGGCGGGGCACCTCACTCTTATGAATAATGTTTTAACTGAGATTTACATTCTTCGCGATAAATTAAACGGTTAGGAAACGGTTGCTGAAGGTCAGGTAAGGAGTTTCAATGTCGTCGATGCCGTGGGGTTGGGCTGGTGATATCCAGAGCATCTGGCCTGCATGACTCCAACATTTAATTATTTGACTCCTGCCAGGGAACAGAACCAGCAGGGCTGTTGTAGTAGGCCTTGATATAATTCCTTTGGGCCTGAGCTGCCTGAGTAGCTCAGCGACCTCTAGCCGGCTGCCCAGGATCAGCTAGGGTCTGCTCTCCTCGCCAGGTACCTGGCACTATGTTTATGTTCGGCGTCCTCCCTGCCCAAGGCTGAGTTCTGGATGCAAGGGTAGCGGGTTCTCATCAAGTTGTGCAGGCATACACATGCCTGTACCATGGTTCTGATGGTTGAAGGGGTTTGTCGGAGAGTGGTCAACAGCTAGCCTCTGAAATCGGATGGCAAGAATACCAAAAGCATTCTCTACCACTCTCCTTGCCCGGGACAGCCGGTAGTTGTAAATTCTCTCTTGTCTAGCAATAGCCGTCCTTGCATACAGCTTCATTAGCCATATCCTCAGGGCGAAGACCTCGTCTGCCACAAAGAAGTAGGGGGTACGTTTCTTCATCATCCTTGGGCATGGGCTCTGGTGGAAGCACTCCAAGGGTGGCAGATTCAAGGCGTTGTTTTAGTTCAAACGAGTTGAAGAGCTGTGCATCAGAGGTAGAGCCTTCGTATCCGACATCTTCCCACTCAAATTTGTACTTGGCGTCGACCAGGGCCATGAGTACAATAGAGTAGAAACCCCTGTAGTTGTAAAATATTGACCCACTATCCTCGGGGCACTTGATTGCAGCATGCTTGCCGTCCAAAGCACCAATGGTATGTGGAGAATTCCAGCGGTCTTCGAAGCCCTGTGCGACTGCTTTCCATTCCTGTGGGCTGGTGGGGCACCTCACCAGCTCGTCACCGTATTCCTCAATGATGGCAGTGCATACCTCACGTACCATGAGTGAAATGGTACGGTTGTCTACCCTAAAGCTATACATGAGTGACTTGTAGCTGTCGTCACCCATGGCCAGGTGTCTAAGGGTGATGGCCAGCTTCAGCGCGAGCGAGAGTGCTTTCCTGAAAAAAGGTGTCCTGCTTCTCCAGTCTTTCATGTAGTCTCTGCTCTAACTCTTTAAACATTTCAGGGGTTACCCTCAAAAAGTTCGTGAATGCCTCTTGGTCCTCGTCTTCCAGCTTCCTCATAACTTTTCAGTTGGTCGAATTGTCCCTTGTCCTTCCTCCGGCAGATCAAGGACCGCACCCAACAACTCCGAGGGATGTTGATGCAGCTCAAGCAGCAGCTTCCCTTGCTTATAATCTTCATTCGCCTCTTCTTCTTCCAGCTAAACCAAAAACTTAAGCTTTTGCAAAGCAGAGCTCTGCTGCAGGGCCATTGGATTATTTTTCTTGTAGAATCTTCAGAAGCTAAGATGTTTATGCCCAGTCCGTTGTTGGTTTTATTGTTGGCGTTCAGTCAGCTTTGACTATTTACGCCTGATCTGGTTTTCTAAGTCTTGTCGAGGTAGTCGAGTACTCGAGTCATCATGTAATTTTGCAAATTGTTTTAATTTGCAATCGAAGAAACTGTTAACCCCCCCCCCCTCTTTTTTCAAATGAGACAAAAACAAAAACAAATAGAACAGAAGCATGTCTTGGACATATAGACGGATAGACAGTGACTTGCCTTATAATTATGTTAACACTTACATGACACGCTCCTAATTGTATTAGAAGAGAAAAAGAAGAAGAAAAAAAATATATATACATATACATACACACACACACACACACGCACACACACACACACACACACACACACACACACACATTTATACTTCATATATACCCACATGTACATACATACTCAGACTAGATCCACTTATACCATGCATAGAGCCATATAATACATATACATAGTCTTTCTTACTTAATTATCATGTAAAGGCCTACTATATACGAAAGGTTTGTTTTTGAAGGATTTTTCTTTCTTTTTTTCCTTTTTGTGTGTGTGTGTGTATGTATACACATACATAAATACACATACCTATATTATACCTACTAATATGCGCAGGACACATTAATTATCATGTTTCGGCCTACTATACACGAACGGTTCGTTTAATTCTACTATCTATGGTTTAAATGCGCATTAAAACGAAATGATGAATAAGAGCACATCAGTAAGGTATATAGTTGTAAACTTGTAATGCTATATTTTACATTATTGTGATCTTGTCTAGTGAGCTAGGCGACGGCGAGCCCGCCGGACTGGGTTACTCCCCACCAAGGGGGGGGGGGGGGGGGGGGGGGTGGGGGTTAACATTTTTAAAATCGGGCCGAAATTTAATTTAAAAAAACACAACAACAACAAAGGGGGAGGGGTTCCTCCAAAATACACCCATTAAAACAAAAACGACGGGGGAGGTTTAACCCCCTCCCACTCCCCTTGCGTACGGGTCTGCTCCTCACCAAGATCCAAAGGCCTCTCCGGGCCTCTTGTCGATGCCCTCGCGCTGTTGGAGTCTCTAAATTCTGACGAGCGAAGCGAGTCAGAGAAGCGCCTCGGTTTCTCTGACTCGCTTCGCTCGTCAGAATTTAGAGACTCCAACAGCGCGAGGGCATCGACAAGAGGCTACTCCGGGCCTGACTAATTTCGCAGAGAGCCGCGAAGAGGAAAACCGCCGCACCCTGCGTAGGCATTGAGCCTCACACTAATGCCTCAGTCACACCTTTACGTATGATGCTGCGTATTGCTGCGCTGTACGGGGTATATCAATACGCAGCCGTTCCCAGCAATACGCGGCAAATTTGAAGGTAGCAGTCACACTATTGCGTATCTAGCTCGTAGGTAGCTCGTGTGCCGCTCGTACTAAGACTGCCTACGGTTGCCTATGACCAAGCTATAACTCGCTGTTGCTCATAGCGGTACGATTCAATACGCAGTTTGCTCGCCACGTTGCGTATGTAACTGGTTCTCTGCTCGTTTGCTGCTCGCTGGCCGCTCGCACCAGTACGTCTCGTTGCGTCTCACTGCGTGTTCGCTTGATTTAGCTCGTCTGTTGTTCGTACTGCTGCGTACCAGCTCGCTCTACAGCGTACCAGCTCGCTTGGGCTGCGACGGCGTATAAATAAAAGTCATTTTGCGGGCTTCTGACGAGTCTACATCTACAAGAAAAATTAATCTTATGAAAAAAAAATGGCCCAGCAGCAGAGCTCTGCCTTGCAAAAGCTTAAGCTTTTGGTTCAGCTGGAAGAAGCCGAGGCGAATGATGTTTATTTATTAACGTTATGAAGCGCAGCGACGGTGATTGGTGCTAGGCAACTAATCGCAGTGAGTTGCGCTTTATTGGGTATGACTGCCTATGTCTGCGTTCGGGCAATACGCAGCAATAGGCAAGCCCAATACGCAAAGGTGTGACTGAGGCATAAGCGAGCGACGGGGTTTCCTCAACCATTGACCGGCGGGGTTGCGCTTGCCAACCACCTCCGGACCCAGCCACCAGGTTGCCGTGCTTGTCATCTAGAGCAAGTGAATCAGTGCACTATAGTGAGGGTAAATCATAATCGGGGTAATATTGTCTATTCCTTTAACTGAGTGGTAACTTATAAATAAATATTGAATCGTACTGCTATGAGCAACAGCGAGCTATAGCGTGGTCATAGGCAACCGTAGGCAACCGCGTAGGTAGTCTGTGTACGAGCGGCATACGAGCTACCTACGAGCTAGATACGCAGTAGTGTGACTGCTACCTTCAAATGTGCTGCGTATTGATATACCCCGCATAGCGCACCATTACGCAGCAATATACTCAAAGGTGTGACTGCGGCATACGGAGCATGGAAACTACTTAAATTACATCATACAGAGTACAACTACAATAAAACAAAAACATTTGGTTCGTATAGGTCAATTTAGTGGGTATCTGATTTAAATGGTATTGACTTTGTATTGCCTTATAATATTTCTTCCTTATTCTCCAAAACGAATAGGAACTGAAAAGTGAAAAGTGCTATGTAATTATCGTTAATTATTATTATAATTATGAAACATTTTATACAATGAAGAAATGTACTCTACCATAGTTGCTTATGATAACTTGAACCATTTGCGTTATAGCATCTGGTACCAATGCAATGTGTAATAAAGTAAGTATACTGCTAGACTTTTCATTTTTATGTTCAAAAGAACCTTTTCAACAAGAAGCATGTTTCTTGCATGTTATTTGAAGATACTTCCTAGGCAGGACGTACCTATGTCGCAGGTTCTTCCTGTATATCCGGGCGCACATTTACACGAGAATCCGTTGACATCATCCATGCAAGTACCTCCGTTCAAACACAGTGTTCCCACACAATCATTGATATCTTTAATAGAAAAAATAACATTAACAAAACGTTAAAACAACGTTAGTCACCTGTCAGTCTAATTTATAGTTATTGCAATAGATCCAATTTCTCAGAGTAATAGTTTATATATTTTTTTTTTGACGACTTTTATTATACGACCCCTCCCCCTCCCCTTGCAATAAGATGCAGATTGTTTTACTTTTAAAATCTTGTTTCTGTCTTATTTGTTGATGTCATAAGCATTTTAGCGTAACAAAATACAGGGTATTGTAATAATATATGCTATTATGATCAACAAAATACATCAATAACAAAGAACATACAAAAGAATTAATCATAAATTCATATATTAATCGTTGACATAAGGTTTAGATCATTACCAATGTCACAGAGCGTCCCTGTATATCCCTGAAAACATGAACAGGTGAAACTGTTGAGTCCATCAGTACAAACACCATTGCCATTAGAGCACGAATTGGGCATACAGTCGTGTATATCTGTAATAAAGAGTAAAGCGATGTCAAATCTTATGCTAAGGGAGTAAGTTCAGTATATATTTAGATCGTTACACTATTACAAATTTCATCAAGTGGTCTAGTGAATTGAAGGGCAAAGCAACCTTTGTAATAAGTTTCTTTGAATAAAGGCAGAAAAATAAGAGAAATGGAATAGCAAAAGATTAAAATGAATCTGACCGATATTAAGGCATATGACATTTAATACCAAAGCTATGCCTTACCAAATGGAAAGGCCATGTAACACGGTGGCGACTATGTTCGAAAATTCAGTTTCAGTTGTAATTTTCCTTTAAAACAGTGATCATTTGTTTCATACAGTACATTGCTTAAATAACGGTTGAAAATGATTTGAAGTACCTAGTAAGCAAATTATTTGCATAAGGAAATTCTTGAAGCATTTTGTTTCTTATCCTTAGAATATATATTGTTTTTTTATACATATCAATCTAAACTTGATCAATGGTGATATCACAAAGAAATTAATTTAGAAATACTTTAATTGAAAGGTTTGTCGTAAACTGCGGAAGCGACAGTAATACCAGGCAACGCACTTTCTTCATGTTCTTAGTAACATTTGATAAAAGTTAATCAAAAGTTTTATTCTAGTTTCATCCTAGTTTAGTGGATACCACTACAGTACCTGCTATATTACATTGAGGATACAAAATCTCATTGTATATTATTGGCCGAGACCCTAGGTAAAAATAACTGCTTTTTACTTGCACAAATGATACATCTACGTGTCTTTATCTTGTCCCTCTTCTCCCTCCTCATCTTTTTACATCTACTATTGCTTTATATCAGTGCCTTAGAATAAACTAACAAACAACAGACAAAACTTCACAACATTAAGCTTTGCATATTTCCGTGTTAACATTAATTGTGATAACATAAGAGAATAAAGAAAGCATACTGTCGAGGCATCTGTTTCCTGTCCTTCCCTCAGTACACATGCATGTGTATCCAGCAACTCCATCAACACACGTTCCTCCAAAACTGCATGGATTTGTAGCGCACTCATCTTCATCTGAATAATATAAGTAAGCAAATAACACCATGTTCAAGTGATGATTTCAAGGACATACTAATATTCATAATTATACAGATATTATGTGAAGCTTTTCAACTGATACAACTTAAATGTAACAAAGACTTACCTGTACAATCACTGAAAAAACAAACGTATACATATCCAATCATGTCGTATCAAGAAGGTTTTCAAATTGTTTCGACTGGAATGCATTTAATACATTTGAATTATTTTACTTGATTTGATTGGATTTGCTTTGATTTATTTATTTCTGTTTGATTTTCTTTTTCTTTTTCATTTTTACAAATATATAACAAACAAAACATTGCAAATTTTACCCATTTCACAAGAATATAATGTCGAATAAAGTAACTAATCGAAAACATCAAATAGGAGGGTTGACAAAGTAAGCTAAGCTTGATAGCATGACTACCCTCAATAGATACATAATAATACGAATATGGTGGAACAAATATTGGTAAAAGGGGAAAGAGAGTGAGAGAGAGAGAGAGAAAGAAAGAAGAAAAAAGAAAGAGGGGGTGTACATCAAGATCCACAGATGTATGTGGTACAATGTAGTTGGATTTCAATTTGATATATGAAGATAAAAAATAAAATGCACATTTAAATATTGGGTGGCCAACTTGGGATATATTATAGAATGAGAAGACTCACGAGGTTTCCGGACAATATGAATAGAAATGTGGGATCAGCGAGCTGGTTTATATTGACTGTAAACCTTTATTAAAACTCTAATGCTTTTAATGAAATATCCATTTATTTGAGTATTTTGGGCACCAATGAATAACGACCCTCATTTCGTATTATGAATAGCGAAGGATGTGAAAAATGCAGCTATTTTTCCATTTTCGTGGGTCACCTTCTGCACAAAAATACTCGAAATAGGGGTACTGAAAGGTGCTGAAACCAATTAAATGTAGCCACCCCCTAAAAGTGTACATTGTAAAGAAAAAAGCGTTCTTTGATGCCTATTTTGTGTACAATTTACACTAAAGTCCTGTATACTGTTTTCTGTGTCCTTAGCAACATTCCTTGTCAAAATGGTGCCAGGTAAAAGTTTCAGAGGTACAAAAAGAATGTCAGAGGTTCAAATAAAATGTCAGAGGTACAAAAAAGAATGTCGGGGTAAAGAAGAATGTCGGGGTAATAATCAGTGCCGTCATAATATCTCAGCACTTTATCACACAAAATGTTGATACGTAGAGCTACTGGGCTATTCTGTTATATCCTTCTTCCATATCATAATGTTTATTTCATAAATGAATATGTATTGTACTTCGTACATGTCCTGAGGATAATACAATGTAAAAAATAAATGTGAAACTTATATTTTGTGATCAGGTTTGCATATATGAATTTCTATTTTTGTTTGATATTTTAAATTGGTTGACGTCCCGAAATCAAATTCTGTAGAACTTTGCAGGAGTCATATATGTCACGTATGTCCTATCTGTGAAATTTAAACGTTAGCAGTGTCCTAGTATTCAAATTATGCAAGGAAACCCGTTTACTTTCTAGACTTCAATTTCAGACACTATATTGAGTGAATGACTGACTTTATTTTTTCTTTGGTAATAACATACATAATATGAGCTGTAGGGTACATGAGCATTTGTCTATACATCACTAATCTACTTCTTGAAATGGCCAAAATTAAACTGATTGAATATTTGAGCAGCCAAAAATGTACACCATTTGGTACGATAGTCAAAAAATCAGACTAGTTACTAAAAGGATTGCAATCCCGAAAGTCGATTCCACAATTGACTGTCATTATTTTCCCACTCAAAGACATTTTCAAGCCCTCACTTTTTTGAGGGAAGTTCTAAATTAGTATTATTTTTCAAATGCCGGTGGAATTTAACAGTTTCATTTTTTTGGGCCTGCAAATGGGACATAGTACCATTAAAGAACATTCCAACCCTTGTAATAAGTTGGTTTGTATGAAAGCAGAAAAATCACAGCAGCAGAATGGCAAAAGTTTGAAATGAATCAGACCAATAATAAGGAAGCTATGAATGTTTGAAATATGAGATCAGAGAGTATATGAGAATCTCAAATTGGTAGTTTGGTCAGAGGATTGTGACGTAGGACGAGGATAAATCTCCCATTTGCCGTGTACAAAAATATCATTAATTTCTGTTATTCTTCTCCGTTGGGGCACTACTCAAGATATATTATAGATAGCATATTAGTATAGGTCCTCTCAAAAGAATAGACCCTCCTGAGCAATGTATTTTTGAAAAATTTAAATTTTAGTCATTTTATATGTTGCAACAGATGGTAAAGTAGTCCGGCACTACATCACATTGACATTACCGCGTCAACCAATTTGAAGTGCCCATACGTATAGTGATTATAATGTCAAAATTCATAACTCTCTTATATTTAGTCAGATTCAATTGAAAGTTTTATTAGTTTGTTTCTCTGATTTTTTGCTTTCTTAACATAATAACTAATAGCGAACGAGGCTGAGCATCGCATATGCTTTCGTACGCTATTGTGCGCGAAGTGAACATTTTTAACACACACGGTGAATTTCGGCCTTTTCAGTGAAATCGATGGTACAATTTTACATATTTTTTTTTTAAATTTTGAGGTTGCGTGCAAATTTGAAAGTTGGCAACATGTCAAATTTGCTTTTGGATATTGTTTTACATATTATCATGCTAAAGAAACGTGGTTGCATTTGCAGCACCACGTTCGAAATTCACAATGTCAGTGCTCATTCCATAGTCTAAAAAGGAAATACATTCATGTTATCGTTTAAATGCCTATGCCACATTTGATAGCACTTTTATTTCAGAGAGCAATGAAAATACTCACCTATTTCACAGTTAGTACCAGTAAAGCCATCAGCACATTGACATGTGTAGGTGTATGTACCTTGCTGACACGTTCCACCGTACTGACAAGTCGTGGATGTGCACTGGTTGAGTTCTACAAAGTGATCATATCAATTTTGCTTGAATGATAATTATTGAATTACATATGATGTCCTTTTAAATAAAATTACATGTTTTCCGAAGTTTGTATTAGCCTTTACAGTAATGATACTAAGAAAGGGGTTTGATATTGTAATGAAGCTGGCAAAAAGAAAAGTCAAATGATTATGTTCCTGCATTGAACATAGGCAATAAGATGGACATACGTTTATGGAGCAGGCATTTGCCTCCTACTGGAAAGTCAAGAAAAAATGTAGGATTTGTAGTTTCCTCTACGCCATTTAATGCTCGCCAAGTACATTCCATGTTCTATTCCTTTTCTAGTGTATACCTACATCTGTTTACTTTGTTCCCATTGTGGATATGACACTCAATTATGATGTTCTTGAATTAAATTTATATGGTTATATCCGCATGAAGACATCATCATGTGTAGATTATTGAATAATTTTCTGGCTTTTATTATCTTTCATATGGAAATTCTACAACAGGATATCATTATATCTGCTAGTTTTCATACTATTATTTTTGTAATTTATCGCATGTCATACATTCCTCTCTACGGTACCCGATCCAAATAGCACTAACTAAAAACTAAAACAGACAAATACTTCCAATCAACACATAAAGAAATTATCATACCGTCTTGACAAAAATGTCCGTAGTAAGGGTGGGAACAGGAACAAATGGCGCCGCCGTTCGAGAGATTGAGACACGTTCCACGGTTATTGCATGATTGTCCATCACATGCCATCACTGTTCAAAATAGAATGAGTAGTAAATGATATTATACAATAATCAATAATTAATACAAAACAAGATTCTTAATTCCCTAGCTCTACTAACTATTCACGTGCTTATGTAAGCCAGCTTCTGAACTAAATTACATGTAGGAACGAAGTACAGGCTCTACTTCAGTTTGTTTAAAATAAAGAATGTAAATAGTTTGATAACTCATCTATCAAATACAAAATTAAATTGTATCAAGATATATCATTTTAAGAAGATTTCTTATTTTTAAAATATTTTTTTGTAAACGAAAAAATAAATATGCATGCATATATAGACTAGTTGAAAATGTCCACATTCCTCTCACTCACACGATCAAGTACAATTACATCAATTTATCGAGGAGTAGAATGTCCACATAGTCCACAAACCTCTAAGCATCTAACAAGGAGGCACTGTTATACGTAAAGACAAAAGAAATAAATCAGAAAAACGCCACTAATGTGAAGGAAGACTGAGATGGTTATAGGTGATATATACATGTAGGCTTACTTGGTGAGCTAACTCCGTAATAGTTTGAATCTACAACGAGTCCATCAATGTTTGCCGTCGGTAGACGTGTTCTCAATGTGTCCTCAAGCCGAGGTATTGCATTCGTTACTTCAGCAGCGAACCGAAAATCACAGAACAAAAAAATGCTTCCATCTCTGTCATAAAAGAAAATCATTTCAATTTTGAGTTAGAATTAACATAAACATTTGGAAGGCAACTTAATTGGTCTATGTTTTGCAATTTTATTAATCAGGCTTTCAAACGGATGAATGCCATCCTAGCGTAACATTTCAAAAAAGGGCCTTAGTTGATGTTTGTAGAGCATTAATTATTATTTAATTTCCATTATATCATATTATATTTTGTTGACAGTTTATATGAAAATGTTGAAGAAAAAATAAAGAGTGCGTACTTTCTCTTTTAGCTAGGTGTACTTCACACATGGTTGATATACACAAATGTAAGTTAAATCGAGTAAGAGTAGCGAAAGCATTTCAGGCATGGTGGGTAACAGTAGATAATGATAACTACAGAAAGATTATGGTTAGAGGTAACAGGATTCTTATTATTTGACGGGAGATCATGCAATTTTTGTCAACATTCGATAACTGTGTATAAAATACACCAAGACACTTTTTAGATTCCAATTATGAAATGGATAGGGGATAGGGGTAATGTGACCACTACTGAATTCCCCAAATTGTTTTAGTTTAACAAGAGGACTTATGGATTGAATCGACATTACCATCCAACTAATGCGCCTGAACAACTGAATGTTTTATGATTCTTTTACAACAGGGGAATTAACAAATACAAAATAAACAAAATGAGTGACTTACCCAAAAGCTGTAACCCTGGCGTCTATGAAATCAGAAGCACCTTGTAAACCTAAAGCAGAGGCCACCTGTCAAAGGGGATTTTAAAAGGACCGGGTAATATGGAGTGTGTGACATTGCCAAATAATTGTTATGCGGTATTATGTTATGTAAATATATTGTTTATTGTTTGCCTAAACATTAGCATGGTGAAGGGGAAATCCCTCCTTTGATGAAAGTTCAAATATACATATAATTTATTGGTTCATTGAAATATCTATAATGTTTATTCCTTCCCTCCCCCTGCTCCACCTCGCCATTCTCTTCGACTCATTTGTGTATAGCCAAAATGCTTCTCTGTTTCGTATTCAAATTGAAAATAAATAAATAGATAAATACACTGTTGGTCATAATGGTGGAATAATTATTTTTACCCCAATTTATTAAATTATTTTGACAATGATTTATTCCTAATAGATTTAGATAATGGTATACATTCTCAGATTTTATTGAATAACAATTGGGGAGTGTTTGTTTTGCGTGACTGCTAAAGTATGTGTGTGCTACTATGCTAATCAACTAGGGGACCTACGTCCTTAAGTCAGTAATGGGGATTAATGCCTCATAAAAGGGCACTGATATAGCAAATCGGCACGGTTTTGATCCTGGAGGCTCACAGTAACGAGGCCATTGCTTTGCCAATGAATCATGACTGTACGCATCGGGCGCTAGGGTACGTCGACGCCCCCACACACAAAAAATAAACAAAGAAAATACAATAAATTATCAATGATTCATTGCATTTTCCCCCGATCCCCAACAAGAAAAATTCCTTTGTAGGGCCATGCATTATGGTTCAGGGCATGCCCACATAGAGAACTTTTTTATGTTAGGGGTCGGGGCGAAATGCAATGAATTATTGAAAATGTATTGCATTTTCTTAGATTTTTTGTTTTTGTGGGGGCGTCGACGCACCCTAGCGCCTGCTGCGTACAGCCATGATTCATTTGCTAAGCAATGACCTCGTTACTGTGAGCCCTCAGGACCAAAACAGTGTTGATGTGCTATATTAGTGCCCTTTTATGAGGCATTAATCCCCATTACTGTCAGTTATGACTTAAGGACGTAGGTCCCCTAGTTGATTAGCATAGCAGCACACACATGCTTTAGCAGTCACGCAAAACAACCACTCCCCAATTGGCATTCAATAAAATCTGAGGATGTATACTATTATCTAGATCTGTTAGTAATAAATCATAGTCAAAATCATTCAATAAATTGGGGGTAAAAATAATTATTCCCTTTATCTTTAAGTGAAAAGACATATGATATTGGTTTTTATTTTAAAGTTCTTTCCTAAAAGAGTTTCCTCAATTTATATTGTAAAGTTATTCTACAGTTTGGGCCCTGCGCATACAAATGCTTGATATCCAAGTGTTTTTGTGTTTTGTATTTTATGTAATGAGGTTTGCAATAACAGCCTACTACTTGGCGGCTACATAATTATCACAATACCAGGATGTTGAAAAAGGGAATAACTTACATTTGCATTGATACGGGTCGCCAGATTTTGATAATCTGCTGATGCTGGATCTAAGAGGGAACTTGTGAAGGGTTCACCCAGTAGTCTGATGACACCATACACTGATACAATAGTGTCTTTCAAAAGAATGAATAAAGAACATATTGTGGAAGGAATGAATCATAGGTTATCCATCTAAAATATCTAGTTATAGAATCCCTCTTTTAAAAAGCTTAGATCAGACAATTCCTCGATCACTTAGAAACAAAGGGATGTGAAAAGTGATTTCGGTGAATTGTCAATGGATTTATTCAGATAAAAGCCTGTAAACAACAATAAAGCCTATAAACGAGAATCCCTTTCAAGAAATACCCAGTTTGATATCATAAGAGGCAAATGTAGATGTACACGATAATCTTTATGCAATTTGCTTCATGAAAATGATTAGAACAGAAAATAAAATACGAATCACACATTTTTATCACCACACAAACGTTGGAAGGAATCATCCATAAATTTGAATACATAATAATTGACTCCGCTTAGTTTTTCAAGTTATGAAGAAAATGGAGATGTCCGTGTCAAGCTGAGAAACTTTACATAAGACTAAGCAAGAATACAATAAATCTCTCAAAAGGACTAAAGTTATTATTAGGGGTAAGATTAACTTTAACCTTTCATCCAATATGATTCTATACCTTCTGTGATATAACAATGGACATGATAGACATGTTAACTAATATTATGCTTACTTAAACAACAAAAAACCTAAAGACTGAAAGGCTTTCCTGACATAGGAACAATTAATGTACACAAAGTGAATTCCATCCATAGAGGTGCTAGTTTGCATTACCGGTAGTTGGGTCATTTTATTGAAAAACTACCCCCCCCCCCCAAACAGTTTCTGGTAGTGAATGACATCAGGAACAACATACTATAATAATATCGGTAGTTGGTTCTTGTGTAGCGCTCATATCTGTCAGACTTAAAGGTACTATATCCCTTTTGCAGCCAACCTCAAATGCTGTAGAACTTTGCAGGAATTATGAATATGTCATGTATGTCCTATCTGTGAAATTTAAACGTTAGCAGTGTCCTCATATTCAAATTATGCAAGGAAACCCGTTTACTTGCTAGACTTCACTGTCAGACACTATTGAGTGACTGACTGGCCTTTTTTCTTCTTTGGTAATAACATACATGAAAAGAGTTGTAAAGGGTACATTAGCATTTTTCTACATCAATAACCCACTTCTTGTGATGGCCAAGATTAAACTGATTGAATCTTTGCGCAGCATAAAACGTATGACCATTCGGTACAATTGTCTGGAAATCAAGACTATTACTTTTGGGCTCTATAGCCCTAAAGTCGATTTGACAACTAATAGTCGTTATTTTAGGGGTGTAATGGGGCTCTAGATAGGGGTAACATCTTTGATGTCTGGCTGCTGCACCCTACCTGGTAGGGTGGACAGGTATCACTGGTCCTCATCCATCTCCTAAATCTCTCACGCGGTGGCTCCAAGCGCCACACCCCGGAACCTCGCCTCAGCAGGCGTGCTAAACCACGTGAGGGGGTGATGTTAACACGGCATCACTGGGCGAATAACCTTCACGAAACAGGTTACCGGCCAAGGCGGATGAAGTTCCCTCGTGAACTCAACGGCTACGTGTTCAAGATCAAGGCGAACCACCTAAATGGAGGACATCGGCTGTGGTCTGGCATGGAGAGGGATGGGCTCCGCCATGCGACATTGCCCAAGACACACTACATGAAGATGACAACCACAACTCAATCTATACCGGCTCGGTCGTCGCCCGGAACAAGGACCGCACCTTCCGTTGCTGGCCATCAGGACGGAGGTGAAAAATATGTTACTGATGGACCAAAATCATTACGTGCCAGAAACAATATCACTATTGGCACCTGGAATGTGAGGTCACTGAGAGCAGCAGGAAAAGTTGAAGAATTAACGCACGAAATGGAGAGATACCGATGGAATATCCTTGGACTATGTGAAGTACGTTGGAAAAACTTCGGAGAAACGTCTACTCCAGAAGGCCACAAACTCTACTTCAGTGGCAGTGAAGTCAGACATGAGCATGGAGTTGGATTCCTCATTCACAAAGACACTGTGAATGCCATCTTGGGATGCCGACCAGTCTCTAGTCGACTCATTACCATTCGTCTGAAGGCATCACCTTTTAACATCACCATCATCCAAGCCTATGCCCCAACCACTGACTATGATGACGATGTCATTGAAGACTTCTATGATCAACTGCAAGAAGTCATAGACCAGACGCCAAAGAAAGACATCATTGTAGTGCAGGGCGACTGGAATGCAAAGATAGGAGAGGACGCAAGCAAGAACTGGAAGGGGACATGTGGTCAATACTGCAACCGTGAAACCAACGAAAGAGGTTTGAGGCTCTTAGAATTCGCCAAATATAATTACCTGAAGGTGGTGAACACATTTGGCCCACACAAACCATCTAGACGTTGGACATGGCACAGCCCAGGAGGACAATACCACAATCAGATCGACTACATCATGGTCAAGGGACGCTTCCAGTCAAGTGCGAACATCGCAAAGACCAGGAGCTTTCCAGGAGCCGACGTCGGAAGTGACCATGAGCTTGTGATGATGACCTTCAAACTACGCCTCCAAAGGATGAAAAGGCAGGGCAACAAAAGGATCAGGTTTAGTCTTGAAAAACTCAAGGACCCCAACATCGCAGAATTTTTTCGAGCAACGATAGGAGGAAAGTTTGCTCCACTCCTCGTCCTTGGTAATCAGGACACCGAAATAGACACTCTGATCAACAAATTTAACACTGCCGTGACAGAAACAGCCAGCGACATCCTTGGCAAACACCGACCAACAAAGAAGCCCTGGGTCACAGATGTCATACTAAAGCTATGCGACAAACGCAGAGAACTGAAGCAAAAGAAGAATATGCCGGAAGGTGTAAAATTATACAGAGAAGTTAACCAGCAAGTTAAAAAAGGCATGAGAAAAGCTAAGGAGACATGGATTGAAGAACAATGCCAAGGTATCGAAGAAAACCTGCGGAAAAATAACAGTAAGAAAGCCTACCAGATTGTGAAAGAACTGACATGTTCGAAACAAGGGAGAACTACTACCATCCAAGACAAAGCAGGGAAATGTCTAACAGAACAACAAGATATTCAAAAGCGGTGGACAGAGTATTGTTCCGAATTGTACACACACACAATAATAGGAGACCCCAAGGTGCTAGATGTCCCTCCACCAACCAACAATGACAGCTACTGTATCCTGCGGGAAGAAGTTGAAGCTGCAGTAAAATCTCTGAAGAAAGGCAAGTCGGCAGGAGTGGACAACATTTCATCGGAGCTGGTCCAGGCAGGAGGAGAGGCCATGATTGATATGTTACTCATCATCTGCAACAAGATCTGGCAGACAGGAGAGTGGCCATCACCTTGGACTCAGTCCCTGATCATCACTCTCCCGAAGAAGGGCAACCTACAACTATGCCAAAACTACCGTACCATCAGCCTGATCAGCCATCCAAGTAAGGTCATGCTAAGAATCCTCCTCAATAGACTGAAGCCACAAGCTGAGGAGATCATCAAAGAAGAACAGGCAGGTTTCAGAGCAGGAAGGAGCACAACTGAGCAAATTCTAAATCTTAGAATACTCTGTGAGAAGTACCTGCAACACCAGCAAAACCTCTACCACGTCTTCGTGGACTTCAAGAAGGCGTTTGACAGAGTTTGGATTGCAGCTTTGTGGGCAACCATGAGGCTGTATAACATCAACGCCAACCTGATCAGAACCATAGAATGCCTCTACGACAAGGCAACCAGCGCAGTCTACCTTGACAACAATATAGGAGAATGGTTTCGAACCTCAATCGGAGTACGTCAAGGTTGTCTACTCTCCCCCACTCTCTTCAACATCTTTTTAGAGAGAATAATGGATGACGCACTAAAAGACCATGAAGGAACAGTCAGCATCGGAGGCAGGACAGTTACAAACTTGCGTTTTGCTGACGACATTGACGGCCTAGCTGGAGAAGAGCAAGAGCTAGTCAACTTGGTAAAGCACCTTGAAAAGGCCTCCACGTCATATGGCATGCAGATCAGTGCAGAAAAGACCCGGTTAATGACAAATAACACCAATGGCATCAGCACCGACATTACCGTAAATAACAAGAAACTGGAGACAGTCCGTAGCTTCAAATATCTGGGAGCTATAGTATCGGATGAGGGATCCAAACTTGAAGTACTCTCCAGGATAGCCCAGACCACAGCTGCAGTGACCAAACTAAAAGTCATTTGGACAGACAAAAACATCGCCATCAGCTCCAAGATCAGACTGATGCGCTCCCTGGTCATGTCCATATTTCTGTATGCATGTGAAACGTGGACCATAACAGCAGACATTGGAAGAAGGATACAGGCACTCGAGATGAGATGTTTCCGCAAACTCCTCGGTATCTCGTATAGAGATCACATAACCAACGAGGTAGTGAAAAACAGAATTGAAAACGCCATCGGGCCGTTTGAAGACCTCCTGATCTCAGTAAAAAGACGTAAACTGAAGTGGTACGGGCACGTCACACGATCATCTGGACTGGCCAAGACTATCCTACAGGGAACAGTACAGGGAGGAAGACGAAGAGGCAGACAGAAGAAACGATGGGAAGACAACATCAAAGAATGGACTGGCCTTGACTGGAACATCATACGGAGGAAAGCTGAGAACCGCGAGGAATGGAGGAAGCTGGTTGTAAAATCTACAGTGGTGCCCCAACGGTCAACCAGACTACGGGACAGATGAGATGAGATGAGAGTCGTTATTTTCCCACTTGAAGACATTTTCAAGCCCCACCTTTTTTAGGGAAGTTCTAAATCAGTATTATCTTTAAAATGCAGTTGGAATTTAACTTTTTCATTTTTTTGGCCTGCAAATGGGACATAGTACCTTTAAGACACTCCTGGCGCTCCCGATTATTACGTGTACCATGGCTTTAGCATTTCAAGTAATTAATTCCTGCCAGGTACCCATTTACATGTAAGTTTATTAGGCAATCGGACCCCCAGATAATGGTTATTTTCAAAATTGCATCCAAGGTTGCCGCCATTACCTTAAAATAGCCATAAATCATGATTTATCCAAAGATGTAATTTGGGGGTGGAAGAATCAACTCATAACAATTGTGATTGGTTTCCTTAAAGGTAATGCAAAGTTTGGGAAAATTTTGAAAATTGAATTTAAGTAATTCTTTAAAATGGTGATATTTGGATGCCCCTGTGTATGTATTATAAGCACTAGAAAATTTAGCTCCTAAAACACTTCTGCTTTTGAGAAATTGAATAATCAAAAATTTACCGTTGCTCCCGGAAAATTTCAAATATTTCAAATAGCACCTAAGGCCATTCCTTGGTAGCTGTGACCATGAAAATCTCAGAATATGCAGTTCTGATATATAATTTACAAACGGGAATAGCAAATTGGTCGATCGTAGCCAAGAAACATTATTTTAGAGCTAAAGTAATATCAGTCTTGAGAGGGCACTATACAACATAAAGAGTTTATTATTTACAATTTCATCACTTCAGACTCGATTCCAACCGAGACAACGATCATTGAATATTGTAAAATCGCATATGCTCCCAATATATTCATTTGAACCAAATTCATGACCCCCATACCAAAACTTTGTAAATACCTTTAAGGAAAATAAAAAATCCAAGATTGCGTCCGAAATGACTACAGTATCCTAAAAATGACCCGGGAGTGAGTTAATTGGCTATATTTCTTTTTTTTTACAGTAAAGCTATAATTAGAAAGATATAAAGTATGTTTTAGAGGTCAGGATGTTCACTAAAATGCTTTAAATTAAAATGATACGAAAAATGATCGCCATCTTGTATTGCAAGATGGAAGCCGAAAACTTAAATCAGTCTCAACTCGTGATATATCCTTCTTAGAGATGCAATTTTGGTATCTTTGCCTAGGTTTTGGATTGCGACAAAACCATTAAGACTGTTTAAAATGTGTTATGGTTTTCAGAAAACCTTGAAATCCAAGAAAGCGTCCATGACAGCCGGTATCGCAACATTCTCGGATTTAGGTTACTATTTACAATATAGAGTTTGTGTAAACCAGGTCCATCTTAAGGGTAAGAATATTCATTAAAAAATAGTATCAACTATAATTGCAACTTTTGTGGAACATTGTATACAAGATGGCTGCCATTGAATCATTCAAAATGGCTGCAAACGCCAGAAATCATTTAAGGTATCCCTCCCTTGTCTTTACCTTAGAAGTTAGATTGAGGGTTAAAAATCTATTGAAACTATTCAAACTGCAGTTGTTCCTTATGTCAAGCACTACCAGAAACCGTTGGAAACCTTTTGTTATTATTTGTTGTGGGGAAGGAGGGGGGGGGGGGGGGGGGTCAAACCCTATTTTGACCAAACTACTGTACGTACCAGGTGTATAAAAAAGTTGGTACATGTAACCCAAGGGTTCTAGAGAAAAACATATGTACAAAAACAATACATGTCTATTCGTTTTGATTTTGCCTCACCCGTTTCGCACCGTGAACCAGCGAATCCTGGTGCACAATAACACGTTCCTTCCCGACACGTTCCTCCATTTCCACAGATCACATTGGCACATGGATCAGTGCCTGTGCCGGGATCAGTGCCAGTGCCGGTACCAGTACCACCTGTAGGGATCGTCGGCACTCGCCATTAAAATGCATGCTTATTTTGTTACAAACCTTATACATATTCATGTATTTGTTAATATTTATTTATGCGTATGAGCAGCATGAGTAGGTGAGTGAAGATAGATTCATTAAAACAAAATATAGCCATTAGATAGGTAAAACATAGTTTTTGTTATTTCCTTGTATATATATATATATGTGTATGTGTGTGTGTGTGTGTGCTGCTTTGAGAATTTGTGTGTTGTGAGGTGCAGGGCGGTTTTATTAAAACACTCATTACTAATAATTATAGTAATCACGATGTTATCAAGAAAAAGTAATGATGCTATAGCATGCAGTTGAAAAGATAATAACCATTTTATAGTACACCAAACTACAAAAAAAAAGTAAAATCAAATATATGCTTACTTCCTTGCGGCACTGCCAGTTCGTACAGTTCCGAAAAGAAACGAAAAGAAACAAAAAGATGAATGGAAAAACAGGCACGTATCCAGAGTTTGATGTTTAGGGGGGCACATACATGTAATCGATCGACGTCCTGGGCAGGGGTCTAAACAAGTTCAACCCCCGTGCCCCCCCCCCCCCCCCCGTGGCTACGTGCCTGTGGAAAAGTACACAAGTAGTTGTTAAAATGTATTCTCAACAACAGTCAAATGCCAATAAATTTGCCAGTCACATTGACCTTAGAAAATTAAAGTATCAAGAGATTCATCATTTACCTCAACTGTGCCATTGACAAATTTGATTTCATTGTAAATGATTTCCATTATTTTGAGTATGTTTGGAAGCCCTAATATTTGTATTTTTATTAGTCAAAACATTTTGTTTGCGACAATTCACTCTGGTGACCAGTTACCACCACTACAACTTTCAAAGTTAACTGAAATTTAAAAAAATAATTCTTTTCTAGCTCAAGTATCTTGGCAATTAGCACTATATTTATTTCGTTAGTTTATATACATCTAAAAAAAAATGAAGTTATCACTCACACAGGCATACACATGCACGCACACACATTAGCAACTCAACGTCGTGCTAGAAAGATCGTACAATGGATATTTCTTTATCATGATATTTTCACATCACATTTTATATAAAATGTTTGTCAATATTTCAATTAATGCATTCATCTCAAAGGGATAGTTGAGTTCTAGTTTCAGACCGCAAATGCCTGCAAAGTACATGGTTATTGCTCTTATTCTTATGTATGACATTTCTAGTGCTCTTTTAGGACCTAAAATTGCTATGAAGGTAATTTTATACCCCCAAATGTGTGAGATTTAGCCAATATAATCATACCAATTCAGGACCACTTAAAAAAAATATGGTGACCGTTAATTAATCAATCAATTTATAATAATAATACACGGGCCGGCTGGTTGTGCGTAGTATAACCAACATACATTGTAAAAAAGCCAACATCAGCATTGGCTGGAATAAAACGTATTAGGCGCTATCTCGTTTTTCAACGGCTGGTTCAAACTGTCGAATATTTGTGGGGCACCAAAAATATTAGAAATCGTCTTATTTCTCTCTGAACAGATTTTGACCGAAACAAGATGATTTTGTCATTTAAGTTGTATGTTCTTTCAAATTTGACACTCAGTTTTTCATTATCTCACAAAAAGATTATTTTTTGAAATGCCCTCTGCAAAAAACTCAACTATCCCTTTAAATGCAAATGAAAAGATTACCAACAATGCAACAATATTGTTTTGACTCACAGAACAGTGCAAGGGCAACAGCTCCAATTATAAGCAACAAGACGATAAGAAGCATGGTGATGGACAAACAAAAACAGATTATCCGTCTACGACGCAGGTACTTCATCTCCCCATCAGCACTCTTGAAATAGTGCCCTCTACGACCCATTGAATCATCACTCAATCTGCTGTTGTAGGGACGGCCAAAAGTCACGTCTGCCCGGCGGGAAGCATCGTATCTAAAGGACACTTGCGGCGATGCATGTTCATGCTTGAAGTTAGGGGGTCCACCTCTGTACCAGTTATACTGGTAAACATATGAAAATAGAACGAGAAAGACATTACATGACAAGGGCCGTCGAGGGACCACTTTGAAATTGAAGGTAGGGGGAGGGATATTTGCCGACAATGACAATTTTTTTTTTATTTCTTTAACGGCCCCTTCTGGGGCATGGAAGAAATACAGTTGAATAGTCCAAATATAATGTTCAGCAATGAAATTCTTATAAAAATAAAAAAAAACAGCAGCGAACAACGAACAAATGAAGGCAAGCTTTAGGATCTACTTTAAAAATTACATGATACCCTACATCTCAACTGGCAGTACTAACACTACTATGCAGTGCGTCCCCAAAAAAACTATACACTTTTGAAATGGCTGCCGAATAAAAAATATATGATTCTGGGGGGGGGGGGATTTTGTATATGAATGGAAAGCTCATAAACTCAACTTTCAAAGTCCGAAAATAATGCATGCCTGGGTGAGCACTGCTCACTTTTGTAAAGTGTTTGAAAATTAGGTTGCGCAGGAATTGGCCTTCCAATTTGTGAGAGGTAAATCCTTTGGAGCTTACGGAATTGAGGATGAAATAACCAATTTATGATCAATTATGATGAGTTTGGGTTTGCTGATTGAAATTTGAGGTTTATGGGATTAACATTTTATGCATGAGTGAACAGGTATTGCATTTGTTATTACCGTATAGCAATGTAACTTTCCATGGTAGACTCAGTGGTGTGTTCATGGGAGTCAGAACGGGGTGATGGTACATGGTGCAGGGGAGGTGAAATGTAGGGTAGGACTTTGTTGGGTAGATAGGATAAGGGTCAAGAGGACATGTATGCCCCCTTCCCAAGCATCAATTATTTTCGGACTATTTGGGGTCATTTGAAAGGTGAGTTTATGAGTTTTCCATACATATAAAATCATACAGAATCATATATTTTTTATTCGGCAGCCATTTCAAAAGTGTATAGTTTTTTGGGGGGACACACGGTATACATTGTATGTACACTATGATACTAAAAACGACAACAACCCATTAAACCAAAAATCTAACGTATTAAAAAGTACAAAACAAAATATCCAAACTTAGACATGATGATCTTATAGAATTTGGAAAGGTTCTTTAACTGCTAACAGAATTTGCATTGCATATATGGTGAAATTTGATAAGGTAAGGTCTACTGTAATAATATTTCTTAACATACTGCTTACGAAAGTCATTGAAAGCTGGGCACACCAGAACATAATGAAATTCATCACCCTATACCTTAATATTACATAGGGAACATAACTCATGAGGTTGATCAGATAAATAAAGACAGTGGTAACTGGCAGCTTATTATTACCACAACGAAACTTACAAAGAGATATCCTATCACCTACGTCCAATTTCAACAAATAGCTCTCAAAACCACCTTCCTGTTTAAAAAGCCTATAATTCAATCATAAACGATTTCTATAAACTTCATTATTCCAATTTTGCAAATCAATATCATTTAATCTAAGGTCCAAAGATGACTTAACCCAACTTAGATTCAAGGGGGTATCCTCAACCAACAAGTTTGACATTCCACTCTTGTCTAGGATACTTTTAACTTTCACAATCCACCTTGATTCGAAATTACAACTTTCATGTAGCTTACGTAACAGACTATAGATAATGTATGAAAGCTTAGATTTTTTCCCCCTGACTAACCACTTTACTTGCTAAAGCAAATCTACCAACTTCGCCATATACCATAAAGTTGGCTGTGCCACGGTTAAGTTTAAGGAAGCTTTTAAGGAATTTTCTATGAAATATTACAATACAGTCTAACTTCTGAAAACCCCATACAGCTTGTACTTCACTACCATATAATAAAATCGGGACAAATAACGGATCAAAAAGTTCACATTGAATATCAAGAGGTAAGCACAACTTCTTTGCCTAGCAAGTTAAATTGAACATGGCTCTCCTGGCTTGATTAACCTGTTTGCTTATAATAGCCTTATCAATATAACCATTATCATTGAAAGTGGTTCGAAGATATGTATAATCATCAACAACATCAATTTTACTAGCACCAAAATTAAAATCAGGGTATTAACAAACTTTCCCTCAAGAAACAAAAACAAAAAAAAAATCATTATTTTAGTTTTACTAGTATTAACAGACAATTTCCAGAGCTCACAATACTGATGTACGGCTGATAAGGCAGCTTGCAGCTCGTCAGCCGACTATAAGCCATAACTATCGTAACACTAAAGTAAACACTTCAATCTCGGAAGCACACATATCAAGACCCCTATAACTCCTGCTCACAAAATATTAAAAGTCATTTAAATACATAGCAAACAATAAAGGCGATAAATTTTCTCCGTGTCTAACTCCAATATACACGCAAAAGAATTGGATAGATTAATAAAATTTGGAGTGGACTTTAAGTTTAAAAAATTATTATTATTATTACGACCATGCTTAATACAAGACTTGGTATTTTTATACATGTTATAAATAACACCGATGACATTACCATTGATGCCATTCGAAATTGGTTTAGACCAAAGGCAAGACCTGTCATTTAGGTCAAATACTTTCCTGTAATCTATAAAAGCACAATAAATTCTCTTACGACGGTGCAAATAGAAATCAATTAGACCATGTAAAGTAAAAAAAATATGATCCGTTGTGCTATAACTTCCTATAAATCCTGCTTGTTCCTCACCAATTATTCCTACACAACTTAGAAGTGTGATACCCCTATAAGTTAGTTGAAAAGTTTCAAATTTCACACATTTTTCTTGCAGCAAGTAAAAAGGGAGGAAAGGGGATTATCAATTTCTGATATTTGCCGACAGAAAAGTGTCATATGATGGAGAGGGGGTGGGGTCTAACATTTACATCATTCACCCCCACCCCTCCTATATCAAAGGCCCTTTTCATGATTACCCCTATTTTTTACATGTTCGTTATTAATGAGAGAAAATAGAACAAGTTACATTTACGTAGAAATGGAGGCGACGGGTCCGAGGGAACGAGGAGTTTTAAAGGAATCGAGTCCCACATAACGATAATTAATGCAAACATCTAACAGATTATAAAATTCCTACAAAATATAAAGTTGCAATTTGATCGAAGAAGAGTGCATCCCATCGAAGACAGGCTACACTAATGCATAAACAAAATATGTTTGAAGCGCAACGTCCCTAAAATAACAGCTGGTAATTATTAGGTTTAAATCGTTCGTTCGTTCGTACAAAGAATATCAGGGGGTACATCATTTAGATAGGAAGGTCCTTATTAAGCCAACCAGGGGTGTCGATTTGTATCCGTGGTTGGGGGGGGGGGATAATAGGTGCCAAAATATTTTCGGCAATTGATCAAAGCAACCAAGAGGTAGAAGCGTGTGGCAGGTTGCACCCCCTCCCTTCCAAGTTATTAACTTTTTCAAGTCACCCTCAATAAAGATAACATTTCGGAGAATATAAGAGTGGTAATAAAATTAATAACATGCTTAATGCTATTCCCGACTCTTGCCTGCAGTGTAGGCCTACCAGACTGATATCATCTACTTTTAAACGAAATTTAGACATTACCAAAACAAAATCCAATGGTGAGGGATATCAACTTGTGAAAGTATTATGTTATCAGTGGCCAAATGAGTTAATAAGCAACCAGGAAAGGTTCATGTAGACAGAAAATTCTCTATTTCCTGGTGATAGAAACATACATTTTATGAATATTGATGTCTCCAAACAACATTCATCATGAAAAACCCAATCCAATATTCTGTGTAAGGAGATCTCAAAAAGCATAAGTAAATGAAAAACATATTGCTTTTGGTTCTTCATTTGACTCTCTTCCTTCTTTAATTAAACCAACTGAATTCTCTCTGCGGGAAACTCAATACAATGAAACAGAATATCACTGATGCAAAATTTGGTTCTCAAAATGACAGAAAACATCCACTCCTGATCTCATACAAACTGTCTGTTTCTTAAAAACATAATATAAAATTTACGTTCCAACTACCAAACAACAAACTTCCATTATCTCCTTCTTCACCCAGATATACTTATACTACCAGATACGCTCTAAAATATAAGCATAATATTCCCCTAAGGCCCTGACCAGAGCACTATTTTTTCCTTCAAAAACTATAACCAGTCTTAGAAGGTGCATTATTATTGGAAGGGTGTTATAAACAAAACTTCAAACTTAATAACATTCTAACCTTCAAAAACACCTTAACTATCTTATGCCTGTTACGTTTGAATACAATACATAGGCCTACATCAGCTTTTCAACAAAACAAAAATAAGTTATGACATAAGAATATTTCTCCAAAATATCGAACTGGAGTATTCTGTTGTATTGCTTGTTTATGTACATACAAAGAGCTTATTTTTAAGAGGCACAAGATCCATGTGTGTAACTTAAGAAAGAAATCTTTGTTTACCCGATTTTATTCAGGTGTCTATGGAAAATTGTTATTAAAAGATGCATGTGTTCATAATTTCTCTCCTAATTTAGGTTACTAATTTTGTTCAAGGTAAATAGAGGAAACTGTATATCATTATCTCCATTTGCTATCAATTTTTTTTGCTCCTTTTAGAAAATAGCTCTTCAAATGTTTTACATGTAGAGATATAAATAAACAAAGAAATGGATGAAATCAACTTAAAACAAAGTAGATACTGAGTATGAATCGGGGAACAAACTGAAAGTTTCGTCTCCTAAGTGCTGCCGTTTGGACAAAACCGTCTTTCTCTTGTCTTTCTTCCTTTTCTCTTCCCCCTTCCTTTTTTCTTCTGCCCATTTCTTCCCCTTTTCCCTTTTCCCCAGGTAGCAAGCCCATATGGGGCCCATATAGGGATGATCTGGGTCACTTGTGTCATCTGGGCTAAATGGAACCCATATACGTATCCCATATGGGGCCAATATTTAGAAACCCATATCGGATCTATCTGGGCCAGCCCTTATGAGTCCCAGATGGGAATGAGCAGGGCGTACACATAATGGGTAGAATATGAATATGACCATAAGGCCAAAAAAAAAAAATCATTTGGTTGTCCTCGACCGCCCGCTCGTCATTTTCGGGCCGCTCGCATTTTTTTTTTTTTTTTTAATTTTTTTTTTTTTTAATTCATTTTTTTTAATTTTTTTTATTCATTTTTTTTTTTTTTTTTTTTTAAATTTAATTTTTTGGGGCAGCAATCTTAAATGCCAAACAAACCATTTTATGCATTTGCAAGGATCAAAATGCGTCCCGTTGCCAGTTTTGTCAAAATGCCGTTCATTCAAATCAGGTTCTGAGCATTCTTAAACTCATTTTAAAGCCCATCTGTACTAGTTTACAGGAGGGATTGGACCACCCTTCAAGGTCACTGGACAGGTGGTTATCTCATTAAATTGGCTCTCAGTTAATATAAGAAAAGAGGATCATGGGGGACCAATGGTCACCGATTAGGCATTGTTTGCTACATAGAGGGCGCAAGTAGCTATAAGTAGTACAATGGAGATTTAAAAGGTGCTGTATTTCAAAGCCCAAAATACTTTCTGTGTTGGTCTTGATATTCATTGTACATTAAACTAGTCTTTTACCATATTAAAGTGTTTTATAGACTGTGTTTGTTTAAATGCTTGACAATCCCAATGATTTTTTTTTTTATGGAAAAAAAAAATATTAAAAAAAAAGAAAAAATGGGGGAAAAAAGAAAGAAAAACAAAAGACACACAAAAAATGAAGTTAAAAAAAAAAAAAAAAAAAAAAAAAAAAAAAAAAAAATCCGCCCGCCCGCCCCTACTCCAGAAAAGCAATCGAGGACAACCAAACAATTTTTTTTTTTTGGCCTAATGGGTAACACATGGGGAAAATCTGGGTTAACCCACATGGGATATATCTAGGTTAACCAATATGGGTACCAGATGTGATTAAGCTGGGCATACCAATTTGGGCCCAGTTTGGTATGGGTCCCATCTGTCTTATATGGGTTTACCCATATGGGTCCCATATGCTTCTTGGGTGCAGATGCCTTGTGTATGTGTATATTGATGGTCATCTTGCGAGTAATAACCATTAACTACTCTCATCGGGCTCTCATCATTAATTTTTCTCTTCATTTTTTAAATATTTTTTATGGTGAATTATTTGGGGGATGATTGTGCAGGCCACTCGCACCTGAAATATAGGGGGGGGGGGGGTATATCCCCCATTCCCCCCGGGATCGACACCCATGTTAAGGATTTCGAGTTTTGGGTTTTACTATTTGTTAGAAAGAGGGAAACCAAATGATGGTGCAACTTGTATGAATACCTAATCTAGTTAGTGGTCGGGTCTTCCGAACCACAGCCTTCCACCGAGTCAAAATGAGTTGAAATTAAGATCGTTTCTAGTCGTCTTGCTCTGATATAATACGAAAAATGACCGAAATAAAACTGTCAGACTAAAATAAGACTCACGACCCTCGTCATAGGCCCATACAAAGTAAAGTTGCTCAAAATCCGAGGTGCTAATTATAAGACCAATATTATATATACGAAATATGATCTTGACTTACATATCTAGACTCTGACGCCATGGTGCAAAAGAAGGCCGGGGTGTTCACCTAGTCGTGTGTTTTCAAAAAACACGCAGATAAGTAATGCGAAAATCAATTGGCACTCGGCAGAACTCACAATTCTCAGTCATGAGAAGGACTTGCCTTACTGCTTGTTATCAAGGAGGCAGGCATACACGTGAATGACAATTTCAAAGAAGCAAATCATGTTTTTTAGCAAATTTTATTTTGATACCAAGCTTGGTTGAACATGAAGAGGAGTTTTGGTGCAATTTAGTTGTATGATTATAAAGTCTGTCACGCAATCCTCTGTCAAAGGGAAAGGGTGCATACTGTATCCTTTGTGCAAACAACATGCGGTGTCTGTGAATACTTCGAATTCTGTTTTTGAGCAAATATTATTTTGATACAAAGCTTGGTTGAACATGAAGAGGAGTTTTGGTGCAATTTATTTGTATGATTATGAAGTCTGTCAAAGGGAAAGGGTGCAGTACACGGTATCCTTTGTGAAAATAACGTGCGGTGTTTGTGAATACAAATCGAGGATCTTGTTTTAAAATACACGATGTCGTAGCCGTTCGTAATGGCATTTGTGACCGCGAGGCTTTAACCCTAAAATTAATTAAACCAACTGAATTCTCTCTGCGGGAAACTCAATACAATGAAACAGAATATCACTGATGCAAAATTTGGTTCTCAAAATGACAGAAAACATCCACTCCTGATCTCATACAAACTGTCTGTTTCTTAAAAACATAATATAAAATTTACGTTCCAACTACCAAACAACAAACTTCCATTATCTCCTTCTTCACCCAGATATACTTATACTACCAGATACGCTCTAAAATATAAGCATAATATTCCCCTAAGGCCCTGACCAGAGCACTATTTTTTCCTTCAAAAACTATAACCAGTCTTAGAAGGTGCATTATTATTGGAAGGGTGTTATAAACAAAACTTCAAACTTAATAACATTCTAACCTTCAAAAACACCTTAACTATCTTATGCCTGTTACGTTTGAATACAATACATAGGCCTACATCAGCTTTTCAACAAAACAAAAATAAGTTATGACATAAGAATATTTCTCCAAAATATCGAACTGGAGTATTCTGTTGTATTGCTTGTTTATGTACATACAAAGAGCTTATTTTTAAGAGGCACAAGATCCATGTGTGTAACTTAAGAAAGAAATCTTTGTTTACCCGATTTTATTCAGGTGTCTATGGAAAATTGTTATTAAAAGATGCATGTGTTCATAATTTCTCTCCTAATTTAGGTTACTAATTTTGTTCAAGGTAAATAGAGGAAACTGTATATCATTATCTCCATTTGCTATCAATTTTTTTTGCTCCTTTTAGAAAATAGCTCTTCAAATGTTTTACATGTAGAGATATAAATAAACAAAGAAATGGATGAAATCAACTTAAAACAAAGTAGATACTGAGTATGAATCGGGGAACAAACTGAAAGTTTCGTCTCCTAAGTGCTGCCGTTTGGACAAAACCGTCTTTCTCTTGTCTTTCTTCCTTTTCTCTTCCCCCTTCCTTTTTTCTTCTGCCCATTTCTTCCCCTTTTCCCTTTTCCCCAGGTAGCAAGCCCATATGGGGCCCATATAGGGATGATCTGGGTCACTTGTGTCATCTGGGCTAAATGGAACCCATATACGTATCCCATATGGGGCCAATATTTAGAAACCCATATCGGATCTATCTGGGCCAGCCCTTATGAGTCCCAGATGGGAATGAGCAGGGCGTACACATAATGGGTAGAATATGAATATGACCATAAGGCCAAAAAAAAAAAATCATTTGGTTGTCCTCGACCGCCCGCTCGTCATTTTCGGGCCGCTCGCATTTTTTTTTTTTTTAATTCATTTTTTTTAATTTTTTTTATTCATTTTTTTTTTTTTTTTTTTTTAAATTTAATTTTTTGGGGCAGCAATCTTAAATGCCAAACAAACCATTTTATGCATTTGCAAGGATCAAAATGCGTCCCGTTGCCAGTTTTGTCAAAATGCCGTTCATTCAAATCAGGTTCTGAGCATTCTTAAACTCATTTTAAAGCCCATCTGTACTAGTTTACAGGAGGGATTGGACCACCCTTCAAGGTCACTGGACAGGTGGTTATCTCATTAAATTGGCTCTCAGTTAATATAAGAAAAGAGGATCATGGGGGACCAATGGTCACCGATTAGGCATTGTTTGCTACATAGAGGGCGCAAGTAGCTATAAGTAGTACAATGGAGATTTAAAAGGTGCTGTATTTCAAAGCCCAAAATACTTTCTGTGTTGGTCTTGATATTCATTGTACATTAAACTAGTCTTTTACCATATTAAAGTGTTTTATAGACTGTGTTTGTTTAAATGCTTGACAATCCCAATGATTTTTTTTTTTATGGAAAAAAAAAAATATTAAAAAAAAAGAAAAAATGGGGGAAAAAAAAAAGAAAAAAAAAAGACACACAAAAAATGAAGTTAAAAAAAAAAAAAAAAAATTAAAAAAAAAAAAAAAATCCGCCCGCAAGTAGCTATAAGTAGTACAATGGAGATTTAAAAGGTGCTGTATTTCAAAGCACAAAATACTTTCTGTGTT
>JAVYIG010000429.1:147500-342500 GCA_035222895.1 Strongylocentrotus droebachiensis
TTGTTTTTCTCTTAAAATTACCATTAGATAGTACATAGAACTATGATCGGCAAACATGCAAAACCTGAGCCAGAGTCAAATGAAGGTAAACTTAAAGATATTTTATTTATTTATTTTATTCATTGTCGTGACTGTATTGTCTACTTGTTTCTTTTTCCTAACTGTCAAACGAAAAAGTAACCCCAGGCCTTAAAATACGTAAGCAGTCTGTAGCTTCTGTGATAGTGGAGATAGGTAAGGTGAAAGAATGGCATAAAACGGCACGAAACAGACATAATAGGGACTTTTAGATTCGACAGCTTTGACTGCAACGTGTGACGTCATTTTAAGGCACTGCGCATGCGTCACGTCGTCTCAGTCGGCGATCGAGAATGCGTCGATCAACCTTGACGCAATGTTCCCGGAACCACCGGTAGGTGGCGCACCACACGACTAATGCTTTAACGGAACACTCTCAATTACTTTCGTAGTAAAATACCTGGTAATGACCTAAAATGCCCCAGATATGTATGTTGTAGCCAACATTTTGACATTGTATCGCATGGAACGCCTTAGAATGGTTTGAAGAAGGTTAAAACGCTGAAAAACATACGAAACAGTATATATCTGAGCCAAAAAGTGAATTTTATTATTTTATTTAAATGACCTGTGACGTCACACAGAACGTCATCTTCGGCATCATAGGTCTTGGAAGCAACGTCTTCGGAAGCATTCGGATGCTCGGAAATGTCACCCAAACAAAGTTGGGCTTAATTGCAGAATACCCTACCATATTGTTAGTCTTCATATATTAGCCGTAGATATAGATTGTGATTTTATTATTTGCGATAACGGTGATACAGGTATTGAAGATTGTATAATGCAAGTGTTTGAATTCATTTGGTGGATGAAAAGTTGAATTCTACGCCGTTTTGTGCGCCATTGCAGCGCTGAGTTTGATGTGTTTGTCGCTAATTTGTGACAAATCTAGATGGCTTTCCTGATGGTATTTCATGCAAAATGTCTGTTAAATTGATAAGCACTGATTCTTGTCCTTACCTTTGTCTTGTTTATTGTCTGTTATAGTCATTTAATAGATGAATTACTTGAATTCTAAGCCCATTTCAGTAACACAAAATGTCCAGCCCGCTCATAGTCCCACACACGTATTTGTTTGTACCTTGTGCCCTCTTTTACACTGCTAGTCTGCTTTCAAAGACCCTATTAGATATTTCAATCAACAAGTAATGTCTCGTTCTAAAAATACAAAAGAAAAATAATAGTTTTGTGCTTTTTTAATCAACAAGTGCAGACACTATCCCAACATTCACTTCCAACATCAAAATCAGTAGGTGAGAGGATGTATTCCCCGTATGGGTAATGCATCCTCTCACCACCAGAATCCTTCATCAACAACAGTCATCCTCCAAGCACAGGAACATTACACAAAATTATGTGCAACATCAAAACAGTTCAAGACATGTACCAGTAGGCCTACATTAAAATCCCTTCAGCATGCCTTCAACAAACACCACATTATCGCACATCAAATAAGCACAATTCCAACACGTAAAAAAAAACCCGAAGCGCCCTACGAAGTTATTTAGAATTTTCATTATTGTTGGGATATCCATGCATAATAGGATTTGCACATGTCTATACCCATCATGCTTCCACCCCCCCCCCCCGGATGCACCACAACATGTATAAATCTACAGGTAGCCCCTTTCATCTGGCCAGACGCAACACATGGCATCTATCTCTAGTTCCCAAAAACTCTGGATTTTCCTAAATCTAGTATGGTACTAGTAGTATATGCTGCGTGCGCATAAAATAAACAGTTCCTCAGGTAGACAAAGGAATACCCGTTTCCTGCTATTATGTAAAAATGTGTAGAACAGGGGGGGGGGGGGGCGTTTCAAGAAACAATTAGTCGGTTGTTTTCACCGACTAATATCATGTTCACCGACAGTTTGTGTAAGTGTTGGTAAGTGTTGCGAGGTAGGTCAAGTCATAATGCTTGTCCAACCTGACAACAACTAATGCATGCAGTTTGGATTCTGTCTATTGAAATACTATTATTCTTATCAGGTGAATGAAATAATTTGTATTGAGGCACTTCACAAAGACGTATGCATTACATGTGGTTACATTACGAAAATGGCCTATTGTTGAGGGTAGAATGAAGAACTGTATATTTTGTCCTCTTTCTTTGTCCGTCATGTCCCCTTCAGATTTGTCACTGATTTTTGTCATTTCACATTTGTCATTGAAAAAAGGCTTTGTGAAACGGGTCCCAGATTCAGTCATACAAAAATGCACCATAGGGGCAGGCAGTTCCTTGCAACAATGCTGCACCAATCTCCTCTGATTACATAGCGAATGGATGCTTGCCTGTTGGACCACCAATCTCCTCTTGGTTACATAGCGAATGGATGCTTGCCTGTTGGACCTCCTTCACTCCATGCCTCAGATGCGATTCGTGGCGGGGACTCTTCATGGTTCTGCATATGCTTCCTCCGAGATTTCGGGTGACCCTTGGTGGTTGCAGGGTCAAGCTCGTTCAGCCTCGCCAAGAGGAATTTTTGTTATCTCGTGCCCCTTTTATTTTGGCACGTAGCCTTTTTCCTTTGATAAGTTCACATGTTCCTTTGCAATAAATGTCCATTTTCCATTCTCATAGGTGCCTTTTTTTAATCTCTAGTAAGTTTCCTTTTTCAGGTACAATAAGCGCCCCTTTTCACTTTTGATAAGCACCCCCTTCACCTCTGATAATTGCCCTATTCAAATCTGAGAGGTTCCCCTTTTGCTTTGACAAGTTCCCCTTTTCCTTTGTAAAAGTGCCCCTTCCCCTTTTAATAACTACCCCTTTTTAACTCGGATAAGCGCACCTTATATTTTCACATGTGCCCCTTTTCCTTATGATAAGTGTCCCCATTTAAAAAAGAGCCACTGTCCCTTCTTAAATAATGCCCCTTTTTATCTATGAAAATAGTTTCTTTTCATTCTCATAAATGCCCCTTTTCATCTCTTGTAAATGACCCTATTCAATTTTGAGAGATACTCGTTTTACTTTGACAAGTGCCCCTTCCCCTCCTGATAAGTGCCCTTTTTATCTTATAAATGCCCCTTTTATTTTGACACGTCCCCTTGTCCTTCCTAATAAATGCTCTTTTTGGTTCTTATAAGTGCCCCTTCCCCTTCTCATAAAAGCCCCATTTCACCTCCGATAAATGCCCCTATTAAAATCTGATCGGTGCCCCTTTACAAATGCACATTTCCCTTTATCATTAGTGCCCCTGGTTCATTCTCATAAATGCCCCTTTTCACCTCTGATAATTAGCCTTTTAAACATGATATGTGCCCCTTTTTCCTTTCTAATAAGGAACCTATCCCTTTTTAATAAATGCCCCTTTTCAACCAGTTGTTCCAATTTCCCTATTAGAAAACCAGTTGGTAACTGGTTTCAATTGGTTTTGCTCCAAGTGGTTTGAACTGGATTTTGGTCATGGTAGGGCAACGAAAGTCTTAAATTTGTCACCTCTCCCCCCCCCCCCGGAGCTTGGTATGGGGGGGGGGGGGTACACTGGTCAGAGGAAAATATCTCGTATTATTCTGTGTGTACTCTATTTTCCTCCAAGAAGTTCTAATGGGGCGGACTATGTTGACCATGTAATTTCGACAATTGATATTTTACTTGTAAAATATCCTGACGCGGGGATAACAGTATTTGGTGATTTTAATGATCTAAGTTTTCAAGAAATTTTAAGAGACGATAGTTTTAGACAAGTAGTCAACAAACCAACAAGGGGATATAATATGCTTGATAAGATTTTTACAAACTTTTCCGAATTTTATGCAAATATTTCAATTCTTCCTCCAATTGGTAGAAGCGATCACAATTGTATTATTTGGCATTCAACTATTGGTTAAAAAAATACTACTAATAAAAAGACCAGGATTGTTCGTCCTTTGAAGGACAGTGGATTACGATTATTTGGTCAATGGTTGACTGCACAAACTTAGGAAGAAGTATTTTTAGATACCTCTGATTTATCATTAACGTGTAATAGGTCAATTGACACCATTAAATGTCACCTTGATCTATACTTACCTTCTCGTGAAGTGAAAGTGAGTAGTACTGACAAACCTTGGGTAACTCCATTTATCAAATCACTTATTCGTGACCGACAAAAAGCTTTTAAAAAGGAAACGATACTCTTTGGAGGCATTTAAGAAATAAAGTTGCTCAAGCTATTTCTGTTGCAAAAAAGAATTATTATAATACTCGTATTAAAAAGGAAAAGTTGAATAATCCTTCAGCCTGGTATAGACATATAAAGATACTTACAAATGGTAACCAGGACCATATTCCGATAATTATTCCTGGTATTGATGTTCAAAGTACGCAGTATTCTAAACAAGCAGCTAATGCAATTAATGACTTTTTTGTGTCTATTGCTTCTGATCTTTCTCCTTTAAACAGGAAATCATTACCAGCCTTTTTACCTTCTCAGTGTGAAAGTCCAGAGATTAGATGTTGGGCAGTTTATTGTAAACTGCGTAAAATGCAGCTACATAAAGCATCTTTTAGAGACGATCTTCATATTCGCATAATTAGAGAATTTGCATGTGAATTGAGTGTACCGGTTACTAGGATCCTTAATATATCTTTTAGACAAGGAGTTGTCCCTTCACAGTGGAGATCCGCTCAAGTAACTCCTATTCCAAAATCGCACCCACCTTGTATTAATAATCTGCCGCGTCCTATAGCTTTGACCTCACATTTTTCTAAGTTAGCTTAATCTTTTATGGCTCAATGGTTATTGAAAGATATTGAGAAACTCATTGATATACATCAGTTCGGTAACAGACCAGGGTTATCTACTACACAGTCATTATCTTGTTGGCCTTTTACATCATCTTTATAAACATGCAGAAAACAACAGGTCTATATCAACTATTGTATGTACAGATTTTAAAAAGGCTTTTGATCGCTTGGATCACAACATTCTAATTGAAAAAATGGTTAATATGCACATAAGACCTTGGATAATAAGTTGGATCATAAGTTTTTTAGAATGTTGTAAACAAAGTACATTATATAATGGAACTCTGTCTGATATTAAATTTTGTCATGCCGGTGTTCCCCAAGGGACACGCCTTGGCCCAATTCTGTTCTCAAGTATGGTTAATGATTTATGTGAAAATATTCCTATACATTACTTCAAATATGTTGATGATTTATCTTTAGTACAATGTAGAAATACTGGCTGGGTTCCAGCGGGGTGCTAGTCTGATCCCGGTGTTCTAGAGGAGAGGAGCTAATAGGTGACGCAGTTAGCTCAGTTAGAAAAACTCTCATAACCCTATGACGAGAACATGACAAGGCGGGTTGGGTCGCCTTCAAATAAACCCCGTCCTGCACCGGGCAGCAGCGATGCAGTACCTGTAGTTGGCGGAGGATCCAAATCCTGGACAACGGTGGCTATGGGGGAGCAGAGGGCAGGTCGGCATCAATGCTTTTGGCTTCTGTACTGCGATGGAAGGATCTGGCCGCCCACCATCATTAATTGGTCACGTTTGTCATCATGAGAGTACAAAATCAACAAATCAAGTGGGTATCGGAAGGTGGAACCCGCAGGCCAGAAGATACGTCAAAAGCTACTGCGGAAGAGAGAGGTACTGCTCGTAGTACGCTTGCGGGTGATGACGGATCAGGATCAAGCCTCTTGTAGGAAGTTCTTTTCTTGAAGGTCCCATGATGGAAAGGAACAGCACCCCTCTAAGGAAATCAATCATTGTAGCCACGTGGAACGTGCGTGGTATGTCAGATGGGAAGGTGGAAATGGTGGAGAAGGAGATGGCTATAAATGATATTAAAGTTTTGGGAATATCTGAATCATGGTGGCTTGGACAAGGCAGATTTACATCAGACGAAGGAAATACAATCATCTTTTCAGGGAAAGAAAGTGGAAGGAAGCGAAGGGGTGTGGGATTCATCATAGAGAAGGCTAGCTACAGCTAAAATGTGTCTTGGGATACAACCCGATCAACGAGAGGATTATGACTGTGAGATTACAAGGGCATCCTATGAATATCTCCATAATTCAGGTATATGCACCAACAGCAGATGCACCGGAGGAAGATATCATTGATTTCTATGAGATGGTACAAGATGTCGTAGACAGCATTCCTAAGAAAGATTTCCTCATGATATTGGGTGACTGGAATGCCAAGATTGGTAAAACGAGGGAAAAATCTGAGTTCATTGGCAATTATGGTCTTGGCAGCAGAAATGAAAGAGGAGATCGACTGGAAGAATCATAGCAAAACAGCTTCATCATTGGTAACACGTGGTTTGAGCATCATCCCAGAAGACTGTGGACGTGGATGAGTCCAGGAGACAGAGCCAGAAACCAGATAGACTACATCATGGTCAAGAAGAGGTGGCGAACTTCACTACAGAACGTCAAGACAAGACCAGGTGCTGACTGTGGCAGCTATCATCAGCTGCTTGTGGCTATTAAAACTGAGACTAAGACTGAAAGCTAAGAAATGTGATTCAGCTCCCACAAGGCATGATGTGGAAAATATCCCTTCGCAATTCTCAGTGGAAGTGAAGAACAAGTTTGAGCTGCTGTTGAGAAACGATGAAGCAGAGCAAACACCAAATGAGCTGTGGGAAGACATGAAAGAAACAGTTGAAAATGCAGCAAAAAACCACATCCCAAAGAAAAGGAAGCAGAAACAACCATGGATCTCAAATCAGACTTTTGACATTGCTGATGACAGGAAGAGGGCAAAAGCAAAACGCAATAGAGGAGAATGGACGAGACTCAATATAAATCTTGTCTGAATTCAATTTCCCCACTGGGCCCCTAAACGGTACATGTGCAGTGTTACATGATGTAAGTATGGAACGCCCGGCAGTGCTTGTCACAGTTGTAATGGAAGGATTTTTTTTACTAGTGTTACTGTTAGTGGCCACGGCCCCTTAGTTACTATAAAAAAACATGTGCTCTTCCTGGCTATTTGGGAATGTGTCAGTTTGCAACAGAAATGGAGAAACGCTCAACTTGTTAAAATAATGTGATATCATGAACATTTATACATCACGGAATTGAAAATAAGTCATGGTTCAATTTTATTTATTTTTTTTTTTTTTGGGGGGGGGGGGGGGGGCTGGCGCCCCCCAAGCCTCCCCACCAGTACGCCAGTGACCATCACTGATAGGAGTCGCAAAATCATAGATTACAATGATCACATTCCCGGATCAGATTATCTCCAAAACAAATCTTTCCGCAAAGCTTTAATTAAAATGTTTAGAATTCGAAACGTCTTGAATAAGACTACAGAATACCATTCATTGCAAAATTTGTGGTAAGGAGGAGCAGACGTCCCAGCGGCAGTGGTCTTTGCCTGTATTTTGGCTTTGGAAGGTAAGCATCCCTTTATTTTGTAAGTTAAATGATTTCTACGTTAATATGTTTTAGGATATATGTTTGAGAATGTAACGTCGACTCGTAGATTTTAAGTGACGAAATTTCGTCGCATACTTGCTGGGGGCTTGGGCGATTGACTTCGGTACATGTTTGGCGTCGCATCGCATCGCAGCTCATTGCAGTGGTCCCGAGCGACCCCTAGAAATGCATGCATTACCCTGCAGACACCGCCCGTGTTTAATAGTGGTGCCGCCTATTTGCATTGTCGGGCAATGCATGTCGTGTGTTTGTGCCTTATTCTGGCGCACCTCGACAGTTTCAAGCAATGGACCACTGGGAAATTTCATGACTTAAAAGAAGATCTAGTTGTTTGTAGCTGTGGTGATTTTGCTTGATTAAGCTTGTTAAAAATATGTCACTTCCTTTTTTGCTATGTTGACCGAGAATGGTAGATCCATCAGATGCCAACATGGTTGATCCTAGACCGAATTTTTCGTCTCTTTCGTTCGTTAGCCTCTTATTGGGGTACGGTCGGCTCTCTCTTTGGAGCCGACCGTACCCCAATAAGAGGCTAACGAACGAAAGAGACGAAAAATTCGGTCTAGGTTGATCCAACGAATCTGTAAAAAAAAAGCAGGGGGGGGGGGGGGCACAATTAATACAAAAAATCTATACAGAAGAAGGAGGAAGAGGAGAAGGTAAGAAGAAAAAGAATGGGAAGAAGGAGGAGAAAGAGAAGAAGGATAGGTCTAGAGGAGGAGAAGAAAAAGAAGAAAGAAAAAGGAGAGGAGAAGAAGGAGAAGAAGAAGACAAATTTCATATGGATGGTAGCTTAGAATTAATTTATTTTTTACTCTAGATAAATAAATGGTTAAAGGTAAAGACCAGTATTGGAAACGCCCCAATTTCAAAAAATGAAATGGAAGCTCTCATTACCAATCATGTGAAAGAATATGTTTTGACTAATACATGATGATAAAAAAATTGCCAGGAAACCGCCTACTAATTCATATATTTGGTAAATTTGTTTCTCTCATGATCTGTGAGAGATATAGGGTAGTCCCATATACATCTTTCTGTGTATAGTGCTTGTAACTTTACGAAGAATGGGCCGAATTTCTTATCATTTTGATGATTCCAGAACCTTGCAGATGCTAGATGCTAGATGATCAACCTTTTCTGATCGATTCCACAACGTTTCTTTCACAATGCAATCGCATGACCATAACTGGTCTTTACCTTTAAACAAGGTGAAATACTAAAACTGCCTTTTTATACAAAACAGTGAATGAAATGGCTAAAAAAACAAAACAAGGGTAATGATTTAGCCCTACACAAGATCATGAAAATCGTCTCTCCTTGATTGTGAATAAGTGAATGGAAATATGAGTGAATATGTAAGACTAAGAACTGTTAGAACATGTTTTCAATGCCCCCGAGCCACAGCGACATTGTACATGTACATGTAGACCCTATGTGAATTTTAAAGATAAAAATAAGCATACCGGTACAGCTTTCTAACATACATTATAGAATAGCCAGTGTGTATCAGAGTTGACTCTAAAATCTAAATACCAGCAAAAATTGGATTAGTAATTCAATTGACACTTTCTGAGAAAAAAATTAACATACATTTACAGTACATGTACATGTATGTTAATGTTAGCTGTATTTGTGTGTATGGAAAAGTGAGTCATTTGTATCTAGTGGAAAAGATGAAATTACAAATTATCATTCTTGTTGTATAGGGAATAATGGTCTATCATGGTTTTATAGCTAAAGTCCTCTTGAATGAGGGATAAAATAGCTTACTAGTACAGTAGTGTCAAATGTATTATCTTTTATTGACATATGAAATGTACATCATGCACGTCATTTATAGTTCTGTGAAATTGTACGCTATTTATGGAGTGCTTAAAAGCTTAAAATGGAAAGTGTTACTTAATACCTGACAGTTGACAGCTTTCATTGTGCAAGAGATGGCAGATTATAGTTTCAATTTGAGTTTCAGACTTGTTAGAATCGACAACATAAATAGCAGTCAACACTCTGAAACTTCACATTTACATGTATACATGTAGGTCCTATTCACATTTATAAATGTGACATGTACAAAATGCACAACCTGTAATGAAAACAAAGTAGATGAAGAGCACTTAGCGCAGCATATTATGTCCCTAAACATATTCATCCCTGCCTTAAAAAGGAAAAAGAAGATAAAAGGACCTTGACTTCCCTAGGGAGGCGCAAAAAAGCAGCTGTTGTAATTTCTGCATTGCCGTTGAGTGAATTGTTAATTAATATTTCATATGCTCATTAACACCCAGTGTACAGCTGGTACAATGTCGCTAAGTTACTCTGTAGCTAGCCAAATGCTGTTGGTGAATGGTTGTGCATTGAATGAGATGACACAATTGCATTTATCCTAATACAGTGTATTGCCTAATGATTACAGTACATGTCTGACGTCCAATTGGCAACTCGAACGTTGCAGCAATATGGACTGAAATATGCATGAATAACACAATGACAAGATAGATAATAACTTTATCTAATCATAGACACTTTAATATTTTGTATTCCTAACTCCTGAGTAATCCTGTGTTCAATTCATGCAAAGAAAGAAAAGGAGATAAAAAACAGAAAGAGAAGAGGAGTCGGCATGGATAGGATAAACCCTAGAACCTTTTAAAAAGAAAATGAAAGGAAATGAAGTGCCGTTCAAAGAATAAAAAAAAAAATATAGTCTTGTGAAGTATAAAATATATGATGGATTTCAAAAGGAGTCCACATGAATATAATTTCATTGTCACCCTTCTTGTATGCACGATCTCTAGAATAATGGTATGGAAAATTATGAGTGAGAGTGATTCAGTTCAGTATGTTCAAAAACCTTTTCCTGCAAATGCATCAGTATTACTGGGCATAAGGATAATGTACATGTAGCCACTAGCCAATGTATTTAAAGGTAAAGACCAGTATTGGAAACGCCCCAATTTAAAAAAATGAAATGGAAGCTCTCATTACCAATCATGTGAAAGAATATGTTTTGACTAATACATGATGATAACAAATTTGCCGGGAAACCGCCTACTAATTCATATATTTGGTAAATTTGTTTCTCTCATGGTCTGTGAGAGATATAGGGTAGTCCCATATACATCTTTCTGTGTATAGTGCTTGTAACTTTACGAAGAATGGGCCAAATTTCTTATCATTTTGATGATTCCAGAACCTTGCAGATGCTAGATGCTACAATGTAGATGATCAACCTTTTTTGATCGATTCCACAACGTTTCTGTCACAATGCAATCGCATGACCATAACTGGTCTTTACCTTTAACATACAATGCCTACATGTGCATAAACACAGGCAAACTGTCAAGGGATTAGAATACTTTAGAATCCAAGCAATCAAGCGTATTACATCAATGTCATACAGAATATTGATCTTTATCCAGCATTCTAGCTACAAACCTGTAGTTGGGCATTGGAGCGATCAATAACTGATGCAGCATTACATGTGCATGGCTACACTGTACATGCACTGTCTAGAGTTCAAGTGATGGTTGTCTAGGTCAGCTTGGTTTACTTACTTCAGTACCAGAATGGATTACTGATGTATTAAGATATGAATAAAACTACATTGTATATTTGCCTTTAATTTTTTTTTATCACACTGAACATTTCTTCTATTCATATTACATAGTAAGATGGCATCCCAACCCCACATCCACAAGCCCACGCATGCCAGCTATTGCCCACTCCTGACGTCGGATAGTCAATCTGTTCGAAACGTCAAGGAATTTGCATCCTCATCAGCCCGCAGTTGTAATTAGGGGGATGTTTGGTCGAGAAAATATCCCAAGAAATCTTGGTCTTGTTTCCAAAATAATTTGGTCGCTCCAATTTTTTTGGCGAAATAGCGGGTGAATTTGCACTCATTCAAACTAGTTTCTTATGAGCGGGTTATTTGGCGAACGCGAGCTGATGAAGACAGGTCTTATGATATATTCTGTACATTATGAAGGATACCACTTGAGTAGAAGGTGATAATGCCAATACCATTTCCTGCCGGCGTGCCCTCGTTTCCCATCAGGTTCTTGGCTAAGAAAGTTTCTTCCCAACCTACATTACACAGGTACTGTAGTGTACACTGCTCAAATATGGATACAAAATGGTATCACGATTCAGGAAGTTATTGTCTGCCAGTATAAATGTATGGGCCTGGATCTTGAACTTGGGGAAATCCATGGTTAAAAGAAATATGGTTTGTTTTGAAAGTATACAGAATAGTTTGAGGAAATTAGATGCTACCAGTATGAATGTGAAGGCCTCTAGAGATATTGAACTTGTGAAACTAGCCAATGCTTGCTTTGTTTGTATGATGTGTAATTAAAAAGGATTTGTTTAGAAAGTAGAATGGTTTCTGGAAAGTATTGTCTACTGTAAATGAACAAGGCCTAGTGCCATAAACTTTGTTTGTTGTGATTCAGAAAAAGGGTTTTAGTTTTGTAAGTAGAAACTGGGGGAAATCCATGGTTAAGAGAAATATGGTTTGTTTTGAAAGTATACAGAATTCGGTTTGAGGAAATTAGATGCTACCAGTATGAATGTGAAGGCCGAGATTATGAACTTGTGAAACTAGCCAATGCTTGCTTTGTTTGTATGATGTGTAATTAAAAAGGATTTGTTTGGAAAGTAGAAAGTGGTTTCTGAAAATTATTGTCTACTGTAAATGAACAAGGCCTAGTGCCATAAACTTTGTTTGTTGTGATGAAGAAAAGGGTTTTAGTTTCGTAAGTAGAATACAGACATGTCTGCTTAAAATGGATTGTCAACTCCCATGCTTATGAAAAAATGTGGACCCTTCAGATACATGTATAGTGAAATTATCAGACCATTTTACTATCTGATAGTTTCACTCATCAATTAAATGGTATATTTTGTGAAATTTATGTTCTATCCTGCTCATGTTGTACTTTTGATTAAATAGTGCTGCTACATGTATACATGTACATGTACATATGTGATTTCTCTTCTTTTGCACCAGTGTACCTTGGTTTCAAGTGCATTTGGCACCTTGCAACTCTTCTATGATGTGGATAATGTAAATATTGACTTTTAGAAACCCTCTTTGAAAGCCATTCATCATTAGACCTGCAAGAAAAGTTAGCTTTATAGTCTGGAAAATTCTCACTTTTGTATGAACTTATGAAGACATGCAAGATAATTGGATCAAAGCCTTTTGTGTAGAGAATTGCTTTTTGTCACATGATTTTTCAATCGAACCATGGCAGTATTCAACGACAGAAATGAATAGCAGCATTGTGAGCTAAGATTACTGATCCTAGCTTGTGTTTTCTTTGCAGTTGAGTATCAATTATCAATAACATGATACAGGAACAGTCCTCAAAGTTGATGAATCATGGAACCTGATGGTGCTACTTGTAGCATATTCACACAAGAGGATATTGATGTATAATTTGCAGAAAGATATGTATTGAAGAATTCTGTAGAAATTCTGCTCATCTCGTGCAGGGCTCCAGTTTCCAGTGGGACGTGTTAATCGGGGGCATTTATACCAGATAAGATCATAAGGACATCGTTTTTAAAGGAACATCTTATAAATCTACATGTAATTACATCTTTTGTATGATTGCACCTTGGGCATTTGTTTCAAGTGGGTTTGATGCCTTACAAATCTTGTATTACAATTATTATCATGTACATGTACTGTACATGTATATTAATTTCCAATGCTCTTTGGAAGCACATGGATCATTATGATAATGTTACGCATGCAAATGTATACGTAGGCCTATACAAGATCAGAATATTGTACCTGGCATGTTAGGAGCTAGTTTGGGGAGGGTGGCTTGTATCACATTGTAGTGTTAGCCTTCAAGTGACATGGGCATTGCTGGAGCATAGAGCAATTATCACTGATGGTAAATCTACATTGTATGTTAATCAGTGCTTACAGTACGTGCAGTAAAGCCTGTCTACAGTAGTTACATGTACAGCTGTACACATGTAAAGGGTTTCAATATGATATGATATTGGCATGGATGATGAACACTGATTTCAACCATTTATTACTTTTTCAATACAACTTTAAAACATACATCTTGTTTGAAACAGTGCTCAAATCTTCAAAATCTTCAATAAATTTTGCAGTCTGAATGGGTAATTTGCTAAATTTAGAATGTTAACATAAGTCCTGAAGAGATGTTTATCGGAGACATTGGGGATTTCCTGTCAAAATTTTAAGTGGCGAACTATGATATTTATTGTGCCCTACATCAACATAAATTTATATCTACATCAGGGGACAGTAGTTAGCTGAAATTGTATATTATTTATTAGTCCACAGTGAAGGTGTAGGTGTATAAGCAATTTAACATCAAAACCATCAAAAGATCCTCTTAAATGCAAAAAGAACCTTTTTAATATATTGTTCTTTTTCTCAATCATTAAATGAGCAATGAATTGAATCACAAAGCACGATAGCAAAGTCTGATTCTGCTGCCAACAGCCTTAACAGAGCTGCCAACCATTTCGTTTTTCCCGGAATTATTCCGTTTTTTAATCCCAATTACGTTTTTTTTTCACAAAATACGTTTTTTTTATTTTTTATAATTTTTTTTTTTTTTTATAATTTTTTTTTTATTTATTTATTTATTTATTTTTTTTTTTTTTACATACCGCACGTCAAACAACTGCCCTAATATGTTATTTTGATCACAAATTCAATAGAAAACTAAGGTTGAAACATACTTGAAGAGAAAAGTATTCTCAAAAAGAAGCATTGGAATTGTTTCGCGCGTGGTTGTAAGTTTTGTTTTAATGAATTTCTTTTTTTTGCTTGAAATTCCTTTTTTTTGCCATCATGATTCCTTTTTTTGGTCGCACAAGGTTGGCAGCTCTGCCTTAATAATAATAAATGACATTAATTTATAATTTGAAAAAGAAATAAATATGTTTACCCTGGATGACGTACTGAGTAACTTAATTAATTTATTTATTTTTTGTAAATTATTAGCCTGAAGTTGCAGTAAGATGTAAGTATAAATGCATAGCATTGCACTTTTAGAAAATTTCAATTGCATATTGCCACAGTAGATTTACAATGATAAAACCAAACAAAATTAGGCTACTTCTGAAGTTCTGATAGTGTTATAAAACTTCATGAGTCCTGTGCCAAATCGTTTCTGATCCCTCCTTGGGCACTGTGCTTAACATCAGAAGTCGGTGCAGTTCAAGGCTTTATTAAACATGACATGATATAGCTGGGCAAGTTCGGAAGCTTTTGGAATTTCCGCCAGTCGTAATCTCTGCGATTAGATGTGGTTTTGTTTGGGGATTTCATATTCCAATATGTGGTCGGATACATGCAGAGTGCTGTTGAGAAGTGTTAATCCGATTCGCATTGTTTGTCCATGACTTGTCAAGATTGGCATCAGTATGACTCTTCTATTCTTTCATGTACATGTATTACATGTACTAGGGTGATCACACTGCCTGTGCAAACAGTCTGCCCCGCGAACACACACACACAACAGCAGTCAGTTGGTAGAAATAGCAATTTTTGTAAATGTATTTAAAAAAAACTAAACAATATTTTTGAATTTTTATTTCACATATATTTCAAGCATACCTTTAACTACAATTCTGTGTAGTTTCATTGTTATAGGCATGTGGGAAATATGTTAATTATTGAATTAGAATATTGTCTTTTCAGCCATGTGTGACATGGCCCGCTGATCGCCCATTGATTCGCGCTGCTATTCTGCGTGGTGAAAAAAATGCACCTCAATGTATAAAACTCCCCTACATGTACAAAAATGCAATATCCTCATGTGTTTCACTCATTGAATTAATTTGTTATTTACACTTAAGTAGCCACAACTGTACTGGGGTCACTAAAGTTTCTGCCACTCTGAAATTCAGTCCCTGTGGAATGTTATGTTGTTGTTGTTGTGTGGTATCTCGGAAAATCGTCATAAATCGTCATAAATCCTCAAATCTGACATCTTTGAAAAAGGCAGATATACTGTGATGTAGCTGAAAGTCTACAAATTCTTATCATATAATCGGTTTTTCTGAATTATTTGTGAAACACATGAGGAAATAGCTGTGACGGTGATCCAAGTAATTTCCATCGCCATATTGTATTGGCATTGCAAAAATATTGGGAATTTAAGGTCAATATTTGGTGTAATTATGATCTATGAATATATGATTTAAAAAATGCCCCAAAAATGAACAGTTTGACCTTCCTAATTTGCATAATGAGTGCGCGAATATATAATCAGCTAAAATGACCTAATTTGCATATTTGATGAATATTCATGATTTTATTTTATTACAAATGAAATATATTTCCATACCTGTCTGATATACATAGGTTTCACTGATGTATCATGTTCGATTTTGATTTGATTACATATGCGCATATAATTAGGCGGACTTAGTTATTTTCACAACTTTTTTATAGATCTGCAGATTCGTGAAAATGGCAAAAATGACTTATTTTGTTGGCTTCTGTTTTCAAAACGGTAATAGTTATATATTTTTTTTTTTTTTTTTTTACCACAAAGATGATATTTTAGTGTCTGATAATTTAATTTATTATTTGTGTCCAAGAAAGTGATGAATTAAGTTGTCAACTTTGTCGAATTATGCCATTTTTGACAATTTGACCATTTCTGGCAGGTTTTTACGGTAATTTTGCGATATAAAAAAAATGGTATAAAATCACAACGCATTGACCGATTTCAATTCTGTTTTTTGTTTTTGAAGCTTTCATAAAGCTTGATCATTTGCAATCATTAAATAACATGTGTTTGTTGTAATTATTTTTGGTGTGCTATACCTACATGTACATGTACTGTACAAGTAGACCAAGGCTTCTCAAACCTTTTTCGCTAAAGATCGAGATGTGATTTCATGGAAGTTAAAAGGTCTGAAACATGAGATGCCATTCGTGCAAAAATTCTTATTCATAGCCTAAATTAACGGGGTATCGTATACAAGAACCTTCTGCAAACATAAAATATTCTTAGTTGGTCCACAACCTGCAAATCAATAACTTTTAATTTTTATATTTTCTTCCTGCAAATTTCAGTTTCAGAATTTAGACTGTTAAAGCCCCACCACACTAGTTTGGCCAGGAGGGATTAGACCTCCCTGCACTCCCTACATGGCCACTGACAGGTGGTTATATCATCAAATAAGCTCTCAATTATTAGGATTAAAAAGAGGATCATGGGGGACCAATGGTCAACGATTAGGCATTGTTTGCTATATATAGAGGGCGCAAGTAGCTATAAGTAGTGCAGTGGGGCTTTAAGTATTCTGGTGTGGCAATACACAGTGTACAGACACCCCAAGGTTTAGACTAGATTCTGAGTTATGAGGACTGTAAAACTCCTCCACTTGTCTAAATGGCTGACCCAATCTGCATCTGGACACTGACTGTACATGAAGATTCAGTGGTAAATCGTCCCTGTGCAGGCAGACAGAGCTTTATGAATCTGTTCACACCTACGTGCATAGTGTACAAGTATTTGGTCAGCCCATTTATAACCTTGTTTATCTTTCTTTGTATAAACATGCTGTTTACAAGTGTGTGTTAAAAGAAAGGAATGTGATTGTTTTCTTGCTCCGTGATGTGAAAAATTGCCTTGATACTTGAGCAAATAGCAAAACAAAAAAGTATTATTTGAATTGTGATATTTTATGAAAGGTATGAAATTATAATGATTGATAATCAAAAGTAGTGAACAACAAAAAATATATTTTTTTTTTTAAATAACAGCTTACATTGTACTGTACATGTGCACAGTCGGCCTACAGCTCTAATGCAATATTGAAACAGTGTGCAGTTTACATGTACATGTATATAATGTCATGATTATATTTAGTAATCGGTTTGGACCAGATGGTATGCATTCGATAACAAATGTGTAGGATATGCTATGCTCTAGTAAAAAAAGCAATGTCATTAATTCTAGTCACTGAGATGTGCAATATGGTCAATGACAGAACATGCAGTTACATGTAGGAAAAAGTGCTTGAAACATGTTGCCATGACAGTAGCATAGTATTAATCCCTATCAGCTATGCTTAAATTACTCCTGGGTGGAGAGAGACATCTTAAAGGTACTATGTCCCATTTGCAGGCCAAAAAAATGAAAAAGTTAAATTCCAACTGCATTTGAAAGATAATACTAATTTAGAACTTCCCTAAAAAAGGTGGGGCTTGAAAATGTCTTCAAGTGGGAAAATAACGACTATTAGTTGTCAAATCGACTTTAGGGCTATAGAGCCCAAAAGTAATAGTCTCGATTTTCAGACAATTGTACCGAATGGTCATACGTTTTATGCTGCGCAAAGATTCAATCAGTTTAATCTTGGCCATCACAAGAAATGGGTTATTGATGTAGACAAATGCTCATGTACCCTTTACAACTCTTTTCATGTATGTTATTACCAAAGAAGAAAAAAAGCCAGTCAGTCACTCAATAGTGTCTGACAGTGAAGTCTAGCAAGTAAACAGGTTTCCTTGCATAAGTTGAATATGAGGACACTGCTAACGTTTAAATTTCACAGATAGGACATATTCATAATTCCTGCAAAGTTCTACAGAATTTGAGGTTGGCTGCAAAAGGGACATAGTACCTTTAAAAGAAAATGCCTTGTGTACTTGAAGGAGAGAAGTAATATAATATGGAGACATTCCTACACCACCTTTTTAAAAATTCAGATACAAAACACTGACAAAAAAACAGAGAGAGAGAGAGAGAGAGAGAGAGACAGACAGAGACATACATACAGACAGAGACATACAGACAGAGAGAGAGAGAGACAGAGGGGGGGGGGGGGGGATTAACAAAAAAGATATAGAGAAAGAGAAGGGGGAACATAAAAACACTCAAAAAGATGTTGATAGAGAAGCTATAGATAGAGGGAGAGAGAGATGGACAGACAGACAGACAAGACAGACAGAGTGACAGACAGACAGAGAGAGAGAGAGAGAGGGAGAGAGAGGGTGGAAGGAGAGAGAAAAAGAAATCTATTGGACCAAATGTTCAGATTTTGTACTCGGTTCATAAAAATCATACCGAATGAGTGGAATGACACACAATGAAATGAAGCCTTGATGATATAGGCTCCACAACAAGGCTTATCTATTATGGATTGCCCAGCGATGAATCATTAGCCATGCAAAGGGCTCAATCTATTTGTATCCTCCAAGGGGAATTTCTCTCTGTTATTTCACCCAGCTGAGGCCGTGCACACCACATCACGTTATCAAAACATTGCATAATTCAGTGGAGACTCGAGAGAGGTTGATGCCTATTCACTGGGAGCTGTGGTACCATTCACAGAGTTGGACCGTTTTAAGGTATCTTTCTTCTCTCTCTTGGCCGGGTGTCTATCTAGTAGGAAGGGCTAAATAAAATTATAGGTAACTTTGTTGAACCGTTTTAAGGTATCTTTCTTCTTCTCTCTCTCTTGGTGGGGTGTCTATCTAGTAGCAAGGGCTAAAGAATTATAGGTAATATTGTAAATAGACCTGAATTATGCAAAAAGTACTGAAATCTCAGATGATTGGATCTATCATTCTCTGTCAAGCTAGTACATGTAGAGTCATTCCATTCAGCTATTAAAAGTGGAATGTAATGTGCGATTTTGTATTTTGCATGGTTTGTTTCGTGTGTTGATACCATTTAGTCGGCATTATGAAAATAACTCATGATTTTGATTTGCTTACCTTATGAATGTTGTGTAGAAATTCTACTATTTACTGACATGTACCTGTAACATTGTATTTTAGTTGTTGGGGAGTAACTTCTTGTATTTGCCATTACATGTATATGTTTACCCTTTAATAGATGTTAGGCCTATGACATTACCTTAGTTCCTATTCCTAATCGTATTGAATTTCCCAAAATAGGAAACTGTTGCATACAGTGTTAGGGCTGAACCTACTTGTATCTGTTTCAGTATACATCCTGTCGTCAAGGAAGATATTCCACATGAAGAACTACATTGAACACGGTATACAAGCATCCGTCAATTGACGTGGATTTTTTTTTTGGGGGGGGGGGGGGATGGGGGGGGGGTGGGGGAAGAGGCCGAGAGGCATTCAAAATGAGTTAAAAAAAATTTTGGGAGGGGGGCACGTCTGTCAGGTATTTTGATTCATGCTTTACATGTATGTGCCCCACTGTACATTTTCATAAACTTTTGTTTATCATTCTTTTTTGCTGTCAGATATTTGTTGACATAAATTTGCCCACGTTCCCTCCTCGTCCTTCTGCGGCCCCAGAAAAATTGCCCAGTATCTACCAATGACTAGGTACCTGTACAGTATGTAAAGGTTATCTGGATACAATTCACATTCTCAGTCAGTCTGTCTCCATTTCAGAAATTGTTAGGTAACTCATGCACAGTGTAGATCAAACATGAGAATATTTGAAATCAATATTTACAATAACAGGAATCAAACCATAATCAGTTCTTGTTTATTCCAAAAGTTCCCGGCTCTATTATGTGTAATTAAGTGTACTTAAAAGTAATTGTCAATTATCAAAGTGGAAAGGGTCAAGTGAGGTAGCAACTAAAATGATCTGTTCATTGCCCTGTACATGTACATGTAGGTGTCTGACCGTCTATTATTAAAGATGAAGTTGAGTTCTGGTCATGCGATTGCATTGTGAAAGAAACGGTGTGGAACCGACCAGAAAAGGTTGATCGTCTAGCATATAAGAATTTGTGTGTATTGCAAGGTTCTGGAATAATCAAAATGATAAAAAATTTGGCCAAGTCTTGGTAAAGTTACAAACACTGTACACAGAAAGATGTATATGGGACTACACGAACACGTGGCGTAAAAAGCCGGCCCCCCCCCCCCCCCCCCCCGATTTTTACGATGTTACATGCATATTTAGAATATGAAGGTATTTGAAGAGCCATGCTTTTCAGGGAACATGTCTTATCTGATGTTCTTCCACACTTGCATAATAAGAATGAGTAACGCTCACAAATTATTTTTCACCTCTTCCCAGAACTCAACCTTCTCTTTAAGTATTATGCAATACTACTGTACTCTACATGAGTGAACATTTGTGATGCAATTTTCTTTAATATTACCATTGCACTGTACATGTATGTGCTTCAGCGAAAATATACAAGAGAGCAGTGAGCGATTTATCTCTGGAAAGCTCCAAAATAGCTCTTGTAAACTAAAAAAGAGCTCTGATAATACACTAATGAAATAACTATTAAAATATTACTCTGAGAAAATCACATGTTTACCACATCAAATCCAAAAGAGCTCTGGCAAACAGAAAAGTATTTTTTACACTGACTTGCCTGTACACTGTAAGTTGATTATGTCATATTTTATAAACACATTACATGTATATGACATCAATTCTACATGTAAATGCATTTGATTATTTTCCAAATAATAGACTATTGAAATTCCATATATGGATGTGGACTCTTTCTAGGCTATGAAAATAAACAAAATATAGCCCTTTTTAGACTGCCAAACACAGGACGTCCACAGGAGGACATCCCAGACCCAGTCTGGTGCGAACACGGAGTGTAATCTTTATGAAAACACGAGGTAAGGTCACGGCGCCCTTTCAGTTTGCAACTCAAACAAGGGGTGCACTCGGTGTGCATTTCCGTCTGGGGTGATCTCGAGGTACGTTTCCGTGACAACGCCGCCAATCGGGCGCGCGCTTTTCGAATTTTGTACAAGAACAGTTTCTCATACCGAAATATTTATTTTACTTATTTCACATTCTTCGATTAAAACCTAACCTAAAAAATAATTAGGTACATATTTGGTATTTATAGACTTACATTTATGTTTAGAACATTTAAAACTATCATAACATGCAGTGATACGATGCAATGACATCGACAGCGCGCGCAAATCTGAATGCTGATACACAGAGCTGATACTTCCGGTTCCGGAACACACGCCGTGTGCGTGCCGAGGCGATTCAGATCGCCAAAAACACGAGGTGTCCTCCGGATGTCGTGCTAGACACACCCTAGAAACTCTAGGATGTATTTTACCTCGTGTTCACCCTTTGTTCGTGCTGTGTACACCCGGGTGTCTTTTTCCGCGTCCTTTCAGATCGCCGGTAACAGTGGATGAACAGTGGATGACGTCCGGACGTCATCCACTGTTTGAGGTTCAATCTGAAAGGGGCTTAGCATTCAACGTATTCACCACAGATAGTATGTGGGGTGAACACTATTGAAGTGAATGCTTTGCCGAGCGTTGAACTGACCAGTTTCTTTTTTCTATCGATGTCGAAAGTGAGTCGGTAAACACGTCCAGGCTTGTTCTTGTTCGTACTCCAGGCCGCAAACATACTTACAATGCCTGCAGTGTCTGGTCGTTTCTCCGAGATTCATCAATCATAGAATTAGGATACGAAATGTATTTGACACGTGTGAACTGGATGGTACTCCATGTATTCTTTATCTGTCTTTGAAGGGAAGAGAGAAGAAGGGAAAGAGGGAGAGGGAGAGAGAGAAGGAAGGAAAAAAGAGGGGGGGGGGGTGGAGTTACATGTAGGTACTAGTACTGTATGCAAAGTCCTCTCCGAGGGACTTGGTAATGAGGACTAATGCCTTTTAATACCAAAAAACACTAGCGCTTCGACTTGATTTCGAGACCACTGAGCCATCACGCCTTCCTTTTGTAAGACTGACACTCCATAGTCACTTCCATAGAGTCCATACTGTTCACTGATGAACTTCCCTTCAAGCTTCATTGCTTTGATGCATCTTGCATCACACAATCACATGACTGAAAATTCAGGATGCAATAAAACATTAACCCTTTTGTGACAATTATTCTACATTTTGTGGTTTGGCTCAATAACTTTTGATTCAAAGCCCCAAAAAATATACCAGACACATGACATGAGTAGAAAGGGCAAAAATTTCTGCACACACTGCATCCATTTTTGTTCTATGATTATATTTATATCGCATTTGATGCTAGGAATTACAAACAAAAAAAAAGGAAAATGAGTTTTAAAATCCTTAAAATGGCAACATGAAAGATTAAATTTTATAAATTTGTATTATGAGACAGATTCTGTATAAAGCAGTAACATGTGAACTGGTGGAGTTCTTGATAGTCTTGTGATAAGCACATGTATAATTCCCATTGGTACCAACCAGATCGATAATAACTTAATAAGTATGCTTTTTTTCTCCTGAGTGTTCAGATGATGGCAGATTTGCCTGAGGTCTCTGGCCTGCTCATTAGGTACAGTACATTGTAGTTACAAACTGTAGACCGTGACTGCACGTGATCAGCATTTTCTGGAATATTTAATGCGTTTATCGATGGATAGCGAAACTGGGAGAGGCCTTCTTATAGCATGTACACATGTATGCGCTTCTTATGGGGGGAGGTGGACTACATTTCACTGGTTTGTAGTGATTTGCTCAGCTTGTCTATAATGAACTGATGAATTTGGGATGGTATAAGTTAACCTGTGTATGTATTCTTGTGATCTTTTACTTTTTGATAGTTTAAATACATGCCACATTAATTGAATAAATAATCACACTTTGCAGTGATGAATGAGGTTAATTAATTGTTTAAATGATTGAAAATTCTAATCTATCATATCAAGTACGGTAAATTAGATAAAATAATCCCCTTTATATTTGTGAACCCACATACATTTTAACCAAACTATGTTTTGAGTATTAGTATTTTGTTTGAAGTATGTTTTAAGAGATTTCAGAGAAAGCGCATGTCAGCATTCGAGGGTAGCTTGGAACTGAAACTTGATCCAAGGTTTCATTAAAACAAAGGAATAAAGATTACAACTACAATTTTCTCAGCTCAAAAGGAAGTTCATGTATTCTCAGGGACTTAATTAAAATATGATAAACAAAAGGAAGAAGCCACTATTGGTTCCTTCTCTGAACATAGTGAGAGTATACTTGATGTTAGAAACTTTATAGAATTGCACAAATATTGCTGCGATTCATTTATGCCATGTCTGTGAATTTTGACCACTTGTGAAATTCTTAAAAAGTTTCTTGCCCTGAAAGTTTCTGATTTTGCAGGATACCTTTTATCAAAATAGAGTGTCCAGGAAAGAGATCATATACCCTGTTCCTTTTAGCAATATTTATATCCAAGGGGGCAAGGGCAAAGCGCAAGCCGGATCTTACTGATAAAGTATTAGGTTTATCAAGACAACTTTAGATACATGTAGGTTTCCTTGAGAGAGACCCCCATTGAGGTTTTCTATAATAAATCTTAAAAATTAGTCCCATTTACACATCCCCAACACCATTATGAAAAATCTTTTTTTTTTTTTTACTGCCATTTACATTACTGAAAAAACATTAAAAAACGTTGGTGTTTGCTTATTTCGATTTTTGGGTGAGTGGTGTGCATATGCGACTTATGGCTACTCTGTGTGCGATCGCACCGAAGTGAGGAGAGTCACGTGACCCTAAAAAAAGAATTGTTTCGAGAGTGGGCATTTACACTGCAAAAATCAGGGAAATTTTGGCAGGCACTAAAAAAGAAAGCACTCCAGAGGTGGATTCTTTGATCTCGGTTTTTTGTTGTTTTTGCGACAAAAAAACGAAATGTTAGAAAAATTAATGATTTTTGCTTGCAGTGTAAATGCAGCTATAGTGAGATTTCTGCAATGGATCTCTCCTTGAAAGGCTTATGTATCAAAAGGCCTAAAAGTAGCAAGACTTGCATATCCTTGGATTGTCAGCTCATGCTGAGGGCCTATACAACTGCTGTGTGAGTTCAGTGATTGTGATTTCTTTGGGCCTCTATTTATTGATGCCAAAGTATGAAAATGAAAAATGTGTTACTCAAGTTTCACTACAGTAGTTGCAGTTAAAATTTTCCTTTTTCAGGGAATATTAGTAAAAATGCAACATTCCGGAGCATAAGGGATGGGCCCGATGGGGTAGTTGTCCTATTGTCTGGTGGATGGGATGGATAGTTCTTACTTTCACTGACTTGTTCCTCTTACCCTTTAAACACAACTCAGTAGTATTAAAGCATATTGCCTTATCACTTATAAATAAATGTACAGTATGTCATCTTTAAAGTATGTCATCTTTAAAGATTGTCATGCAAGTATTCACCATTTAAATTTAGAGTGTAAAAACAATTTCATGTACATGTATATTGGTAAACTTTGGAACTCTGTATAGGCTCTGTTCATTTAGTTGCACATGCATGCACTAGTAATGAAATTGTTTTTGAAAAAATTCAAATTCACCATTCAGATTTTCATGCTGTGTCAGTCAGTCCGCAACGCCCGCGATAATTAGGCAGAATGCCCAAATTTACACAGCACCCGGAAGTGCGATAAACCGTCGTATTTCGTCTCCCGCGATTTGCGAGATTTCGCGAGACTTTTGCACAGGTCAACAAACTTTATCACAGCTGCTATGTCTTTCACTGTGCTGCGTAGCATGTAGGGGTAAGTGTATCTCCATACTTTTCTACGTATTTTGATATGAAATTTTCCTAATTTTACCGCATCTAAGTGATTGTAAATATTCATTGAAATGTGTCCATATTTTCCTTCTTTCGTAGGAGGTATTCTGACATTACCTTGCATTTAGCGTGTTCCTGACTGGTATAAACGATGTTTTTCCCCAATTGTTTGATTTTTCACAAGAACAATGTTGGCAGAAGTGAAAAAACGCAGAGTTCGATTGATGCACGATGTATTTTATTAGCTTTTATGGCCATGAAAGTTACACATTTTTCGATTTTCAACCGGAAGTTGTGTGACGGCTACGTTAAAATCACTCATTTTTGCCGATATGGCGCGAAAAGTGTACGTTTCGCCAACATGGCCGCACTTTCGTAGTCATCACCGCGACTGCGTACCGGTCCCATACATAGCCTTTTCTGTACCGATCCGGCATAAAACAAAGCCATATCTGATCTGGGGCCCTCGACTTACGTGTACTTTCCCATTAAATTAGCAAGCTCTCTTGATAATATTTATGCTTAATCCATTTTATTTTTACACGAATTTAACAGTCAACTGTGAGAGTTAAACTGTGACTCTGGCGTCTGGTCAGACTCAGATAATTATATTATTAATTTAGGGATTCTCAAACTAGATCTAGTTTGGTTGTGCCTTTTGTTTTGGTTCTGGTCAACTCAAACTTTACAACCAGCCATAGAAATAAGCAGCATTATGATTATGAACAAAGCAGAATTGAAACAAAAAGCCAAAGTTAAACACTTACATTTTACAACTTGTGCACATGAGGAAAAATGAAGGGAAAACTTCATGAATTTGACACCTGTAAGCAGGTTTTGTCTACCATAAATGGCTAGCTACTTTGATCAGATCTTTTAAAATCCCCATACCTGAACTAAGCCATTTTATATTCCTTATCATTTGTCATTTGCCAGGACCGAAGAATACAAGAACAGCTTCTATCCTCGTACCATTACGCTATGGAATCAACTACCTAGTACCAGCCGGCAGCCACCATCATCAAAGTCAACATCAGCCAAGTCTTTCAATACCAAAGTTTGGAGCTACATGCAGAATGACCACTCAGCGCAGCTGTACACAGGTGGGCTAGAGCGTCGATGTGGCTCTACTTCATCTAAAAATTAGATGATGTCTGCAACCCACTGTATTTTTATGGGCACCTTTTCATTTTTATTTTTGAACTCTGCACCCTCAGTTGTGATGTTTGTCGACAGTTTGCGATGCCACGGAAGTCTGGACGTATATACCAATTGGTCCTGTCCAGTACCACCTTAGATGTAGATGTGTTGTTTTTCTGATGGATGCACTCAACCATCAAAACTTGCGGAACATTGACAACAAATTATCTAAGACACAGACTTCACACATCAGTCTCCATTGCATTCCTGGATCAGCATTTGCTGGACTTCACATAGGAACAAACAATCTTGAAAGCGGAGTTTGGGAGAAGGACAAGAAGGATTTTGTTCAGCTTATATTCTTTGAGTAAAAGAAAAATCCATTTCAAGTGAATACTACTTTTCAAGCTTGCCTGCATAAAAATAACACTCTAAAATTTTTTTTGCATTGAACTCTATGGGGGCTCTTTTCTGATCTTCGGGGGCTCTTTTGGGCATTTCGGGGGCTATTTCGTCCTGAGCCCTGCATATTTTTTCACTGGTCTCAAGTTCTCAACATACATGTCAAAGTCAGTTTATAAATAAAATATGAATATTATAAAATGGAAATGTTATTCCTAGTCCAATTTCATTTTTTATAATTATTTATCATTAGTAAGGTAGTAGTCTTAATAATATATTTTTTGTTTAACCGGCTATGGTGATAATGATGACGATGGCGATGATCATGATGGCTATGGTGATGACTGTGATTATGATGATGGCAATAGTGATAATGCCGACGGTGATTATGATGATGATGGTGATGGCTATGGTAATAATGCTGACAGTGATTAGGATGATGATTATGATGATTGTGATGGCTATGGTGATAATACTGATGGTGATGATCATGATGGCTTTGGTGATTATGATGATGGCAATGGTGATGGCGATGATCATGATGGCTATGGTGATAATGATGGTGATGGCAATGATCGTGATGGCTATGGTGATAATGCTGACGGTGATTATGATGATGGTGATGGGGATGATCATGATGGCTATGGTGATAATGCTGATGGTGATTATGATAATGGTGATGGCGATGATCATGATGACAGTGATTATGATGGTGATGTTAATAGTGGTGATGATGATAATGATTGTGATGGCGACGATGACTTTGATGATTGTGATAATGATGTTGAAGGTGAAAATTAGAATATTATTAATTTCATTTGCGTCCTTTCAACCCACCACACATTAAAATTTCTATCAAATGGTCATTACCATATAAACAAAAACAGAAAATAAATGATCAGATATATATTTTGCGGGTCACTATAAAACAAAAACAAACAGATAAGAGAATAAGGGAAAGAATTTTGTAATTATTTTATTTCTAAAAATACACATGAACTGGAGTTACATAAATTGACAAAAGAAACATCAAATAAAATATTACTATCAAAGAATGCCTGGGGATTACCAAAATAAATTAATGTTTAAAGGCTCTTCCCATTGATTAGTCCATGGTTTACAATTTAAATAAAAACACATTTCAGAACTGTTACAACCAACCGCCTGCAATACAGCCATGAAATTTATAAGCAGGGATGGGAACAATCATATTGTCATTGTTCAATCACAATACCAATGCCCATCGCTCCCCCCCCCCCCGAAAGTTTGTATTTTCACAAATATACATTTGAGAAAGAAAATGTGTCTTCTTTGTATCAGTTTGATATCAAAGCCTGGCCAAAAATAGCACATAAAGACACTTCAACCCTCCCCACTGTCCCCTTTTTATTCTAGAGGTGGTATTCTATAGTGTACTTGATTGTACTTGAGTACGTATCCGCATCCAACTTGTACTCTGCAGCTCAGCTCTGTAGACTTTTATTATTAAGTAGCGCATGAGTATGATACACAATAATGAGTATGTGGGGCAATACAACGCCTCTACGTCCGGGGGTTACGCACCAGAGTGTAATACGTGGATATCCCTAATCACCGTCTATCCTCCGGCCGTGCGTGTTCATGTACAGCGCACGGACACAGAACATCGATAATCGACGCAAAGCTAGATATAACGTAGTATCCCCCGGTTGGCACATGACGTCATACTCTGATGACACACGCATATCGTCTGTGTCACCGCTGTTGAATATGTTGGAATGAACATGGTGTTGTATTTACCGTGTTCCTGACTGGTATAAAGAAGTAAAACAAAGGAAACAGTGATGATTTGAAAGTTTGTATATTTATCATCACAATGAACCAAATTACTTTTTGATGCAGTAGCGTTTTCATATATTTTTTTAATGCTGCAAATCGTTAAGTTGCTATGTTTTTTAGACTGTTTTAAATGCTCTTTTTAGAGCATGTTAACGTTAAAAAAATATCTTGATGTTTTGTAAAGATGGATTAATTGGTCTATCTTCTTTATATTGGTACATAAATGAAAAAAATCCATAGAGAAACATTGATGCAATCGTAATTTTCATGTACCAATGTTTTCTGCTTAATGTCCGTTTTTACCGTACATAGCTTGCATACGACTTGTGTAAATACGTGCGAATTCGCGGACGCTGCGGACTGACTGGTGTGTGTATGTTTGATACAGTAGAGGAAGTGATAAGATTTAGAGTCTGCTGCATGGAGTGAGATGCGATGATTGATGAATGTTTGTGGAAATGAAACTCTGGGGAGTTGTAACAGGAAGCGAAGAGGCTGACACGCACATGTATGAGACCTGAGTCCTGTTTCATAAAACTTGTTAGTATCATTTTTAACAAGAACCTAACCTAGCTCTACCCACCTCCTCTGCCTACCTACATTACCTTTGGTCCTCTTCAACTCTCTCGCTCTGTCTGCATTCTCATCACACAAAACCTATTTCAATTACCTTCTCCAACTCGAGCTGTTATGAATATAGTTTACCATTACTGTAACTGTCTTCTTTTTTTGTAAAATGATTTCTGCAAATTTTTTACCAGTGAAAAACAAAAGGACAATAGATAATTATTTTTCTAATTTCTAATTTACAGTAACTGTTATAAGCTACTGATATAGTTGCATTTGATTGGCTGTTGGCAAATTTGGTTACAGTTGTTATTGATGATGAGTTTTATGAAACAGGCCCCTGTTTTACATTTCCGTATCATAATTTCTGTTGAGAGCCAGAAGGGTTTTAGCTCATACTTTAACACAGAGCTAATGCCCTTTTGGCTCTCAATAATTTATCTGTTCAGAGTCAGATCATAGAAGGATGTAAACTGTGTGTTAAAGGTACTATGTCCCTATTGCAGCCAACCTCAAATGATGTAGAACTTTGCAGGAATTATGAATATGTCATGTATGTCCTATCTGTGAAATTTAAACGTTAGCAGTGTCCTCATATTCAAATTATGCAAGGAAACCCGTTTACTTGCTAGACTTCACTGTCAGACACTATTGAGTGACTGACTGGCTTTTTTTCTTCTTTGGTAATAACATACATGAAAAGAGTTGTAAAGGGTACATGAGCATTCGTCTACATCAATAAACCCACTTCTTGTGATGGCCAAGATTAAAAGGATTGAATCTTTGCGCAGCATAAAACGTTTGACCATTCGGTATAATTGTCTGAAAATCAAGACTATTACTTTTGGGCTCTATAGCCCTAAAGTCGATTTGACAACTAATAGTCGTTATTTTTCCACTTGAAGACATTTTCGAGCCCCACCTTTTTTAGGGAAGTTCTAAATTAGTATTATCTTTCAAATGCAGTTGGAATTTAACTTTTGCATTTTTTTGGCCTGCAAATGGGACATAGTACCTTTAAAGTATATGAGTTAACGCCCTTTAGGCTCCAAACAAATAAATCAATGATATTAAAGATGGATATGGATCGTTCAAAAATGTATTTGTACGTGCACATGTGCATTCTAGGAAATCACAGTTTTTATGTTGGCCACGTGGCTATGCTGCATGACATCAAACATGAACTTTGTTTTAGCACACAAAAATTGAGAAATCATTACGGCAATGGCTTCTCTGAAAGGGGTGCGGGAATGGGCATGGTAAAAGGATTACCGGTATACCAAAATTTAGAAAAACAAGGCAAGTCTAAGGTCTTTGGTCATATGCTGCCCCATACCCATACCTGCAAGAATAAGGGAAACTGTTATTTTCCTTCATATTTGGCCAATCTGAGCTCACTTTTGGCCAATCTGAGCTCACGTTTGCTTATTCTAGATAGGAGAACCGATTTATGGTCGAATTCTGATGCAAATGTTAATAAGCCATTGCTTTTTTATCCTTTATCCCTTCACAGATTTTTTAAAGTCTTGGACACCCACGGTTTACTCACACACAAAGCCTAGACCCTGTATCGATCCATCTCCTCTGTAAATGCGCCAATAAGTCACCCAGGATCGTTTCAAATCTACCAATCTCCAGTTCAAAAATTCCCAATCACGTAAGCTTGGAAATACCGCCAGTATGGATTACCATGAAGTCAGGAGCTGCGACATGAGTGACTCGTTCACAGCGGACGCTGACCAGCAGCAACCGCCGGAGATGAGCCAGTCTCAGCCCGCCATCCTACGCCCCGTAACTTGGAGAAAGTAAGTCGTCTGCATGGAATTTGTTTTCTTTCACCCGAGACCAGGGGGGTGTTTCACAAAGATCCTAAGTCAAACTTAACTCTAAGTTGGACTTAAAAATTATGGAAAGCCGTTAGCATCTTTGAAAATATTTTGTAGAAGTTATTTTAAAAGCCATTAAATGTTAATTTAAATCATTCATATATTATATTATGTTCTTGATGTGTAATTTATGAAAAGTCTAAATACTTCAATTTTTTATTTGAACACATTTTATTTAAAGGCTACGAATGGCTCTCCATAATTTTTAAGTCCAACTTTAATAGAGTTAAGTTTGACTTAGGATCTTTGTGAAACACCCCCTCGTTTTCTCTGCAGTATAAAGCCTTATTCAGATACGACGCAGTTTTTTAATAATGACGTAAGTGTAATTAATACACTTCACATTTCTGAATATTTTAACACAGAGCTTGGTGAATATGTTAGGGACCTTTGTTGCCATTTGTTTACCGGTACACGTGAAAAGAAACGCACCAATTTTGTAATACTGCAGTGGTTTACGCCGTCATATCTGAGTAAGCCTTACGAATCATAATATGCAATAATTACTAACAGAAGCAAGTGATGTTTCATCTCCTACAGTGTAATCTTCTGAGGGCTAGAAGGGCAATATCTCATTTTAATACTCGAGAGTTAATGCCCTTCTTGCTTTTAGCAGCTTACATGTACATCTGTATATGGCATAAGCTGTCTGGAAAATAACTTACATTGAACAAAACGCCTGGATGATGCAAACAAAAATGAAATTAATTTTTAAACTGTAATTGAGGATTTCTGTGAAAGATGAGACAGGATACCAAAATGTTGATTTTCTTTATTACTGTTAAAAGAATTCAAAGTATTTGTTAATACTATTGAGACTCGCTGTGTGATCTCTTTGATGTAATACTCTAAATGATTTGAATATTTGCTTCTTTTTCCATCTTAGGATTGTTTCATTAAAAAAATAAACCATCACATCATAATGAAATAAATCATTTATCAAGATACTAAAACCCTTTATTTATGATATATAAACTTTCATGCAGATTCTATCTCATTTTTTTCTCACATTTTCTCACATTGAGAAAGAAAAAAAAATCAGTTCTAATTCATTAATTCATATTTCATTGTTGTTTTTTTACAAGAAATTTTGAAATGATTATTTATGGGCATGAATGTTTTATATACATGATTGTTTTATATACATGATTGTGTCAATGTCCATTCCCCCCATTTTCTTGCATTTACTATACCTGCATGAGTGTTAAAGTTGTGAATGTTTGTATAAAATGAATATGTATGAAGTGCAAGTAATTACTAGAGTGCTTGCTTATCCTTTTCCCCACAATATACAGCCCAGTTGACCGAATGTCTGCCAGACCGATTTGCCAATAGACCCCAAATCGTACCGTATAATAAGATTCATTGAACATTTAATTTATTAGTCAGTTTGTGGACCTACATGTAGACCATAATTATTCAAATTCACGAAAGTTTTGTGCTTGCAAAAGTTTGTTTGTTTTCAGGATCGGATATTTCGGTCTTTGATCTTGTATATTTTGTTTATTTTGGTCTCATGCACCTTTCGTCAACTGGGATACTCCTGACTTTAGCGACCCAGCACAAACTTAATTTCAAACCTTTATCCGTATGTTAGTGTAACAGACAAGTATGATTGCGCCATATAAAGTTAAAACATGCTGGTATGTAATTTGAAGCGGCATGAATAAAAATGAATCACTCGGATCAGATTAAAAAGAATAACAGCACTGAATTTGTAATTGTATACCACATCCTATCTTTTTTTGCATATGTGCCGGTAAAAATATAGCATGAATTTCACATCATCATCTCATATGACGTTATATGATTTAAAACATGTCCAATCAAGTTTTAATGAAACATAAACATCCTGGAGACCCCATTCGTACATGTAAGCCAGACTTGTGTCAATAACATAAATGCGAATAATGTACTTCATCTTTACTAATTAGGCTTTTTATAAATGTGGAAATTCATATATAAAACAATAGTTCATTTTAACTTCATTACAATTCTTTAAGTTTCTTATTTAAAAAAAAAAGCACATTCAAGTGGGCATTCAGAGGTTCATTTCCATGATAATCTTGAGGGTAGAAAAAAAATAATCTACAGGTAGATGTATTGTTAATGTTAGTATGTTCTTACATACCAGGGAGATGGGAGGGATCCCTGTACATACAGTGTGCACAAGAAAAACTTGCATGACCTACACCAGGGAGATTGGAAGAACATCTCCCTACCTACATGTACACTGTATCTCTAGGCCTAATGATCTAATATAATGTGTCTGCAATGTATCAGTATGTATACTACTTGTAATGACTAGCGAGTGCACTTTATCTCTGCATCAATGTACATTGCATTGCAGAGTTGAGATAGGGGGACAATCAGGGATCATCACGATACACATGACACTATCACAACCGCGCTAAAAAAAATCAACAGAAGGTCACCTTTAAATATAGCGGAGCACATTTGATTGAGGACATGATGTCCAACATGATAATGAACTTGAAATGGGTTTTATAGTACATCAAGGTATTCAATCATGTTGGGTGAGAGTACACTTCTTGAATGTGTTTGTGATTGTGAGAGATGGAACAGAGATGAGGGAGGGGGTGGGGGAGGGGGGGGGGGGAGATAGAGAGGAGTGGGGGAGAAACAATGAGAAATAGAGAAATAGAGAAGTCGAGAGGGTTACATCAAGCAACATTGAAAAGCACATTCACATGTTTCTACTGAAAATCACCAACGACTTTGTCATAGCGGCATTCAGTTCATTTAACTTAATTAAGCAAAGTGTACTCAGTTGCTTTGAGCTGTGCTACGCATAATGCCATCATAATTACTTTTTTGCAAACTTTAGAAAGATGTTAACTCTTCGTCATATCCCAAAATCATATTCTACGGCATGTAAAATACACTCCATGTCATTTTGATGGTGATCTGTGATAAGATCCATAGTATTAAGACCTGCACAGAAAAGAAAACATTGGGATTATGTGAAGCTGAATCATGCCATGTTTATTTCATGCTCTATATGCATTAAATCCTATTTCTTTCATTTACATGTACCGGTACTGCTCTTTGCATATAAGTGTATTAAAAAAAAAAAATTGCCCATTGCAAATTACATGTATGTGTACTCGAGGTAAAAAACCTTGCAAGCATCACTCATGGCATTTACATGTAGCATTGAACTGTAAATTGGCAACATTATGTGCACGGCTCTGCAGTTTACAATGGTGTGTTCTAGAGACCCCAACATGTCAAATGCGAAGGAGAAAAAAAAGTCTGTGTAAAGCCCCTGTATATAAATTGTATGATGCCTGCACTTAAGATTACATGTATCTGTTTGGAGCCAGAAGTGCTCTAACTCGGAGTTAATGCCCTTCTGGCTCCAAACAGAAGAAATGTATCTATCTACATGTAGGTATACTAATAACATTCTAATTAATACTTTGCACTGGAATCTGCAACTCGATATATATACATAATACAGTATCTACATTTATATATTTTAGTAGACATTAGTATCAGCATCATTGTATTTTAGATGTTGCCTTGTCACTTTTGAAAAAAAGAGAAAAAAAGAAAAAAAATCATTTTGCATCATATAAAGACTTCTTGGATAATGTTGAGTTCCAGTCCCTTGGTGTTTTGTTTCCAGTCTGGCATATCGAGTGATCCGACATGAGAAGGAGAAGGAGGAGGCGGCGGGCGAACAGCCCAACCTCTCCTTCTCTCAGCCTCTCATCTTCCAGGCGTCCAACTGGAGAGGGTGAGTCCCATTCATCTCTAGCTGACATCCTCACCTTGTAGTCTTTAGAGCTTCTTTTTTTCTCATGTGCACCATCTCCTCTTGAAATGTTGAATTTGTGGTTTGTAGTTTGTAGAGGTGAAAGGGGTTTAGTGGTATTCTTTGTGCACCGGTAGATTTCATGCAGTGACCTGCACATCCTGCTTTTGCTTTAAAGATCAATAAAGCCAAAAACAGCACAGAGAGAGAGAGAGAGAGAGAGGGTAAAGGAGGGGGGGGGGGGGGGGGGGGGGGAAGAGATACCTGTAGAGAAAGAGAGGGGGACCATTGAGAACTCAGGAGGATGATGATAGAGAGGGTATAGAGAGAGAGAGAGAGCGGGGGGGGGGGGGGGGGGGGGGAGATGGATAGGGGGATGTATGCCCCCATCTCTCTGTCTTTCGCTCTCTCCCTCTCTATCTCTCTCTCTCCCCCTCTCTCTCTCTCTCTTTCTCTTTCTTTCCCTGTCTCCCAAGAAGAAGGTACAGGAAGAAATCTTGTTGTGTACAATTTCACGGCTATTGTCTTTGTTTGCATCATTTTCGAAACAATTTTTGTTGCTCATCTTGCTTCAAAAGCTTTATTAAACGCTGGAGGGTAGAGGGTTAGGTATTGTAGCTAAAAAGGACAGGATACATGTATACAGTACAGGATCCTTCTGCACCCATAGTTACTGTGGTTGCTATTAAACCTAGCTTTGAAAATGTAGTAGTTCATTCTGTTTTTCCCAAATCACTAAAGTGTTTGACAGGTCTTGGAGATTAATAGTAACAGACATTGAATTGAAAACTTTCTGCTAAAAGAAAAATGGAAATAGAAACTTTCAACTTAGATTTCTTGCCAACATCATATGACTAACTTCCTTGCCCTAGGCGGGCAACTAACGCTTGTAATGTGCAACCTCAGTGATTAAGAGATGGATAAAGTGAGAAAGAGTAAAAGTTGCCAGGCCCCAATTCTTTCTCCTTTTGTTCAAAAGGTAAATGGAAATGTAAAGTAGACATCTTAGCCTAGATCTTAGCAGTTCCTCCTCTTCTATTCTTATCATATGCATCATAATTTCTCTAACCAGTGCCTATTCTATTTATGGAAAATCATAGGAAATTAAGATGGTATGTGAATGAGGCTTTGAGTAGCTTCAAGTTTAATGCTTCATTTGAATTACATGTAGAAATGCTTTTTTTAAAATATGAATTAATATGTGTAATTCTCTTTTTTGGTTGATGATTGCCAAATCAACATTCAAGAATCAGGATGTCGTTGCGGAACTGATTCTTATTCTCATCTAGGTACCTCAAGGAAGTAAAAAAATAACTCTTGAAACTAAGATCATATATCCAACACCTTGTTTTGTTATAAATACGTGTACATTTGCATGTATTTCGTTTGTCTCCTAGCATAGAAACAAGAGCTTTAATTATCATGTGTCTAATCATAACATTCAAAATCAAAGTATACAGATTGGGTTCAAGCTTGGCTTGCAATAGAAAATCACTGGTCTAGATTTAGATGCTTGATCTGTACATAAAATTTATATTTTTTTTCTTCAGTTTAAAGTCTTCACATCCAATAATGAAATTAAAAGTTAAATTTATCTTGTTGCCCAACTTGCACATTGAGTTCTTTGAGAAGAAATGTGACTTTTCTGGCATAATAATGTTTTTCTGTGTATGGACATTAGCTTGTTGAAGCATGATATGGAAATACCTTATGACTCATTCATTGCAGATTTATATTTGCATGATGAATCAAGTTTTAGCACTTCATTATGAGCCTGTAATCTGTAAAAGTCAATTGCAATACTAATGAACTGGACTCCATGCTTGTCTTGGTTCTAAAGTACAATGTTCAATTTTGTTCAGATGGTGTTAGTTTCTGTCTGTATATTGTACACATGTTTGCCCTTTATTATAGCATTTTCCTCTTTATATCTCAGAATAAACAATTTAACAGATGATAAATATACAATTTTTTTTAGATGACAAATATAGTGAAAGATAGATTACATATGAGGCATAGGAGATTGTGAAGTGCTTGCTTTGTGATAGATACGTCAGACATGCAGGGTCAAAGGTCAAAGCCCAAAGATCACTTCCTGTCATGAAAAACATGTGCAGGAATAAGAAATGAATAAATTCATAGACCATCCTGTGTCAAGAGGAAATCCTCTTTCTATTTAGTGTTAATGTACCTGGTTGACCTGTTTTTGACTAATTTGACTGGTAAATGTAGTTTATTCATTTCATATACCGGTATTAAAATAAAAATAAAGTTATTTACAATCACAGGATTTAATGTTTATCTATGCTAACCAACAAGTAGTTGATTGCAAAAATTTGCTCTTGAAAAATGAAAAGTTAGAAAGGTGGCTATAAAACACATTTAGATGTTGTTGTTTGTAAACCTTTAACAGAAATCACACAAGCCTATTTTTTAAACATTTTTTTAATCTCCAAGATTGAGTGGAAGCACTGCAATCGAAACTGACGCTATCCTTGTAAGTACTTATGCTGGCCTAAGTGGCCTTAAATGCTTTGTATAAAGTTGGTTAAACAGCATAAATGGAATATGGATTTGTATCAGAAGTTAGGAGAAACATGGGATTTGATATTGGTATAAGATATGAGAGGATTAAAACTTGTGCACCATGTGAGGAAAATGATAATAATCCTATAATTAAAGAGATTAAAAATCATAGACTTATTCTCATTTTTATGAAAAATACACCCTATCATGATTCTGCTTTCATGAGACTGAACCTGTTCCAAACCAGCCATGATCAATCTAGAATAAATGACAGTTCTGAATACGCCCTCTACTGTTCAGAGCGTATCTCTGCCTCTGTGGTGGAATCCACAGACCTCGGACGAAGCGTGTTGGTTTACTCTATATTCAGTCTTACATCATTTGTCAAAAGAACAAGAAAAAATATAAATGCATGCACATCCAAGCGTTGTGCTATGATTTAAATTTCCCTTGCAATAAGTACATGAATGTATTAAATCCTTCATTCCCCTTCCCCCGTTATTGATAGAACGTATTGAATGAGAAGGGGGAGCTTGTAGCAAATAGATAGTTAACTTTCATCGTTAGAAGATGTTTAATTAAAGGAAGATCAGATAATGGTAAAGAAAGTTCTGAAACTATACATGTGCTGTGAAAAATAACCAACTTGGTGCCCCCCCCCCCAAACAAAAAAATGGATGGTAAGGGGGCAAGAGGTGGGAAGTGGGGGGGGGGGGGGGGGGGATGATGTTTTATAACTCATCAACAAAATTCTGTAATGCCCATACATCACCTGAAGTCAACCCCCCACCCCCCCCCCCCCCCCCCCCCCCCCCAGCGATGAAAAAAAATATATACATGTATATCATTAATCTGTTGAATTATGAAAAGTTGAATTATGAAAGGTTGAATTATGAAAGTATTATTAGCAAGTGTAGGAGGAAATATCTGCTGAGAGCCAGAAGGGTGTTCTTTGTAGAGTTATCACCGCATGGGCTCCACAGACAGAAGTTTCAAACGGGGGGGGGGGGGGGGGGGGGGTCATTGCAGAGAATTTCCTGGTTTGTGAAGTCAACCTTTCCCCAGAAATGACTTGCATTCCACTCTCTGATGGGATAATAAGACGAAACGTCATGAAAATAAATATGACTCATGTTTCACTGCAGGTAGCTATTGACCTTTCACCCTTGGGGGCTAACCCTTTGCCAATTACACAAGTTTCGAAATGTTGGCTTGTAATGTGTCATGAAGCCAGAAATTGAGTTGGAGTGAGGTGTTGATTGTAATGTGCATTTATAAATCAACACTAATACATGTAATATGTAGGCCAAGATTGAATCAAAGTAATAAAAACCATGTTTTTGATGCTGCATGGTGCATTAGCCTTCCTGTGTGTAAATCTAGAAATATCATAAGTCTCTAAAGAAACAGCAGGGGGGGGGGGGGGGGAGGAGGAGAGAGAGGGAGGGGGGCAAAAATAAATAAATAAAACTCCCAAATATTTGTGAGTCTTCTCTTGTATTAAAGGTAATGATATATGTTATTTTTTTACTTTCAAACAGTCATTTCACTTCTAAATTGTGATTGTTTTTCCTTCACAGTTGAAAAACACCTTAGATTTTGGGGTAACTGTGAATTCTTTTGTCCTGAAGCATACAAAAGAGCAATTTGTTTCCCTGACCGTATTACACAAACCTAATACACTTTGGCTTTTTGACGGTAAACTGAAGAATGCTTTATGTTACACAAATGAAAATAGTATCAGTGATTTAATCAAACTGCCTACGGCTTTCTTAATCTCCTCCCACAAAAGGACAATGGCAGTTACCCTTATTGCGGATATAATCACCGGCAGGTTTAATTGGAATCGGTATAATGGCGATGAAGGCCTACTCTACTTGGTATTTATTGGCTTCGCTCTGTATTTTTCTTGCAAGCCATCCCTCCTCCCTCTATCCATCACTCTCTCACTCCATCCCTCCCTCCCATCTTTTGTCCCTTTCTCATCTCCACTTTTCAATTTCACTTTCCTGTCTTATTCTTTCTTCCATTTTCTTTTTTTTGGGGGGGGGGGGGGGTGTTTTTATAATGTTTTATCTGGTGAGAACCAGAAGGATTTTAAATCTGTTGATAAATATGAATATGAATTCATGACCTTGTAGCTCTTACAACAGACAATTCAATATTTCCACTCAACAATTTTCTGCTTTTTAGGAGTGACATTAAAGGTCCTCTCTCTTTCACTTTTGTCTAATTTTCCACTTTTCATGAATTTTATTATAAGGCCCCTCTCTCTCTTTCACTGTTCTTCATTATTAATTTGTAAAAATTGGCAATTAGATTTCTATAAGATATTGTTAACTTTGTGTAAATACAGCGTTTTACTTTTGATCTTTGTCCCAAATTTAAAACTTTTACAGTCACAGTGATATATTGTTCCTTCAAGTAAAATGATTCATGGCTTACAATTTAGGGTTATCTCCTCTCACTCTCTTCATCTTTACCCCCCCCCCCCTCTCTCTCTCTCTCTCTCTCTCTCTCTCTCAGAATGTCATTATCAATTATGTTCCTATCAGTCTTCATCACTTTTTATAAGTGCTTGATATCCTCTACTTTCTTGTATTCCTTAATTCCATCTACCAAAATATGTGTTCCTCCACTCTTCTCAATTTGCTCCAACTTCTCATGGATTTGTACCATCTCCCAATGTTAATGCTGAATCCTGCCTCCGTCTGTTTCTCTTTCAGCCTCTCCCTCCCATTTTACTCTCTTTCTCTTCTCCCTCACCTCTTTTCCCTAAGCTCTATCCCGCTCTTTCCCGCTCTTTGTGTCCTCCCGCTTTCTATATTTTTTTAAACACATTTCTGTCATTCTCTTACCCCACTCTTTCCCTGTCTCTCTCACATTCTTTCTCCCTTTCTCTCCTGCTGTCTCTCTCCACCATCCTTTACATCTTCAAAGTCTCTTACCACCACCATCATCTGTATACCTCTAGTTATTCTCCATCCCCCCTCTCACTCTCCATCCCCCTCTCACTCTCCATCCCCCTCTCCCTCCCTCTCCCTCCCCCTCTCTCTCTCAGCCCTGAAGAGAACTCGTTTACAAAATAATTACAAAAGCAGCCCAAGCTAGAGGGGCTTCATTGTCGTCAATCTAACTGGCTTCTCGGTGCGGGTCATTTGCGTTATCAGTGGAGATGAGTTCGGACATTTATGTCTATTTCACCAAATGGGAAGGCACCAGGTGAAATCAATGTCTGCTTTTTCAAGAAATGTCTAGTGGATGTAGATATATATATTGAGCATGAACAGTATTTCTTTCAGCATTATTTTCCATCGAGAGAGAGAGAGAGGATTGTTGTACAGTACCACAGTATACACTCCTTCGGTTCACTTTCGAACATTATTGCTTTGACCATAAAAGGACGGATACTCTGGGATTATTTCGGATATACCATTCAATAAAAGTCAAGTACCTTGGACTATCCATTGTGTGGGGCGCCGTGCGGATAATGGAAGCAATACATCACTGGAGGCAGGCCGGGCCTTGGCAGTCGGTTCTCTGGGTCTCAGCCTGATATGAGAATTGCCAACCAGTTTCGCAAAGTCGCTTTTGAGTTTTGTTGAGGTCTTCATTCATCTGGCAACCACTCTTTTATGGGTGTTCCTGGTGATTTGGAATATTCACAAGTTGTTACTTCCACGGACCATTCATAACTGGTACCTTGTGTTCCCTGACAACAATCAAATCTGTGTTTCCACGTGACAAAAGACTTGTTTTTTAAACACCTCGTATCTCAGAAACTAAATGAATCCTCAGAGATTCAGGATCCAATTAATTGGGCAATTAACAGCTTTAGAACAGGAAATAATTGCCATGTTTGATTGTTTGCAACCGGAGCGGGCTTCCTTGTCATTATTCTGGAATAAGCTCTCCTCGGTGGTGGACACAAAGTTATAAGTATGCTTTGAGTTTGAGGTGAACAATACATACAGTATTCTGATTCTTCTTGGACAAAGGATAGTTGTAACTGGAGAGTTCTTGTCGCTACACGTTTTTGAATAAGCTCTCAATTGTGGATACCCAGTTTGGTGACTATGCCTTCCAATGAACATACGTATGTTGACTCTTTTCTAGGACAAGATAAAGCCATAAATGGAATAAACGAAAGAGTGCATCTTTCTGCTCTGCAAATGGAATAAACAAAAGAGTACATCTTTCTGTTTTTACACTTGCTGGAATAAGCTCTCACTTGGGGATACCCATTTTGGTGACTACCGGTATGCCTTCAAATGGACATACATATGTTGACTCTTCTCTAGGACAACATAAAGCCATAAATGGAATAAATACAAGCGTGCACCTTTCTGTTTGCTACAATTGCCGGATTAAACTCTCACTTGTGAATACCCAGCCGTATAATGATGCCCTTCGATGACCATAGGCCTGTACATGTATGTCTGTATGCTTCTCCTGGACAAGATAAATGGAGGAATTATTAAAATGGAATATTTGTCCAAGATGTGATGGATTGACTTTGATTGGTATTGGATGTATTGGATGAGCATGGATCTTGATGCTATCTCTTGGAGGACTTGGAGTTCTTTCCACACCAGCATCACAAGTTTGGTGCAGCCAGCAGGGTAAGATCAGATCACTCAAATTTTGTGAAGAGGCCGGTATCGTCGTTGTGCGGCTAGCAGAAGGGCGGGAGCACGTTGAGCTGTCCTCCTAAAACGTAGAAACTCACTACAGTCAATTCTGTATTTTATCCAAAGTCGCCCAAGTCAAATTTTCCCAAAGTTGAAACAATTAAATGGAACAAAGTATGCTAAACATGTGTTGTTTACACATTCAAAGTCAAATTTTGCACAATTCAATTTTTTGTTGTCCCATCAGATTTGACTTATCCAGAGTTGACTGTATTGTTTTTAAGGATAAGGTCGTTAGCATTAAAATTCCCTAACGTTAAAAAACAAAATGTGCGTATTTGATAAGAAACTCTTCAAATTTAGAAGTTGCATTCAATTTTTTTTTTTTGAAGTATTATTCGACAAAGGGAAAATCCTTGTATAAATGGTACAACCTAGGAAAATAGTATTATTTTAGATTTTTGTAAAACATCCATAATTTAAGTTTATCTTCGACTCTATTTCATCTAAATCTATAGACCTACACTGTGTTAACTTGTGTACAGATGATATCAACCTCTAAAACTGACTGTTGTGAACAATTTCTTGTATAAAAAACAATCACACCCAAAGAGTGCACTCAATAATCGAGGGATTTTGAAGATGTGCAGTGGGCTTTATGTACAATTGTACATATATATGCACATCATGAAATGTATCATGGTTAATTGGCAACTCATGCTGAAAATGTGAAAGGAACAAGTCAACATAAGAATCTGTGTAAGTCATTTGAACCATAATAGGTCTAATGAAGGAGAAAAAAAGGACAAAGAAACAATTGTTCTCCTCTGCCATGAAACTTGTGAGAGGCACATACATATTGTGGACCGACTGTTTTCATAATATGCAAGGCACATCATAACCAGGTTTGTACACCATGAAAAATGGCTCCTCTGTAGAAGCCAGCACGCTCTTTGACAAAGGGGCAATTTCAATTTTCTTGTCGCCCCATCAATACAAATATCGATGTCTGAAAGGAATAACTACTCAACGGTCATCAGGGGAAGCGCTGTGGATGGGCAGATGTATCACCCGGTGCCTCGCGTTGCCAATTTGTTGGAAGTAGACTTGATAAGGATAATGCGTGTCTCTACATCTCCTAAGTCCTTTGTCGTAGACAGCGAGAGTTTGAGATCCAAGGAGACCTTTATTGTAATCACATTGGTTTCCCAGCTGGAGGCATAGCATTGTTGTAATAGGCCTGTCTTCATCAGCTCGAGGTTGCGAAATAGCCAGCTATTTCTGATTTGGGCAATAATCCAGAAGTTACAAATCGTGTCTCCGTCAGCTCGAGATTTGACCTTGAAACTTGAAATTTGAAACTAGAGCTTGAGAAATTAGCTCAAGATATTTTGCTCAGCGTTTGCGCATATAGTGGAGTCTTCGGCCTGATGAGGACGCACTGGACAAATAGCGGGATATTTGGCCAAAAAGCTGGATATTTTGCAAACTAGCCCAAGATATCTTGAGATGATTATCTTGACCAAATATCCTGCTAATTGCAACTTCAGGCTGATGAAGACGCAAATTAACTGGATAGTTTGCGATCGGGATAGTTCAAATAGCGGGATATGTGGCAATCTCGAGCTGATGAAGCCAGGCCTTCTGGTGATTTTGGAAGCGGGTCTGGTACCTTGGGGATGGGGTGCTTAAAATGTGCTATTTCAAGGAACCACATGGACTCACACATCCAAGTGAAAATACTTATAAATGTTTGAATTGTGCCTTATTTGAATCGCTTTTCAAATGAAAATATGGACAATTTTCTTGAAGAAAAAACAAACAAGTGAAGGTGTTCAAATAAAAAAATGAATTTGTCTTAGAAACAAAACAAAAATATTTTCCCACAATCTACATCTCCTTTATCCTAGACAGTGAAAGTTTGAGATCCAAGGAGATCCACTGAAATGTCAGTATCTTTCTGAAGGATCCAGTACTTCTTATTTTCTTTCCTTGGTTGTCTTTGAATGGCTTGATTGATTTTCAGTACAGCAAAAATAAAGAGGACTCGCTATCGATGTCACATAGTTTAGATTGAGCGTGAGAATAGGAAATTACTATTTCACAACAATATTGATTATTTAGAGAATGGTATCAGGATGCACTGAGTACCTGCACAGAGTCCTTGCATTTGAAATCATGCACATATGTAACCTTTGAACTATACAGAACACTAATTGCCCCATGTGTAGTCCCACGGGCAAAGGAAAAAGTGGCATATTCTTTATATCATGCATCCAAATCCTATTTCCTATGCGTGCGTGTAGACTCTGATTGACTTATACTTCATACGTCACCAGCCACAGCTAGTGCACTCCTGCCTGGACTCTAATGAACTAATGGAATATGCATTTGATCCCCAAGCGAAGAGATGATGAGGATGCAGGGAAATAAAGGGGGCATTCACACTGGAGGTACTTCGTACAAAGAAACGTCAAGAAATGTCGAGAAACATCCTGTAGAGAGTCATTATATTGATCCCCAAGCGAAGAGATGATGAGGATGCAGGGAAATAAAGGGGGCATTCACACCGGAGGAAAGTTGTACGAAGTTCTTATCAAGAAATGTCCTTTAAAGAATCATTGTATTAATTTGCTAAAGGTTTTTATGTTCACACATGATTGGAGAGTAGTGTAAAGAGACAAGATTTGGGAAGAGATGATGAGGATGAAGGGGAATAAAGGGGCATTCACACCGGAGGAACTTTGTACGGAATTCTTGTCGAGAAACGTCCTGTAATTTAAAGAATCATTGTATCGCTAAAGATTTTTATGTTCACACATGATGGCGAAGAGATGATGAGGATGCAGTGGAATAAAGGGGGCATTCACACAGGAGGAAAGTTGTACAGTTAATTCTTATCCAGAAACGTCCCGTAAAGAATCATTGTATTGCTATTGAAGGTTTTTTATGTTCACACGTGATAGCAGTGTACTAATCTAAAGAAACAAGATGTAGGAGTATCAGCTTGCATTTAGTGTCAGGTTATGCCATAGGCATTGCTCAAGCAAATAAGATATTAGCTGGTGCATTCATATCTGGGAGCATTCGTGACACCACCCACCCCACCCTGTTCAACGCAATGTTCTCAGAGGCAATGGACCCTGTACACTGTATCTACCATGGTACTGTATCTACATCGTATTTTTGTGCAAAACGATTCTGATGTCTCTTGTTTTGTTATACAACATGCAGACCAGAATTGCTAATTACTTATTGCATGTCTCGAAACCTTAAGGGATCCAAGGCAGGAATAGTCTCCCAAATAACAACTTTAGCCACCCCAAGTCTCAGAATTAATACACAGGACCCAATGTGTATACAACTTATATAATTAAAAAAAACAAAAAACAAAAACAAAAAACAAAACAAAACAAAGCAAAACAAAATCAAATTTTCAGTATGAAAACAGATAATTTGAAAACCTGCCTATTGTATAGTTTAAATAGTTATATTAAAGGTGTAAGATTGCTAATTGATAAATTTTACTTGTCTGAAAGAAGGCTAAACCCGGGATGAGGCGAGAGATCTCATTATCAGTCAGGCTCCTCCAATCCCATCCTGTCTACAGTGTGTATGTGTGTTCATACAGAGGGTAAAACAGTTATGAAAGGGGAGATGTATAGGGAATTATGCACAGGTGGAGTGTGACAGATATTTCAATATCAGGAACACAAGGACAGGCTCATGTCCGCAGTAATCTCGTTGATAGGGATTTAGAATTTTAATATGAATAAGGCCATTTCATTTATCAACTACAATTGTGATTAAATAGTTAAATTGTCGATTGTCGAAAGCCTTTCACAATTTGTTGATGAAAAGATAGTGGGGAAAGAAGAAGAAGCAGAATGGAAGAGGAGGAAAGAGAATTCCATGGAGGAAGATTTGGATAGGCGAAAGAGAGACAGAGAGAGAGAGAGAGAGAGAGGGACAGAGAGAGAGAGAGAGAGAGAGAGAGATGGCAGGTATTTTAATATCTAGAATGCAAGGACAAGTTCATGTCCAAAGCGCAATCTGGTTGATACTGGATCGGAATTCATGAATTATAATGCAATATAAATAGAGTCATTTCATGAAATTATTGATGAAGTATAGAAGGTTGATACATTGTATGTACATAATGCATTTTATAGATTGCGAGCATGCAGGAATATCGGTCATTCCATGATTAAATTTATGAAATGTTTATGTGCATGTGTATGTATGTATTTGTAGAAAGAAAGATAGTAAGACAAATGTAGAATATTAAATATAGGGGAGGGAAGGAAATTACACAGAAGAAGAAATGAGGGTTAGGGCATGAGGGAGAAAGGGAAGACAGAGATGAAAGATAGAAAGATGGCGAAATTAGAAGAGAGAGAGGGAGGGAGAGAGAGAGAGAAAGGTTGAGTAAGAAAAGAAGAGAGAAAGATTTATAAAAGGGGGGAGGGGTAGGTGAAAAGAAGATAGAGGATGGAATGATGGGATATTGGAATGTGAAATGATCCATCACTTTCTTTCAATTTGACTATCCCCTATTCTGTCTTGCCTCATCACCCTCTGACAGAATAAGGGGTTAGAGACAGTCAGACAGTTGTTTCACCTCAAGAAAACAATATTTTTGTTTAGAGGTCACATGAATTGGCAGTTGCCATGTAAATGTTTTGATAATTGAGATGTTATGAGTACCTCATTGACAGCTGTTCTTCCCTGTAGTAAGACAGCAAAACTTATGACAGATATGAACGTGAGCTGAGGGCAAAGTGCAAAATCAATAATGGTGAGATGATGATCTACAGTAGGTGGAATCAAGAAATATGCAAAGGATAATATATCAAATTTATATTTATTATTACCCCCACCCTATCCCTGCAAAAAGAGGGGAACGACTTTCTAATACACTTGTCAATTAACGTTCCGGCCTTTAAAGGTGAAATACGGTGTGAGCCAGCATTACAGCTGTACACGCTCTAGCTACACATGTTTAATAGTGACAGCTAGCAGCTCTATAGGTATAGCTACTGCTCATTCAATCAGTGTACATGTACATGCATTGAAGTCTAGGTCGCTTGCTGTGAATTGGAATTAAAGTGAAGTGTGCAGGTGCTGGTGTGATTAAATGAAAATGAAGCAGACAGATGAATTTTGTTTGACACGTTATCACTCCATCATTAACGATTGGCATTGCGTGTTATAATGAAGGCTTCGACACTCCTGTACATGTAGATCCGAGAACAAATGACCATCTGAGGTACAGAATAATCTTGTAAAGTTAGGCGTGCATGCAGGTGCCGTGATGGAAATACGAATATAATCATTGAATTGAAATTTCTTAAAGACCGTCAATACTACTGGGCCAGAAGGGATTAGACCACACAGCGAGGTCACTGACAGGTGGCTATCTCATTAAATCAGCTCTCAACTAACATAAGAAAAAGAGGATCATGGGGGACCAACAGGCACCGATTGGGGAAGTTTTCTATATATACATGGTAGAGGGAGCAAGTACATGTAGCTACAAGTAGGACAGGGCTTTTAATAAAGAAATGCATCTCAGTACTACAGATAAATTTGCAAAAACAATTATATTCCATATTTGTATGGCCTGATAGACACTTATGAACAAATTGTATACATGTAGTCTCTATGTGCAATTGTGCACTGAATCAATGGTGGATGATAGGGTCCACAGTCACCCCCCTTTGCCGCCAGAATGGCATTGTACCCCAAGTACACAAGAAGAAAAATTACAATCTTTTTGTGTGTATTTCTTCTTATAATTGTACCCCCTTCCCTCTACAAATGGCCTGGTATGTCCTGCTGCCAGCTGCACTTATCAGCACAAAGTGCATTATGACCAAGGAATAAAGCCTATATCTTGCAAGAAATGCATCCATGTACATACATGTACCTACACTTTTCTACACCTGATTCTGGAGCGGCAAGTGTAGATAAATGCTGAATGCCTTGTCTATTATGTCTAAAGACGCACCTATTGCCGCTGGAATTGAACCCACGACCTCACAATTGAGAGTCGAATGAACAGACCTCTACACCACAGTGCTCCTGTCACTCGCCTTTAAAAGGGCTTGTGAAGTTCATGTACCCCGGGAAGTCTCAGGAATGCAACTCTGTTCGACCGACCATCAAGTTCCTCTTCAACTTGAATAGTTTAGTGGGAATTGAACCCACAACCTCACGATTGAAAGTCAAATGAACAGACCACTACACCACCGTGCTCCTAGCTGTCACTCCCCTTTAAAAGGGCTTGTGAAGTACATGCACTCGTAAGTCTCAGGAATGCAACCCCGTTCGACCGACCGACCGACCGACCGTCAAGTTCCTCTTCAACTTGAATAATTAGTGGGAATTGAACCCACAACCTCACAATTGAAAATCAAATGAACAGACCACTACACCACTGTGCTCCTAGTTGTCACTCCCCTTTAAAAGGGCTTCAAGTTCATGCACTCGTAAGTCTCAGGAATGCACCTCCGTTCGACCGACCGACCATCAAGTTCCTCTTCAACTTGAATAGTTTAGTGGGAATGCGGGAAGAAGTTGAGGTGATGAAAAGGCGGATCAGAAATAGCTACCACTTAGCTCCCATTCAGAACCATTTGAATTTCTCACCCCTGGTTGGAGCAGAGGGGGGCCCAGAGATTACGAAAATATTTGCCCGAGCTGGGAGACCGGCGAGTCGACTAATGTCGTCAGTCATCGGCGGTATCGTGTCAGATGGTGGTCTTGGATGTCTGACTATAGGCACCTCAAAACACTAGTCTCGTTTCCGAGAAGAGCATTTGGATGATGATGTTGAGATGTAATGTTTTTATTCTGTCATGAGATAATATAATGTCTGTTTGGAGCCAAAAGGGTTTTGTTTGAAAGTATGGCTAATGCTCTTCTGGCTCAAAAAGATGGAACAAAAGTCTTTTACCAATAATAAGAAAGTCATTATTATATATTCTTCTATTCAATAATTAAAAAGCAAATTTAAAAGTATTAATTGGCTGTCAGATTTGCTATTGTCTTGATTTTTTTCCACGTTATGGATGTTGTTTGCCTTAAACATATCCTAGATAACAACTTGAAGATGTACAGTATATAATTTATATATTGATACAAAAAAAGTGTCTTGTTGCCAGTTTGCCACAGGTACATGTATATTGGACATCAAAGCTGCTAGGCCTACATGCTCGTAAGCCTGTAAGGACAATCTTTTCTTTAAAGAATTAAGTCTTCTGCCTGCAAGAAGGACGTAACAGCAATAACATTAGCGGCCTTCTTGCAGGTACAAATTTAGTTGAAGATAACCCCTATTCCACGTATGTCAAGGGTCACTCACAAAGGCAGTATTAAAGCACAGACACAACATCGCAAACACATTTCTTGGAAACACTACCTCTATATCTATATGATTTATGATACCCATAACTAGCTCCGGAGATGAGACCCATCTGAGACCAAGACTAGAGGTCCACTGTCAAGCTGAAGAGTGATGCATGCAGGAGGAGGAGGAGGAGGAGGACCGACCATGTGGAGGGGATCTTATCGTCAGTCAGCATTTTTTTATTCCGTCCACCCCCTCACTACTTGACATGGGCCAAACAAACTCTTCTATACTACCACACATCTATGGAAATTGAAAGAGTTGTTGCCAAGAAGTGGAGTCCTGTTTGATACGATTTCTTCTTTGGATAAGATTCAGGATGTTTTTTTTCTGATATCGGTTGGGGCGGGGGGATGTCGTGCCGTTTGACATTTCGACCAGGGCTCTGCAGGAGAAAGAAGCGAGTGGCTAGAAGCAGCAGTAGGTCCAACTTTGATCCATCGCCTCAATAAGACCTGCATACTTTTCAATCACTCGCTACATGTACAGAAGGTTGCATGGTTGTGAGTGTACATTGTACTTTCCATTCCCTCCATTGAATGACTTCCTTTTATTTTGTCCACAACTTTTGGATGTATTTGCCTTGCGGAGGATGGACTTATGTTGTATGTTATTGGATGCTCCAAGTTCGTTCTGTAGATTTGTGGATGTTTCTTTAGTCAAAGTGCTTCTATTATTTTCATATGAGATCATTTGCCTGTCTTAGGAGGATATACATGTACACCAATGTAAATTGATCTTGAATTTGATGCTGCAAGTGTTTATCTGTGCTATCTTTAGCAGTGAAGCTATTTCAATGAAAAGAGGAGTTTCTTCATGTTTAATGTGTTCAATTTGCTGAGCGTGCTCCATTTGAGGATCAGTTGTGTGTGAATACCAAGTGTCTTCTCTGTGGAACGCTGCATTCATCTCAATATTTATGGAGTGATTTTTTATGTTTGACCCGCTATGTCAGTGGCTTTTCCACAGGAATGTTTTTATAGAGGTATTTAGAATTTATTGAACAGGAATCATCTCACCCAATTTTTTCCTTGACAAGAATTCAATTTTCCCCAGCCACATCAATTTATGTGATATTGAAAACATTCAAAAAAGAAAAAATTGAAAGAGGGGGGAACAAAATCAATAGTTTTAGCCACATTTCTGAAAGCTTTATGTGACTATTTCATGCTGCAACAGCCAGGCACCAGTCATGATTAAAATTCCCTATCAAATCCTTCAAGTTTGTGGCACGTTTACAGTCGAAGGAAATCACAATTAAATTAGCGCCTTTTCTCTGTCAAACAGAAACGTGTACATCTTAATTCCTGAACCTGTCATCAAGTGAAAGACTTAGTTTAGGAAACTTCTGGAGGAGGGAAGGCGAAATCGCCTAATCTTATCCCGAAGTTCAAGGATGACGATTGGCTGCTCCTTTCTGAAATAAAAAAGGCTTAACCCTTTCGTCTCCCCCCTCCTTCAATCATCCAGTCGAGGGGATCCATATTTGAGGAGCCCTGATCTATTCTTAGAGCGTTGATATGATATTACATTACATCATATATTAAAACAAGAACTATATTTAGGAATTCATTTGTTCCGTTGTTATGGTTATGTAGCCTAGCTTATCATTGAATCCCATGAGGCAACTTCCGCATCGTCTCCAGGTTCAACCGGCGGCGGGCTTTAGTTTAGGCAATGAAGTAGCGTTATGATATTTAAACTCTTTACTCTTTCAATCACATTGTCCTTCTTTAGTTTTTATCAGACTTATAATGTATCAATATCAAACTTCACCAGACAATTTTAGGAGCCACATGACATTCGCTTCTAGCCTTCTACTCCTTTGTATCATTGTTCAATTTTGTTGTGATTGGGATGGAATGTGTATGAACTGGTGGTGTGGAGCATTTGCTCGATCCTGCTGTGATTGAGTTGTACACATGTACAGTACCAGCATGTTGCCATCGGGTTACCATGGAAACGTAGAATGCCATTTGATCTTAAAGAGTGATTTACTTTTATACTCTGCTTTATTTTACGGATATTGCTTAGGATTCATGTGTTACTTTTAAAAAGAATACCGGTATTCACGGATGCTGTTGAGATTGTTTGTGCTTGTCACCATTTATCCACCCAAGAGGTGGCTTTTATCCTGCTTCATGTATCATCTCATTATCAACATCATCAACCTGTTGCGTTGTATATCAAATGCGACACTTGTAGTATCTTCTCTCATGGCAGCCACCACAGTACGTGTATCAAAGGAGGTTGCTTTAATTTTCTACTTGTAGGTTGCCAAGCCTCAAATTGTGGATTGTGGTTTCCTCAAGCCAAGGCGATTGGACTTGGAAGTTTATCAAGTGAAATTCTTGGTAATTATCAGGAAAGGTGCATGCTGTTATTTGAAATAAGTGAACATGAGAGTAATTTACTCATCAGCCTTCTGGCCTATTTTTATCCTACCAGCTACTGCTTAAAGGTTGTTTGAAATAAGGAATTAGTCATCAAAAGGATGCTACATTTTATGATTTTTATCAGTATACATTATAACGTCATAATTCATCATGAAAGAATGACGTAAATGGGGTGAGGTTTTCTTAAATTATCCCCCCCCCCCCAATATTATCCTGTTTTCCCCTTGGATTTTATTCTGCATCATCTGCCCTTCGCTGTGTTGTCCTGCTTTACATTTGACATTTCATCATGCAGACAACTAACCTTTCATTCAAATCTATCCTTTAATTTATTGAAAATTCATGCTAAATTTTTTTAAGAATTTTTTTTAATTGACAGAAAGTGTTTGCCTTGAAAACATCCCATACACTGTTGATATGAATTGACACCTTTAATAGGCTTTCATGTACTCTTAAAAAGTCTCTCCACAATGATTCATAATTTCTTTGCGGTATTAATTATGGACTTCCTTGTACCATTCAAGTTGAGAAATCCCTCAATTAAGAGCTCCTGAAAGCCATATCCAAGGATTTTGGCAATGCTGTTAGAAAGACAGGAAGATACTGGATTAGCAGGATTAGTATGAACTTCTATTGTCTATCCATTTTTTGCTCAGAAGTTAAAGAAATACAATACATACATTTGTAAGAAACAGGTGTATTTGAAATCTTTAAATGATATTTGTCAAGAATATTGATTTGGTATTGTCTTGCTTCGGAAGTTATTTTCTCTGAGATTTGTCATTTCCTTTTGACATTTCAGTCGTGCTTGTATTTTCCTTTCCAATGGGACTCAGGCCATCATTTCTCTGTGCCCTAACCAAACGTAAACTGGAGAAGTAATTGTCATTTGATGGACAATGCAATGAGCTAGAATAATAATCTTGCATTCAATGGAATCATTTCAGTTAATAGCAGAATAAAGTGAACTCTGATAGCTCCCTTCCAGTTGATACTCTGTCTAATATATTCAACCATTGTCTTTATTAATCATCTTCTGTAGGGATTTATTTTGTTTCATCACTTCTTTTCTTTTTCTTGCAATTCTTTTTCTTCCTATTTCTTTTCATTGTTTTACATGCATCATGACATACATTAACTTTTCAGAAAGCTTGTTGCTGCAAAGGTGTTGCCAGATGCTTGCAATATTCCTCTTTTCTTTTCCATCTCGGCCTATTTCTCTTTCTTTCGACCTTTATGCTCATCTTTTTCCCTTTTTAGTTACACACCTGTTTGACTTCTTGTATACCTGCTCCTCTTTTGACCTTCGATATCTATTGCTTTGACATTGACTCCCATATTTGGCATTTAATTGCTTGAAACCTCTGTTCTTCTGATAAAGATGAAGTTGGATAGTTGTCAAGAATATGTTGAAAACTTCTTAAAATTACGTGGCCATGATGATTAGCATAGGTTTTGGCAGGTGGCCCCACACCAGAATCATGTAGCCTTTCTCGTTGTAAGCAGTAAAGCCTACAGGATGAACTTCATCATTGCTCTTGATGAGTGGGAGAGTGTTGTACACGTAGAGGAACTTGTTGTTTTGGGATAAATGCACATGCACTAATTTCATACATGTATGTGTAGCATCTTGAATTGATGGGGAAAAGGAGGCTATCTCGAGCGGAATCTCAAAAGGAATTGATGCCATTCCTTTTAAGAACGGCTCCTCAGGAAAGAGAAAGTGATGTATCATCAGTTGCCATAGCAATCGTCTATTTGGAATCTGACAAAAGTAAATGCAGATATGACTCTTTCTGTTATTTGCATCGTTGGTTGATTGGTTGATTTGTTGGTTACCTGACTGCTAAGAAAGCAAGAATGTGTACACTTGTAAGTAAGAATTTAAGGGACTGACTGCTTTATGTCCTCTCTATTAAAGGGATTAATGTCTTACCAAACAGCACCAGCGCATCGACTTGGTTTTGAACCTACACTGTAGGACCTCCTGGTTAAGAGATCACTGCTCCATTATTGAGCCATTGTGCCTCCTTTTGTATTAAGTGATCACAGAATGTAAAAAGCTAGTCACTTTAATTTTTGAAGCTCTGTTGCATCATAGTCGCCATGGAATTCAACAATCTTGAACCTATCAAATGTAAAAAAAAAAAAAATGACTTTCTCTTTTATCAATAGGCTGATATATTTTTAGAAAGAATGACTGACTCAAAGAATGAAAGCTGAACAAGTATATTGTAGAAACAACAATACCATGAAAAGATTACATTTAAAAAAAAACAATGTATACCCTCCCTGGTTCCTAGATATACAATATGAAATTTAATTGTGATTTAATCATTAATTCAATTGTTTATGGAATGACAGCACACTCATTTTTCTTTTGGATGATCGTGACATTCACACTTGGCAAGCCTTTGTTTAATAGTGTAAATTAATTATCAGAAAAATGCCAAGAATTTCAGTATTTTCATTTGCTTTAATATAATCCACGTTGTTTTCTTCATCTATTTTTGAGTGATACCACATTCCACTGCTGTAGGCGTCGTACTGTATATTGTTGTTGTTCCATGGAGGTTGTTGGAGAATTGATTAACTCCTTTGTATGGAGAGAGCTGGTGGACAAACAACCACTTAGGTTTTAAGTGATATAATTGAAATCAACGTGGGGGGAATAATTGATATTTTCTTTTAATGCATTCCTAATGAGCATTGCTGCTGATTTCTGATGGGTGTTTGTGTTCAGTTATTCATGTCATGGTTCGATTGGGGAATTTTTCATTTGTACATTTCTTGCATTTGATAGTCGTTCGATTCTGTTTAATAGTTGGAGGTGTAGTTAGTGTTCTACATGTACTTTCAAATCTAGAACACTTTGAACAGTGAAACCTGTATATAAAGACCACTCAATGGAGCCAAGGATAGTGGTCTTTATAGGCAGGTGGTCTTTATGTACAGGTTCCCATAGTATGGATTTCGTTAAGATACCGTTTTCTAGTAAAACGATGTGGTCTTTACAGACAGGTGGTCTTTCTGTACAGGTGGTTGCTAAAGAAGGTTTGACTTAGTTGGATTATCTGGATATGATGGAAGAAAAAAGGCTTTTTTTGTGGCATATATGAAATGGAAACTCTATATTGGAATACCATTGTGTTGGAGAGGAATAGAATTTTTCATTTCCTATGGATTCATTGTGCAAGGTGGAATAAACATTTTTCTTTTCTTTTAGCAACATTTTAAAATGCACATTGGAAACTGTACCCTGGAATAACATCATACTGGAGACAGCTTATGTGGTGAATTCATGAATAGTCCCAACTGGGAGTGAGAAGGGAAATTATAAACTTTAATATTTATGACAACTGGAAGCAGTTTGGAGGAGATACAAATCTAAAGGAGAGTAGAACCCAGTGACCCGATTAAGATGGTCTGACAACGAGCTTGGCCAAGATGATGAAGCAATGTCTTGGATAATAAGCTTCTTAAGATTCAATGACCCAAACAGAGATGGATTATACACGCAGAGAATTACTGCTCAATATTTAAAGGAACTCCATAACAATCCCAGACATCTAGTACCCTTGAATGAACCTGAAGACTTCTTCCTGCGATCTCAAGGGCATAATTTACATGCTGATCTATGAGTGTGCTTTGACGCGTTGATAATCGTCCTCATCACCATCCTCATCACCGTAACCATGCCGATAATTACTGCTCAATATTAAAGGAACCCCATAACATTCCCAGACATCTAGCACCCTTGACTGAACCTGAAGACTTCTTCCCGCAATCTCAAGGGCATAATTTACATGCTGATCTCCGAGTGTGCTGTGACGCGTTGATAATCATCCTCATCATCATCCGTAACCATGCCGATTAAAGAGGAGAGACTTAGCATTCTCAAGGAGGATGAGGAGGAGCAGAGATACAACGACGAGACCCAAGAGGTCAAGGTGGTTTATCGCAAGAGGAACCAGAGGGGTCGTAGAGGTCGACGCCCTCGCTCTCTAGATAGGTGAGTGGATCGAGTACTGATTGGTTGATCGAGATAATAGCAGCTAGCGCTGGTTTTCGTGTTACATCCAAGCTTTTGAGTGTTTTAGGAGAGAAAGCTATGGCACTGCATGAAAAACAAGTAGTTGTTGTATACAGCTCACTTTACATTATGCTATTGTCTGTTTACTCATGTCTTTGACGATGAAGGTATAATCTGTTATAGGTCCCCAGTTTGTATTTAGGGGTCTTTATTTATCAAAAATATTTTCCAGAACCAGAGGTACATGCCTTTTTTCCCTCAAGTAAAGAATAAATTTGAATAGAAGTTTGGGTCTTTTTATTTTCTTGTATTTTTTAATGTGCTGGTTATTTGAAATTTCCTCATTTATAATTTTCAGGGTCGATGATTTTTGTTTACAAGTAAACTCTACTTTTGATGATATGATCTGTTTTGATATAGTGACTTTCCAGTTACAGTAATCAAAATAATTAAGCATGTTGCCATATACAGAGGAATATATGCTCAACATCCTGCATAAGTACGATTCTCGGTCTTGAACCCAAGACCTCGGCCTCAATAGGCAAGTGAACAGACCACTCCACTACAACGTTCCTCTACAATTAATCGCATTTGGGGCCTACAGAAAAAAATGCGTTGCTGCCCTTCCTTACCAGACAGTGTACATTAATAGGCATTATTTGTAGGCTTCAAGTAAATATTGTCACTCATTCTAAAAATGATGACTCAAAATACTTGCCAGCCGCAAAACCTTTCAATCCGCAAATATCTTCCAGACACTGAGTAGTCTGCTAGTAAATGCAGTCACTCGATCCGAAAGCAGTAAGACAGGAACACCACAGTTTCGGGATAGGTGATTCACACTCAAACGTTCATTTCTCTATTCTTAATTGGCCTATGCTAAGATTTACAATTATATCGGTGCATTGATGTAAAGCTGTGATGTTTATTTTCCCCTTTGATGCACTATATTGTTGGCCTCGAATGTGTAGACAGTATTAATTCATGAATCTAATCCTCTCTCTTTCTAATGATTAAGTTATAAATTTAATTTAAATCTCATTACTTTTTTCCCCTTTCAAATATGGAAGGGAATACAAAAACGAAATACAGTAAAAACGGTTTTGCTTCTGTAATTTTTTTCATTTCAAATTTCCTGAGAGGCCCAGAATAAAGAAAGTTTAATATGCATCAGAATGACTGAATGAGATTATTGTAACAATGCCACTCGTTAACAATTCTCAAAAGTTTCTGATTTACCATTATTTCATTTTTTGAAATCAATATGTCAAACTCATTCTTTTTGTTACTCTATCAAAGTCTTCCTCCTATTCATTAGGAAATCTTGTAGATATATTAAATAAATATGATTGTAATTCCTAGACAAAAGACCCCAAGTTACTGTAAACAAAAGTTAATATCTAAATTTCATTTGACACACATTAGTGCTTGAAATAAAAGCGAGGGGGAGCTTAGCTATCTTTCTCAAGTTCCGCTTGTAATTAAACAAGACATGACGTATGCTCACCCATGCTGATGGGGGTAAAAATAGAACCCCTTCACCGGTGGTCATGTGGTCTGTCTATGCACCGGGTATCATGGGATGTGTTAATCCTAGGCGGTATAAGGGTGATAACAGCCATGTTTACATGGAACTGTTCTATATTAACTTTAAATTTGCCAAACCTAGAAATCAAAGTTATAAAATATAAATAACGATTCACTATAAACCATGATGAGGGTTTTCACAGGATGAAACGGCGAGTATTCAAAGTTAACTGCAAGTCAGGGAAAGCATTCCTCTCAAAGTTAATTGTGTCTGCATTGCATACAACATGTATACCGGTACATACATGCAAACCTGCTTTAGTGACCACCTGTTATACAAAGACCAGATTTTATGTTTCCCTTGAAAATGGTTTCTCATTGAAACATGTACTAAACTACTAAAGGAACCTGGCTGCAAAGTCCACCTGTCTGCAAAGACCACTTTTCGTGTTTTCCTTGGCGGTCGCTATAGACAGGTTTGACTCTACATGTAACTTTGAATGAGTACCCCTCGCTACTCGTAGTTATCACGGTATGTGGTTTATAACTTCCATTTAACTTTAAAAGTTTTGTAACCATAAGTGTGTCCGCATGGTCCCTAACTCCTGTACAAGTTAGTATCAACGTTTAAAACTACGACCTATATTTTAAAGTTAAAGTTAAAGGTCTGTCGTGTGAACCTGACTATTAAATGTCTCATCATCACCAGTGAAGAAGAACAGGAAAGGAAATCATCATTGTACATTAACGCTTCCAACGGGTCATATCCACTATATCCCACCTCTCCCTCACCTCTCTCTCGGTGTCAATTGGCCTTAATGCTCGTTAATAAGGAGCTGTACGACTTCACAAGACGACTAGCATTTTTGGAATTATATTTTGGATCAGTCGACCCGTGGTATTTGGTGTTTTGAAGGAATTTTATATTTTTTTGGTTCAAAGTGAAATTAGGATACAACAATGCCTATACAGAGACAGTATACCAAGAAGATAAATAGAGCTGGGAGGTAAGATTTGAGATATTTGTCAACCTTCTACTTTAAAATTTTCGCTGGTGAACCGACATTTTAGAAAGTAGCTCATGACATAAATTGTTGGCATGCAGACGCAGTCCAACTATTTCTGATGTCTAATTGTCTAAATGTGCATCCATGAATTCCTTTTAGTGAATGCTAGTACTAAAATGACAGGAGTACTTGAGGTCTACAACTTTGTTCTCATTTCCAGAACACTTTCTTACTTAATTATACATGTACCGATAGGTTTAAAGTCTTAAAACCAACACGATATTTCAGTAATATTGGTATCAGTGTGTAACATACGATTCATTCTTATACACTCGCGAGACAAATCTTAAAAGAAAAGCATTAACTTCTGTATCCATTGTGCTCTGCTCTAGCTTCTCAATCCTTCATCCACTCTTTTGAATCGTTCATCTTCGTCGGATCCACGAAGTACAGTGAATCTAAACTGCTAGACTGATGATAACTGCCATAAAAGAACTTGCTTTACCTATATAAAATGTCTCTGTCATTTTGGGCTCTGTGGCGCTAATTAGATAAGTAAAAGCTGCTCCCTTCTGACTCAGTGTCTATCCGTATATTTCACTTTGTTTTGGTACCCCAAGCAGTGTCAAGATAAGCTAATGACTTATTATAGTTGATCACATTGGTTTTCACTTGCAATTGAATCTCCTATAATGTATTGTTATCTCTATTTAAAAGCAAGGTAGGGTCCTCCACATATCTCTTTGTGGGTGTAGATGCACAATTCAACAATCTTTAGAAGTTTTCCATCTCCTTGTAAATTATAATTGCAGCTAAAATTATAAGAAACTAAATACAGATTTTATGTTTAATAGATGTTGATGATACAGATATGTACTCCAAGTATTAAGAAGTATCATTATTCCAGCATATTTTACTCTCTTCCTTACTGTTTTTCATACATTTGAAGAGGTGATGATGATAATGTGTTAGAGGTAAAAAAGAGGAATGCAAATTTGAGTGATGAATGATAACAATAGTTTTATTATCATGTTAGTATTGATCAATAATAATGTTAAAACATTATATATCGGTTAAGATCACGATGTTCGGAATGACACAGGAGATAGTTGATACGTCACAAAATATATATCATGACAACTGTCTATATTACATCATACCTCTTTTATTTTAATAATCAAAGCTCAAGCCTCTACAACTCCAAGAAGCTATAGGATTACTCTCTAATGTGGGGTAATAATTGCAAGCAAACCAGATGCAAATGATAGAATAGATGATGAGTTTACCGACTAGATAGTTGATACGTCACAAAATATATATCATGACAACTGTCTATATTACATCATACCTCTTTTATTTTAATAATCAAAGCTCAAGCCTCTACAACTCCAAGAAGCTATAGGATTACTCTCTAATGTGGGGTAATAATTGCAAGCAAACCAGATGCAAATGATAGAATAGATGATGAGTTTACCGACTAGAATCGATCGTAGTAATCAAGCGGAATGAATCTAACCCTGGGTGACGATGCCCTAGAGACCTGCGGGGCCCTTAATAATGATTATTAACCCCTCACTTCACCCACGTCTACCGACATTACATCACAGCCAAAATAATAGAAAGCTATATGCCACTGACCCGTCTTTATCCTAACCTCTGCTTCCCAAACTCTATTTCGTTGCATCATATCGTTGCATCCATCCAGTAGCGACAACGTTTGATATTATTTTGTGGATGATGTTATGATGTACTGTTATTCATAATTGTAGGCCTATATGATGCTATTTGAAAAATGACAGAGGTCCATTTCTAGCCCCCAAAAAACTTGGAAACCTACAACTTGTAGCTTATTTACCAGTTAATAAAATGTTTCTATGTAATCATTACCGGTACTTAAAAGGAGAGGTGCATTATAATTACTTTCTTTCTTGGAATGGTTGCACGCGATATCGTAAGTTGAAATAGTACAACCATAGCAATACATGTACATTTTTATACCTGTACATGAATTGCTGATGACATAGAGCTCATCTAAAAGCACACTGAATCACTGGTTCTACAATATGATGAGAGAAAAGCCCATTTTAAGAGGACGTTAGTGTAATAGACAATGATATTTACAAGTTTTATCATGAAAAGCTTAGCAATTGCTAGAAAAAAGGCTTCCTTGGTGGCTTTATGGAGTCTTTTACTTGGTCACTCACTCTAGCCAGTTGAGACAAACATTTCAAAGATTTCTCCTATATGATGATGTTCTTTATAACGAGTTGATGGTCTCCCTGGGGAGCCTTCAACTCCAACACCCTTGTGTACCATCAATTGAATTGACCTTTATGTAAGGTCGCATCTCAGAAGAGAAGAAAGGTCTTGACACCAATTTAGAGTAGGCATATTTCCATTTTTGTCAAAAAGAAAAAATATTGCAGCTATTTGAAGCACACAAGGTTTTGAGGGAAACCTTTATTATTTTTACATAAAACCGGTAGAGACAAATAAGTGGCCGCAAACATTAGGAAATAATTGCACCAAACTATCGAAAATGATTTAATCAACACCAGACCATCGTAAATTTTCATATCAGGTTTAAAATGGCTGTCCATGTGGAGTTAATAAGGTGACTTTAAAGCTTAAACACATGTAATTGGATTGTAGCCTGTTATGAATTGTAATAATTGTTGACCCAAATCAACCCAGAAAAATTCTGGGATTGTGGTGTGCAAATGACCTTTTTATAAAAGTGAAAAATATTGAGTTTCACACCATGGGGGAATGGAATTAGTTGTCATAACAAATTTCTTTGCAGTGTAACATCTTTCAGACTTATGTCCTTAACTAGCCTTATTCACAGACAGTATCATTTTATTCATTTTGCAATTATTCTCTGTTCAAACTACCAGAAAGATGAAAGATGAAAGCAAAATTTTTTGTTTTCCATTGTATATTTTGTATGAGTTAAACTTGATAAGGGACCTGTTTGTTTCTGCATCGATAAAGGTTTTGCCAATTATTTCTTTGTGATTTTACTTTATAGATTTACCTTATTACTTTACACATTTGTAATTGATCTCTTAACTTTGTCTTACTTATTATGTGGAAGAAAGAAATAATCAGTATTGCCTGAAAAAACAACTAGTTTTGGGAAACTGATTTCAGACTTGGCACTTGACAAAGCTAGCCAGGTTCACTTGAATTTCAGACCAGCTTAGATGGGTTACCTGAAACTTACCTGAGATTGTTTCTATTTGGTGAAAATTTGGAAATTATCTTCAGCTGGGATTTAACTTTACCCGCTTAGATTCAGTTTTTGGCTATCTGTAAGTACATGTGTATAGGACTAGGTATCGATTACAAGAATATTATTTCATTCCTTGGTTACCGGTAATCACTGATAGAAATGTTCATGTGCAGCAAATAATTTGTCCCTATTTTCACAAAGTGACGGTAGTGAATGATAGTCCCATACAATTTGCGTGCAGATTTTCCTCACTACCGTCACTTCGTGAAAACGGGAACGAATTGGTACATTGTAGGTGTACATGTTTGCCCTAGTTCATTTATCTTGATATTTTGTTGTGTTATGAGCTATTTATTATCATTATGCCAATTTTTATTTAGAGTTAGCGTTCAGTGTTAAATATCAATTTGAGAGAGACAGAGACAAAGACAGACAGAGACAGAGACAGAGAGAGAGAGAGAGAGAGAGAGAGAGAGAGAGAGACAGAGACAGAGAAGGGGGGGGGGGGGAGAAAGAGGAGAGAGAGAGAGACTTAAGGATAAGAGAGAAGAGATACAAAACTGAAAATGGAATACAGTGATTTAAAAAAAAAGTACATTTTATAAGAGCCCCCACTTGGTCATGGGCAAGTTGCTACGTTACTTGTACAATAAGGTAATATCCAATCATGAATAAATAAGTGAGAGACGGGGGAGGAGTTCTTAATAGATAAAGTCCTTGAGACTAACAGATTGGAAAAATGATACTTTCATCAACGCAAATCATCAGCTGGCTCCATGCACAGTTACTTGTCTTCACTTTGTCAACTCAATTAAAAATCTAAATGTCATGACACCATCCGATTTTGATCAGCTGCCTGCCCGGTATTCCACGTTCAAGGATGAAATCGTCTGTTCGGAACCAGAAGGGCGTTCACACTCTGTGTGAGTGATCCTCCTTCACATGAAAGAACGTCCTTCTGCCTCCAAACGGATGATACAGCGATGGAATCCCGATCAATGACTGGTGGTTTTGTCCACGGCGCTGTATGGACATACCTGCGCATCCGATAGGTGTTTGCTGTGCTCTGTCATGGACACACTAACCCGGTCTGTCTGAGACACGTTGCCATGGCGATGACATTGATGCCGTGAAACATACCAGCCGAACAAGCAAACAAGCCGGCAATCATAGATAGACCTGTCAACTTGTCAAGGGCAATAGATGTCTTGTGTAATTGTCAGTATGGTTGTTGTTGTCAAGGGCAATAGATGTCTTGTGTAATTGTCAGTATGGTTGTTGTTGTTGCGCATGATCCTCGTTGATGTTGCATCTGTCACTCGTTTTGACATCGCGTCTCCCCATGCTAATATTGCATTAAGTGACCGCTTCCTTGTATGGTACCCGCCCCTTTTTTGTGACCCTTTAAATTGCCCTATTTCCACCTCTGCTCCTTGTTAATCCATCGTTCCTGATGATGCCCATGTAGAGCAAGCTATCTATAGATCACATACCCATGAGGCCTGTTTTCATCAGCTCCAGTTTGCCAAATAGCCCGCTATTTTCAGACTCTGGATATTATCCCGAAGCTCGAAATTGCGTCTTCACCAGACCGATGTGCTCATCACAAACTACATGTAGCTCGGACGGGTGCAATTAGCCCGCTATTTCCTAAGTAGAGGGATATTTTAGAAACAAGACCAAGATATCTCAGGACGCTTTCTTGACCAAATATCCTGTTAAGTGTAACTGCGGGCTGATGAAGACGCAAATTAACTAGTTAATTTGCAATCTGGATAGTTAAAATAGCGGATGAAAACAGGCCTGTAGAGTTGTGAAAAAATGCTGCTTTTTACAAAGGTCAATTGCCTGCAATCCTGTCTGTAGTGTCCTTGCGGAAAGGAAATATATGCAAATTGTTGTGGGTTGCCGAAAGGCATTTTTTCCTGAATATTAAAGCCATGCCAATCAATTTTTGTAATTTTTATTTGTTTGAGCTCTGTATTTACATGTAGACCTGTCACATCCTCACATCGTCACAAATGAAATAGAAGTATCTTGTGATGGCGATGTACCTATTTTCTTATTTCCTATTGGCCTAGAATTTGTGTCATATGATATTGAATACTTCTTCATTTCGAGTCATGAGTTTCATTCTATAATTTCATGATTTCTGTTAATATTTTTTAATATGTCTGAAAATTGTCTAGCCTGTTTTTTTGTTGTCGTTGGTTTTGTAATGTTGCATGTTATCATGGTCATTCATTATGTGTGTTGTCCTATGATACAGGTAATTTAATATGGTTACACCATGTTTCCTTCTCAGGAAATGTATACTGTCTATGCTTCAACTGATTCTAATCATGTTTTATTTGTTATACCAGACCCGTGATGAGAATCGAGCTATGGAGACCCGTAAACATCACCTAGATCTGTGTCAAACATAGATTTGCGTAGAACTAACCCTCTCTCTTTACTTCCCTTCATTTGTAATTTCTCAAAGTAAGTTGACGTGGGAATATGTTAAATCTGGACTCAAGTAAGTGATAGCTTCCTGTGGGAAGTTTGGATGTTTGTTTTTCGCTCGGTGTTATTCCTTTGCTTCGTAATCTGTCGTGCATCCTGCCTATCAAAACAACTGGTACTTTCTAAGGCTTACAAATATTTGTGGGTGTTGTTTTTAATTTCATAATTGTTAGCTTTTTACTCTTCAAATATATTTTTGGTGTATTTTTTGTCATTTGGAATGAATTCTTTCCATTTTTTTTTTATTATTCCCTATTAATTTCATTTTAATGTGATGAATTGAATCTGACCATGAAAAAGATTTCTATTAATTTTGATTGTTATAATAAAAACATTTATTTCTTTTAATTTATTATATTTTCTTTTATTTATATAACATACTTTTTTTTTTAAATTTTTAATTTTTTTTTTTTTTTACTGTAGCGTAAATAACCATAGCTCAGAGTGTCAAACTATATATTTGTTTGTTAATTTTTATTTTGAATACTTAAATAGTTTACTGTGAGCATGTAAAACATGAACAACAAGGATAAAAAGCTTTCATGAAGCATGCATGCCGCTTTAAAAAAAAAAAAAAAAAAGGAACTTGCTGTTTAATAATCATGTCCTGTATTCCTACACTGTTCTTTTGCAATTTATTTGAGAACCTTACATTTTACTTTTTTGCTGAAAGTGATGAAGAAAATAATTTATATTCCCTTTTCTTTGTAATTTAAGATTCTGTCAAACTGTAGATAATTTTGTTTTTCTTGAAATTGATTTTCTTTATTCTGTAGATATCTAGTTGTGCAAGTATTTTTTTATCAGATTTTCTTTTGAGTTATTATTTGCTTTTTTTCAGTAGCCAATTTTGTTGCTATTTAGCCAATAATGAGCAGACAGAAATATATTGTGTAAAGTATACCGTAATTGATAGAAATACCATCATTCTTCAAATAGACCGGTTTACTTACATTTTCAAATGTATGGATGTTTCTTGTTTATCTTGGGGCTTAGTGATGAGTTATTCCATTAACCTGTTATTAAAAAACATTTTTATGAATTTCACTGTGGCTGAATGTTGATGGAACACAAGCAGGCATGCATGTATACATGTATATATACAGAATGTATTATAGTCAAAAGGTCATGCATTTCGTTCCCTCGTTTCCATTATATGTATACCTCCATCTACATTCTCCTCTGCTAATACGATGTGTCTAGATCCCCGTGAAGAGAATTAGAGCTATGACGTTATAAATCTGACCCATTAATACCTGTGAACTGCGTGGCGTGGGAATGGCTGGAGCGTATGCAAGGAGAGAGATAGCACAAAGGCAAAGGTTCATTTACATTACAGAGAAAAAAATTGAAAAACTATAATTTGTTTAACTACCATTTACAACACTGGAAAAAACCCATAACAAATGGTGGCGGTTGCAAATTCTGTCTTTTGGTGGGTAGTGCACATGCGTGAATTCCTGCTTCTCTGCTGGATTACATGAGCAAAAACTGGTATAATTCACTGGTATCTTGAAGCGAGCATTTACACTGCAAAAACAACAGTTTTCAACACTTCAGAGGAACGTTTTTGTCTTTTTCTGATCTTTTGTTGTGTTTATGGGTAGTTGCCTAGCACCTTCTGACAAAACTTCGGAATAAGAAGTAAAACCGGTTTTGGTTAGCAGTGTGAATGTCCCTCAAATCTAATTCTTGTTTCTATGGGTGGCTATATTCTGATTTTGAGTAAAGGGTTCGCAATTAAATCTTGCCTATTAGATGCAGCTCAGCGTGAGAATGTGTTTGAACGTGGAGGTGAAGAGAGAATAAAAAAGCGGCGGGCTGAGTCAGGAGTTAAACTTTTAGCTCAGTGGGAAGCCCAGCCCACCAGCTTTGAGGGTTACAAGGGATTCACACGTCTACACAGGGAGGGTGTGGTGACTGGTTAAGCTACAGTCTGTCATTTGCTCTGCAGTTCTTTTCCCCCTCTCTCTAAAAAAAAAGTCTCTTTGTAGTTCTGTTAAAAAAACAGTGTCACCTTCACATCTAGATCGATGTTGATCTATTTTCCTCCTTTTCAAGCATAAGTTTAATACCCAGCATTCAAATTACAGGAGGTTTGAGGAATTTACCCCCCCCCCCCCCACCCCATTATCTACTAGAATAGCTCCTATATACATTGTACCTATTGCCCTCCAAGGAGCCATTGTATTTTTAATTGTTTTCAATATGAAAAGATTCAAATGAGCGGAGAAATTTGATTTATATCTGAATTTCAGTTGCGGGTAGTCAAGAAGAAAGCTATATTTTTGGGGTCATGCGTGAATATAATTGTCGAGATAAAGATTATTATGCATTAAGGGCCTACATACATAACGTCAGTTTTGTTGTTTGATGCATTGCACTTGAAACATATCATCCCTTGCACAAATTTGATTTAAACCTTGCTAAAGTATATGCCAAATATTCCTGTTGTTCCCTTGATAAAATCCTGACCCCTTTCACTCAAGTCCCAGTGTCAAAATCCCTTTACAAAAATATCAATGTATTTCACCAAGTTCTTTTTATAATTATCATCTTTGTTTCCCTAATGGCTGTATGCATCCATTTCAGGTCCATTAGTTTGCACTGCAGATGCGCTATAAAAAATGAGCTTATGGTCCCATTTAAGTACATCCTGCTTTTGTGGAAAACAAAAACATCCAATGTCAGTTTCATGCAAAATTCCCATCCGTTCGAATGAAAGTGGCCTTACTAAATGCAAAACCCCCTTGGAATCCCACTTTAGCTATATCAAGGCATCAGTCATTATCATCCACCTAGAGCGAGAAGGGCATTAGTTCATGTACTGAAACACAGAGATAATGCCCCCCTGGCTCTCGGAGAGTTACATACAATAAGCCTTGTAAGTATAAGGGGATGTGATGCCCGGTCGCATGATATTTATCAATATTGTAGGAGTTTCTAAGGTAACAGCGAGCACAGCACATGATCGGCAAATGAACTCACTTCTTAAAGGTAGTGGAGTATTGAGTCAACATGTAAGTAATCAAAGTTGGAATGTGCTTAAATTTGCTCAGTAGTATTCAAAGTAAAAAGAAGACTTTGCAGCATCTGTATAAATATTAAATTGTCTTACTTATCAATTCAATTAGTTTGAAGAAATGTGATAAATTGCTTTTGATGATCCAAACTATAAGTGGCTGTACATTCCAAAGGCTGTGAAATAAAAATAATTCACATAGGAGGAGAGTGATTAGGCTCTGAAAAGCTGCCAAAGAGATCTTTTCAAGACCATGAAAACTATAAAGAGTGATACTGAGCACATCATCTTTTTAAAGAAGAACAAACATCAACTAGAAATGCAATCGTGTCACAACGATGTGCGTGCAATGACGCCATGTTTCTACGTGTCAAACGAAGGAGCTACTCTCGGACTATCCAGAGCAATATGTAAGAAGTCTGTAGCTTCTGTGATAGTGGAGATAGTTAGGGCGAAAGAAAGGTCACCAAAACGGCCCGAAACGGAAAAAATGGTGCCTGGACGGTCACGCATGAGGGTTTACGGAGAACGAAGAATTTAGTGACCTTGAAGGAATGCTAGATACTACGCCTACGAATTTTGAAGGGAATTGGAGTAGAGGAAGGGATCTAGAAAGGGCTCGCAAGCACTGCGTACAAAACCAATAGGACTTAGTGCATGATGAACATGTTGCGACGCGTGCTTTGGCACGAACGGCCGCCCATACTAACACAACCGAATAACAGTCTTACAAAATGACGTCATGGCCGAAACGTGTTATAATAGGGCGGAAACTCGGCGGAATTCGTATAGTGACCCTTGTTCAAATGCGATTTACTCACAATTTTCTGCGTGAACATATACCATACTTGGTATCATTCGAAAGGGCACTTCAGTGCGGTCAGTTTGAAACCTTTGTCATCTGCGCAAAACGTACTGCACGCATCAAACGCGCTATTACGTAAAGCATAGTAAATTCATCATTTTTGGCGATAACTTGGCGAAGAGGGCATTACAATTTACTAAACTTAGCAGACAGTTGCCACGTATATGGATACATGTGTCTGCCAAGTTTCAATTATGTAGGTATAAAGATCGCCGGTTTAGAGCAAGTTGAAGTTATTTCTCAATTTTCTTGAAAATGGCGAATTTGGAGGGCAATTTTCTCAAATTTGGTCAGTGATAGGGTATATAATTTTGTATATGGCTGGAAAGGGCATATCTTCAAGTATCTAAATCCAAAAAAGGGTACGGGTTTGCCAAGCCATTATGGAGATACGGCCACAGAGAGAAAGCAAATTCCCAGAACTTTAGAGGGCGCTATCTATGTTTTGCAGAGCCATTGGAGCGTGAAATTTGGCATGGCTATGTGCAATTATGAGATAAAGATACTGTAAGATTTAATTACAAAACGGAATTTATATGAGAGAGTTATGGCAGTTTTAGATTATTTAGGGGTCAATTTTTCAAGAATTTGAGAGATTGTTGACGGAGTCGGTTTCAGATTTGAATTTTGAGTATAAAGATGACATTTTGAAGGGCAGGTTATACGTCGCAGATTAAAGAACATCTCTTAGACTATCTAGAGAAATTTGTTAGAAGTTTGTAGGATCTAGGATAGTGGAGATAGAAAGGAAGATAGAAAGGCTTTAAAATGGACCAGAAACAGACAAAATGGCGTCTGGACGTTTACGCATGAGTGATTTCAGAAAACGAAAAAGTAGGTGACCTGGATGAGATGCTAGAGATGATGCCTACGAAATTTGAAAGGAAATGGACATGATGAAGGCACCTAACTAGGAATAACAAGCACTATGTGCAAAACGAATGTGATTTCCGGACGATAAGGAATATACTAAGGAGAATATTAATGGGGCAGAATGTGAACGAAAACAAGACAATGACGAAGGTCGTCATTGCAATAAAGAGCTTCAACCAGTCCCCCCAAAAAGAGAAGATGAAAAATGTATTTCTTTTTGAAAGAAGAGAAGAGAAGTGTTTAACTTGACTGCAGGCAGTGGCATAACATGGGTCCAGGCATTGTGGGGGCATCTTGTACTTTTTAGATAAACTGCAAATTAACAGAGCCATTAATTGGGGGGGGGGGGGTTGATGGGGTTATTATTATAGCACCGTTTTTCACCTTCCCTTTCATCCTCTCCCCATCTTCTCCCCTTTTCTCTTTTCTTTGTTTCTCAACTTATGCCAATGGGGGGGGGGGGGGGGCAGTAAAGGTACCTGACCCCTGTGTCCCCTGTAGCTAAGTCATTGACTGCTGGCATAATCAAGCAGAGAGATCATGATCAAAATGACTAATACTCAGATGAATTGACCCTGTTAGATGTGATAAATTGTTTTTCCTTCCTCACAATATTGTTGCAACTTGCAAGACTTCAGAGAGAGTTCAGACAGAGTATACTGTCTAAATATGTTCTGTAGCTGCAGCAGTTGGCTAATACTGTAAGCTACTATTGATAAATCTTCAAATTCATGATTAAATTCATAATGTAATTTACATGCAGTTAACAACTAAATTATTTATACCCCTAGTCAATTTCATGTTTTGGTGTTTTTTTTCGTAACTTAAAGGAAACCAAAACCTTCATACTAAGTTACTTTTATTGAAAAGTTTAAAAGATTTGAATAAAATCAGTGAAAATTTGAACAAAATCGGGCAAGGAATAAGAAAGTTAGAGCCTTTTGAAATGACTAGTCACTAGAGGGCGGTATTCAATTTGATGACATCATCTGTGAACAACTCTCCATGCCTTTTGTACATAAAATTTCACAATTTGTTTGTTTTCTTCGTATTTATTTGTGTTCTTGATCCGACTTCATAACAAGTGAAGTAGAATATCATTTTGCATTCTATATATTGCTTTCAGGGGAGTACATTATCTCAATCACAAGAAAGAAGGAAAAACATGAAATTTGATGTACAAAAGGCATGGAGAGTTGTTCACAGATGATGTCATCAAATTGAATACCGCCCTCTAGTGACTAGTCATTTAAAAAAGCTCTTACTTCCTTATTCCTTGCCCGATTTTGTTCAAATTTTCACTGATATTTTTCAAATATCTTAAACTTTACAATAAAAGTAACTTAGTATGAAGGTTTTGGTTTCCTTTAAGAATGCAAGGTGGACTGGTTGATTTAGGGCCTTTGTTGAATACTTTTAGATGTAAGCTTTAATATGTCACATTCTCAATAAACATAAATTGGGACAAATCAATTTTTCACTACTTAAAAAGAATTTGGTAAGGGTATGAATAATCTGGTTGTTAACTGTATTGTGTTGTTTTTTATTTTCTTACCGGGGGCCCTGTCTTTAATATGAGTTGTGATTGAACTGGATTGATTGCAACTTTGCAAGTCCTCCAATCAGTTGAATACTTAAAAACTTCCACCTCTTTAGAACAGAGTTACGATTCAAAAAGATTTGCAACTTTTGATAAAATGGGGCTGTGCTCTCTGAGTAAAATATAGAGTATTTGAGTCGGGTTTGATATTTTTACCAAGATGCATGTTTGCATCATGTTGTCTAACTAATACGGTACTCATTTTATGATTCATTGCTACTCCACCAGCTGTACCATTTGACCAGTCATGAAGAGTATGTCCAGCGCTCATCTACATTCATCAAAAATATTATGTAACCTACTACAATAATATCACAATGTGTAAACTTGGCGAATTTTGATCCTGTGGAAATTTCTTCATCAAATATTCAATTAAAGAATTAATTATATATTCAATTCATTGACTCTGACTAGAACTGGATGGATTCATGGCTTTATGTGAACGATTTCAATAATATGGATACAAAGGGCCTACCTGAATATTTTATGCTCCCAATTCCTGTTTGTTGTAGAAATCAAAAATAGAAATAACCTTCAATAGTCAACAGGGTATTTAAAGTCACAAAAACAAATGTCACAGATCCAAAAACAGCTAGCCACATGCTCTCTCCTAATGCTTTTTAGTATTAATCAATATTTAATACAGTAATCAGAAAGAAATGTTTGTGAGCATGATTGATTAATGTACACTACCCACGTTTACCCGTTAGGTAGGATGACACATCTCCTGCTTATAAAAATAGTTTCTAGTTCCTCTGCCGCCTTAGGGTTCCAACAAGGTTATAGAATATACAGTATGAAGTGATTAAAGGCACTTCTCGACTTTATTAAAAAAATGATGTTGGAAAAAAACAAGATAATTGTCAACTTTGAAAGATTCATGTGCAAGAAACATTCATGAAATGCAAATTGATTTTAGGAATGTCTCGTATTCGACAATGTTTTAGATATAGTTGCAACTAAATTTTTGCTGTTTTACGAAAGTTGCTTTCATAAAGAACACCTGTCATTATAAACAAGTCCTGAAAAGTTTCTTGACACAAAGTTGCTTGACACAAGCGTTCCTGGTTTTACAGTATGGGGGTGGTTATAATGATACACAATTCCTTGAAATTGCGCCCGCTAGTTATGATGATATTGATGATATACTTTATATTCATCCTGTGTTGTGAATTGAATTCTTAGATTGACATTCATACAAGTTTGTATGTCTTTCTTCACTAAACATTGATCCTTTCCCCAAAAGTTTTTAGGGATATGATTCAGCAGTTTCAACTTCTTTCACAGTAATGTCTGAATATCTCAAACAGTAGCTTTAAGTGTGAGCGATAATTTTTGATGTATCAAACTTCTGCAATGCAAATGAACTTGCAGTGATCGAAGACCTTCCTTTCTCGTTGTGATCCGATACAATTGCCCCCTTCCCCTGTGAGTCGATGCCTCGCTCTCTCTGCCCCCTTCACAGTAGTCTTGCAGTGTTTCCTGTGACTGGGTCGGTTTAGTCTGCAGGGATAGACTCGGTGTTGACTTTCAAACAGAATTCCATTCAGTCGTGAGCCGAGCCTAACTGTGTCGGTCTCTGTCTGTGTCAAGAGCAGGTACAGTACAGGGTCTATGGAGTGCAGTGGACCTTGAGGTCTGCGTAGTCTCACTAATCAGACACTCTGTTAAGCGCTCTGAGTGACAAGGGTTCGTGTCTGCAAACTAGGAGCCGTTCTAGCCGTCACATCCTGAGGTAAACTCACAGGAACGTCTGAAGACACGTCAAACCGGCTTCGAACTTGCGAGGATCGAACTGGGGAAAGGCGCAGAGAGGGACTGCAACGTTCAGTAGCAAGACACTGCACATGTGACAGATTTACTGTAGTGCCATTGTTTAGAGGGAATTAGGGCTTACAAGAAGGATAGGAACATTTGTCGTTTTGAGTCATTTATTGAAAAAGAAAACCTTGTTTCTGATGGCGTAATGTTTATGTGCTTCCTGTGAATACTTGTTTGAAGTTTGAAGAACTATAGCTTTCGAAAGGATTTCGAACCGGGGAAAGGCGCAGAGAGGGACTGCAACTAGTTACAGTAGCAAGACACTGCACATGTGACAGATATAGTGCCATTGTTTAGAGGGAATTGGCGCTTACGAGAAGGATAGGAACATTTGTCATTTTGAAGAAGAAGACCTTGTTTCTGAAGGCTTAATGTTATGTGTGTCCTGTGAATACTTGTTTGAAGAACTATAGCTCTCAAAGGATTAGTGGATCATAACTGTGATATTGATACAAACTCCAGGAATGGTTTGATAATGTGGATTTGTTCCGGGTCGACCAGTTTCTTTTAAATGTGAAGAACTTTTGCTTCCTTCAGCAAATCGTTCCATTCAATCAGCCGATAGAATGAGGACGTTTCTGCATCTGATTGTATTCCTATGATTCTAAAGGATATACATGTAGATAGGATAATCATATCATCATATATCTTTATTCTGAGACTGTACATGTACATTCAGTGATCTTGTGGATATTCACCATTTTTCCGAGAATGAACCCTGTTTGCAAGGTTGCTAGATTTTTATTGGATTAACAAATTATTTTTTGTAAGCGTTGGTCAAGGTGCATCATAATGAGGTATCTGACCAATCCTAGAGCCCCCGAGATTTCCCGAAGGTAAGGTATAACTATGAATCACAGCTGTACATGTAGCAAATGTGGATGTGAAATGATATGGCTAATCTACCTGGATCTCCCTTCTGAAACCTCCCTCGCTCTACATCTGCAGACCTGCTAACCAGTACGATTTAGTCGTATTTCGTTCGATTCTTAGAAGCTAATACGACAGTACGATTTTCCTCAATAAAATACGATTATTATTTTTTTTTTTTAAATCTGTCCAGGCCGACGCTTACCCGTGCCTGGGTGAGCGGCGGCCGCTTGCATGGTGCCGTCGGTAATAATGTTTCCCAACTCAAGCACTAGCAAACTCACCACTCAGAAAATGGGACTAAATGTCTGGATTTCTGTTTGGACTTGTAGGAAAATGGATTATTCTGCCATCTTTGGTTTTTAAAACAGCATTGTTTACTGTTATTATTATTATTAAATCGGCGCCTTCAACTGCAACTCGAAGTAAAATTGCATGCGTTTTCGGCCACAGAACTGGGAAACTGCTCCAAAGATGTGGTGGCAAAAAAAAAAAAAAAAAAAAATCAAAAATCAAAAAAATTATAAAAAAACATGGCGTCTGAATATTTGAGTATTCGCTTGTAAGCCTGGGAGTACGGTACTCAGGTACCTCATTACACTGTTGTGCACAGCCTTAATCACTATACTAGTCTTGTCAGAGTGAGATCCTTGTCTGCGGTTGCAGCATTCTTAGGTTTTGCAATAGTTCTTCAAATGACTTATTTTGTATGTTCTAAAAACGCCTTTTTTGTAAAGTTTAGAAAACAATTCTCTTATACTTCAAAACATTATTCAATTGAACAGATCAAAGTGGAGATTGTGACAAGTGTAATCTTTAGGCCTCAGAGGTTGGGAAATGTTTGGTTGGGGTTAGTATTGGGTGGGATGGTAGGCCAAGGTTGCGTTTATCTAGGAAATTTTTGGCTAGAATCAGGTTTCTCAAACGTCTTTCAGGCAAATTTAGAAGTAGATAAACGCAAAGCCTTTTTCAAACGTCTTTAGATATGGGCATACCAAAAGACGCAAAAAGGTGCGTTTTGTATGTGACATACAGCCAGAATCACGTTTCTGAGAGGTCGATAAACGCAAAGCTGTTTTGAACGTCACATACAAATAGGACCACACAGGTGTTGTGTACACGCATGTGTGTGAATTTGACCTCCGAGAAACTGTCTGCTTCCCGGGTCAAAACAGCTGGGCAGACACAAGGCCTTTATTTTGAATCGTGAAGAGTAGATAAACGCGACATCCCGCAAATCACGATCGTATAGTGGGGTATGATAGTGGGGTTCGATAGTGGGGTACGATATGTACATATCTAGTGGCAAGCCTAGATAAACGCGCTCCTAGTTATGAAGGATACTTTTTATTTATCATAGGCATAGCTATAAAAGGCCTTTTATTGGCACTTATGTTTTTCATGTTACACCCTATTTTGTGGTTCCTGAAATGTTGTCTTTCTTGAAAAATGTGTTATTTTTAGGTGTAATCTTATGGTAAAAAATATTACATTTACATTCCTATAACATATTTTAGATGTAAGAATACAATAGCATGGAGCCTCCAAATTATTCAGGTACAATACTTCATGAAATTGGCAGCATCTTTATTTTGACATTACCCATCCATTTTAGCAAACAGCTCACATTATTCAAAAACACGACTAATCAGATAAGATGTCTGGCGGCCTCTAAAGGCAACTGCTCCGAGATGACCTGTCGTTAACCTCCCATCTCCTTGGGCCAAGAAGACTCTGAGTTTGAGATAGAAAGCATAGATTTCCTTTTGAAGAACCCAATTTAGTACAGACTTCATTAGCACACATCCATGTGTTGATCACCGTCGCGAATGGTGATTTAATGTTTCAGTTTTTAGACTAGACATTAAATGGAAAGTGCTATATTATTCAGTCTTTATGCAGTGTCATAACATGGACTTATTTGTAAACAATGGATGAGTGACTAACAGTTGTCCTTGTCCTTGACGAGTTTGTCATGTGCTTGCTTAGGTGGAAGAAAACTACTTGTCATAAAGTATAGCTACAGTCTTTAGACAATTCATATTACATCAACACTGTAAAGAGAAAGTAACATTAAAAGGAAGCATGCATAACGTCTTCCTTGAATAGAAGTCACACATCATTTGTAACTAACTGGGACAGTATAGAGAGCCAAGAGATGAACTGTTGCCAATTTTTGTTGCATTGTTTATAAATATAAAGTATAAACAATCATATTCTCTGAAGACAATTTAAGACATACAAAGATTATCCCTTGAGAGATCTACAGTGTTCTACCCACAATTGTTCTGAGTTACAGAGTGAATGACATCACATCTACATGTACATACATTGTTTATACACTTGATACATTTTGAGGCAAAAAGTCATAAGTCTGCATATCATCGGTTTTAAAGCCAGAAGGGCGTTAACTCACATTCTTTTACACAGAGTTAACACCCTTCTGGCTCTCAACAGACCATACTCTCCTGGAAAGCCATACAGACTATTCATCGACAGGATATACCAAAATAAATTGAATAATGAGTCACTGAAATATGACATCGTCTGTTTAGGGCCAGAAGGGCATTAACTCATATACCTGATATAGTTAACACCCTTCCGTCTCCAAAAACCAATAGACGAATGCTGTGTAGATTGAATTTGTAGGTAAATCATCAATAGTAAATGGTATCAATATGACCTGAATTTGATGACACTGGAGCCAGAAGGGCATTAACTCATATACCTGATTGAGTTAACACCCTTCCGTCTCCAAAAACCAATAGACGAATGCTGTGTAGATTGAATTTGTAGGTAAATCATCAATAGTAAATGGTATCAATATGACCTGAATTTGATGACACTGGAGCCAGAAGGGCACTAACTCATATACCTGATTGAGTTAACACCCTTCCGTCTCCAAAAACCAATAGACGAATGCTGTGTAGATTGAATTTGTAGGTAAATCATCAATAGTAAATGTTATCAATATGACCTGAATTTGATGACACTGGAGCCAGAAGGGCATTAACTCATATACAGGATAAACTTAACACCCTTCTGTCTACGAACACTATTAACAGGCAGATGCTGTGTAGATTGAATTTGTAGGTAAATCATCAATTGTAAATGTTATCAATATGACCTGAATTTGATGACACTGGAGCCAGAAGGGCATTAACTCATATACAGGATAAACTTAACACCCTTCTGTCTACGAACACTATTAACAGGCAGATGCTGTGTAGATTGAATTTGTAGGTAAATCATCAATCGTAAATGGTATCAATATGACCTGAATTTGATGACACTGAACCCTGACTCACGCATGGCCATGGAGGTGTCTGATTGAATGGGGCAGTCGCAGTAAAAAATGGAAACTGACAAGTGAAACTTATGCCAGACCAGAGACAATGGAAAAGTTTAGGGATTCTTATAGGCCTCAGATGGTGGGTGTGTCAAGCTTCATGTTATAGACATATGCTGTGTTATTAGCTTGTGAGGTGGAAAGGGTGTTGAACGTTGGAATATCAATAGATTCTAAGAGAACCTATGTGTGTCTTATCCTTAGGATCTTATAGACTGAAATTGATACATTACACTAATTTTGTATTACTTATTTTCTACTTTGACTACCAGTACTATGATTATATTCTGCTGCTACTGTTCCTATTACCTTTCTTTCATTACTTCTTACTTTTCTCTTACTTTACCATCTCTCCATTTTAACATTTATGTTGATATACTTCTAACCTTGATTTATCCTCTGCCAATTCTGTAACTGATACCTCCTGGGTCGAGTATGGTAAGTGTAGATTTGTTAGTGTCTTTTCAAAGGACATTAGTGCCGCAGCGGGACTTGAACCATGAACCAAGTGACCCATAGTCTGGCGACATACCCACTAGACCTCCGCACCTCCTCACCTCCCTTGATATGATTTCCATCTCATCTTCTCATCATCCTTTAAGATGTCAATAGGTATGTCCACATCAGCTTGAGATTGTCAAATAGCCCGCTATTTCTGATTTGGGAAATAAGCTTGAAGTTACAAATTGCCTCCTCAGCTCGAGACTCGACCTCGAGATATTTTGCTCAGCGTTCACGCATAGTGCAAGTCTTCGGGCTGGTGAAGACGCACCGGACAAATAGCAGGATATTTTTGGATATCTTGGGATGATTATCTCAACCAAATATCCCGCTTATTGCAACTGCGGGCTGATGAAGACGCATATTAGCTGAATAATTTGCGATCGGGCTGGTTAAAATAGCAGGTTATTTGGCATTCTCGAGCTGAGGAAGACAGGCCTAATCTGTAGGTATGAGACCTTTTCTATCGGTAGTACTGAACAAGGAGCATCTCTGTACTCATGAGAGTGCAATGTTCTTCTATCATGACCAGAAGAAAGTTGAGCAGAATTATAGATGGCAGCTGTACACTCAATATTCTATTTTGGAAGCACATCAAGGATTTAATGGCTAAAACGTACACAAAGACACGTCAGTATAGTCTACATCAAACAGACATGTGATAAATGATCAATTAAGTTTATAAATACAGGTGTATATATAAATACATGTACAACCACTATAATTTATATGATATTTTTTAATAATTGAAATAACTGATTTATTATTTCCAAAGTGCCTTTCTATCCTTGCAATTCATTATTTGCTTTTCCAGTTTCTCTTTCCCTTAACTTTTTTTCCTTCTATTTGGGGGGTAAAAAATGTGGATCTCTTTTCTTAGCTTTGTCCGATGGCTCAATGGCATCTTATAGCACTGTCAGGGTTCATTATTCATTCCCTTGATGTGCTGCATATAAAAGAGCAATTATATTATTCATAGTGAAAATAGATAAGTACACTGCAATGCTTCCAACTCCAAATACACTATTAAAGACATAGCTGCCAACCATTTCCTCTTTTTGGGCCTTCAAGCTGTTGTTTAGAACCCTTAGATTCTTCTCTTTTTTTCTGTAATATTCTGTGTAAAAATTACACAAAATAGCATGTATTCCTAATTTTGCCTTCAGAGATTCCTTATTTTTGCTATGAAAGGTTAGGTTAGGAGGTATGCTAAGATTAAGAGGTGATTTTATATGAAGCATTTATTTTAAAAAAGTCAAGATGGCTAGACTACTATAAGTTGCTGTCATTTGGACAAGGGAGTCACATGAAGCTGTAATGTCACTTCTCTCAAGAGGGCTGCCAATGTGAAGTGTTTATTTCCCCAGAGTCGTGTGATCATTAGCTATGCAGTGTGGAGTTCAAGTCATGTGAAAATCATTACTTTATAGAGAGTAGTTTATTTCTAGTAAGTTCACTGCCATTGACTTCTGCTATATATATCAATATTGAAATTTATACCGGTAGTCAGAAACTATTTAGAAATAAAACTGTTTTAAAGACGGTTTGCATGTGATTAACTATGCAGTGTAGAGTTCAAGTCATGTGAAAATCATTACTTTAGGCCATGTAAAATTGATTACATGTTGATCGTCCGGATTTTTTGAAAAAGAGGAGGGGGGTGTACCATGTTATTTGATATTTGATATTTCAAAATGGCCGCTCAAAATGGCCGCTCGGTTCATTTTCCCTGACAGTCGAGGCTATTTTTTTTCAAGATGGCCGCCGAATTTTTTTTTTTTTAAAAATCTGAAATAGAGCCATTTTAGCAGTGTTTTTCATGTTTATTTCTTTCAAAAAAAAAAAAAAATCAAAAAAAAATTCAAAAAAAAAAAAATAAAATAAAAAAAAATAAATAACAAATAACAAAAAATAGGAGGCGGCCCCCAAAAAGGAAGCGGGCGGGGACGATCAACATGAAATCAATTTTACATGGCCTTATAGAGAGTACTTTATTTCTAGTATTAAAGTTCACTGCCATTGACTTAATTCTGCTACATGTATGTATTACAATTGAAAATTATACCGGTAGTCAGAAACTATTTAGAAATAAAACCGTTTTGAAGACGGTTTGCATGTGATTAACTATGCAGTGTAGAGTTCAAGTCATGTGAAAATCATTATTTTATTAGAGATTGCTTTATTTCTAGTAAGTTCACTGCCATCGACTTCTTCTACATGTATATATTACAATTGAAATTTATACTAGTCAGAGACTATTTAGAAATAAAACCTTTTATTAACTTGTTGAGTTTACCCTTTGAAAGACAATTGTGAAAGCTTATTTTTGAAATGTTTTGGAATGATTCTATTTCTTCCCACACTGTCAGTAGTACCTTAGCATAATAACTAAGAAAGCAAACAGTATCAGAAATATGTTTACTTATATTCCTATAGTGGGTTTAAACAAAAATCTGTTGTAACTGTTGGAAAACAAACACAAAACTTTAAAGATAACAATTAACGCAACTGTGTTCATTTTACGTTGTATGTAATAAGAAACAATCATCATGTTGAATGATACTTTCCAACAATACGTTTTGTTTTTAATAGTTTTCTCAATATTTGAAACAGATCTATGATAATTTCTACGAAAATGGAAGGTTTTGAATTGTTGGCTGCCTGCTAAAAGGCTGTAACATCTATGTATTGTCAATAGCAGTAAGACCTTCTTGCAGGCAGCCAACAAAACATACATTAATAGGGATTTAAGATTTATGTGCCAACAATTGGAATATCATTATCTTTTACATTGGATTGTATTATACATTACATCATTTGTCCTAAATGAAAATGGATTTAAACTTATTACATACATTGTGTGCTATTCCAGGATATCACAACTGGGCTAGGCTTTAATTAAGTTACCGGTATGTGCAAATGTAAGGCAAGGCCGTGCCCAAGACATTAATTAGAGAAGTCTGCCTCCCGACTGTCTAAAGTTTCTTCGCTATCAAGATCTAGCATTGGCATTGTAATTGACAGAATTAATGGGTTCGCTCTCAGTCATTTGAACGGCAGGAAACTACATCATTCATTTACAGTCTATATTTGGATTGAAGTTGAACAGTGGTTTTGTGAAGTCTTTAAGAAACGATCCATCGTTGTGACAGTTGTAGTTTGGCAGCTTTGCATATTTTGAAAACTGTTTGACTCAGCAGGAATTATATAATTAGAGCACAAGTTTTTCTAATGAAATATGCTGTAATACAAATAAAGCAGGTATTTTTTCTCTGAGAGTGTCAAGAGTAAGATATAGTGACGAGACCCAAGATTCAAGTCTTGTTAGGTATGTCCTCATCAGCTCGAGATTGCCAAATAGCCCGCTATTTCTGATTTGGGAAATAGGCCTGAAGTTACAAATCTCAAGTCTTCATCAGCTTGAGACTCGACCTCGAGATATTTTGCTCAGTGTTCGCGCATAGTGCGAGCCTTCAGGCTGTTGAAGATGCACCGAACAAATAGCAGAATATTTTGCAAACTAGCCCAAGATATCGTGGGATGATTATCCCGACCAAATATCCCGCTAATTTCAACTGCGGGCTGATGAAGATGCAAATTAGCTGGATAATTTGCGATCGGGATAGTTAAAATAGCAGGTTATTTGGCAACCTGGAGCTGATGAGGACAGGCTTACTGTCTACATAAATAAGAAGTTTGTTTCCCATTGACGTAGCATACAATGTTAACATAGACATAAACATGATATTGTATACTGAGATCCAGAATGGTGTTAAGGCGATGATAAAACAAGAATGAGTCAACGCCCTTCCAGCTCTCATCAGACAGTACATAACAAGAACATTATTCTGAGTCACATTATGAATGCATTGAATCGTCAACTGAAATAAATTACAATACCGTAATTTCCTGTGAGCAAAAGAATGAAGAGAGAGAAAGAGGGAGAATTTATTAAAGAGAGAGACACACAACGAGTGGAAGAAAGAAGAGAGGGAAAAAAAAAAGGAATAACTGATGACTTATTATATTTCATTGAATTTTGACACCCCCATCCTGTCAGAAAGTTTCTTTGTGTGAATATTTTTATGTCCTATCGTAATCTTTAAATAAAAAAAAAGAGAGAAAGGCGTTTTCCTTTTTGTGTCTAACATCTGCATGCATCTTTCACCATTAATGTTCATCCACGTACCGGTACATAAGCAGAGGAAGTCTGATTGATGTTAACAGCATCTGCACATACTACATCTCAGTATCAATATTCTTTTCATTTCACACAATCATTAACACCCCCACCAATGGTGTCGGTAGTTTTCTATCGTAACAACAATTGAGCTATACTTTGAGGTTCTTATGTAAGCCATAATGAAGTTCATCAAGAAATCTATTGAGAGACATATGATTAATGCCTTTCTGGCCCTGAACAGACAAAATACTAACTTTTCAACCTAAGCATTTGCCAGCATGGTTTAAGTGGAAACTACCGGTACACTTTCCGGTATCTGTTAAAAATTAAAAGGATAGTGGTCGACTAAATCGTCATTGTTTTTAGATTAGGAACAAATCTTCAAATAAAAATCAATTTAATGATACTTAGGTTATGAGGCATACTCTTTAAACAGTCCAATTTTTTTTTTTTCACAGTCGGCTGGTGTCACAGACGGCAAACTTCTTTGGTGTTGGAGACAATTGCCAGGAAGACCAAGCAAAATGGCGCCGGCGGCAATCACGGGCCCTTAGTCGGCGCCACGGTGGCATCAAGCAAGGATGTGAACCACCAACTCCATCAGCAGAGGACCCGTTCGGGTTGCCTCTACCACACATCGTAGATCCCCTAGGTAAGTGTTTTGATGGTTTATATCGTTGTACTAACACAGATCACTATGTGTGGGCCAGTGTTAAAGGTGCTTGGTAAAGAGCAGGTTTGTGAACTTGTTTCGCTCAGAAATTATTTCTTAACATTGAACTTTATTACCCGTATTAGACCAAGACTTCAATAATTATTGAAGATTGCATTTGGGGATTAGTGTACGAGCTAAGTATGATATTGATTGTCTAGCCTAGTATTAGCCTAGTCTATTAGTATTATTGAGTGGGCTAGTGAAGCTGTTGAATGTAAGGTAATGGGGTAAATATTTTTACTATTTATGTAAGCCTTAGTTTTTGTACCAGATACCAATTATAATTGTAGTAGGGCATTGCACCCTTCTTCTGGTTTAATCACTGTCCAGTTTAAGCCTGTTCTGAATTTGTGGTGAGTAAGAAAGCTAAAATTGAGTGCTGGTAATACATATGAGAAGGACACAGAAAAGTGCCCAATTTTGAGAGCCCTGAGCTTGTGATTGCTGCCCTCTACTGCCGGCTTCACAGCTTGTGTTGACTGTATAATCATTGAAGTATTGAGAATCTTGAGGGCCTGGTGATTGTTTTTGCAATTTGCGATTATATATAGATAGATGTATAGATAGATAGATTTATAGATAGATGTATGATTAGGAATATAAATAGGTAAATAAAGAAATAGTTTTGCACAGTCTACATCTTCTTTAGATCACACAAAAAAAAATGGGATTTTTTTGGGGGGGTGCCTCGCTGACCCTCTCTGATAAGTCCATGCAAGTGGGCCATATAAATTAGAACAGTAACAGTCCAGACAAGGCTTAGTTGTCTCTCTCCACCCAGGTGTTGCAAATGGGTTCCTTGTAGATATTTACACAATCTTACAGGCCTACAAATTCTGTTAGTGCTGGTCTTCCTATTTTTCCAGTGTTCATATATAATATATATATATACGTAAAAATGTACATATTGACATTTAAGTTGCCTGAGATGAGTGCTGGCTACTCTCTTTAAAAAAAAGAGTGAATTTTCAAAATCACGGACGTCACTCCTCTGGAGAGTGAAAATAGAGTGAAAATAGAGTGAAAATTCACTCTTTTCTTTTAGAGAGCACTCTAAAATCAATCGATTTTCACTCCTAAACAAGTGATCACGGACGTCACTCCCAAGAAAGTGAAAATAGAGTGAAAATTCACTCTTTTTGTCTCGCCTGCGTAGCAAAAAGCGAGACATAGGCGCCGCTTTTCCGGTGACGGCGACGGCGTCAACATCAAAAACTTAACCTAAGGTTAAGTTTTTGAATTTTTGATATAATTTTTAAAGTATAGGTTCTTAGTCAATGAAACTTGGACTATAGGGTAATCAAGTATCCCCAATCATGTGAGTAGAATTTCAGATCACAAAGTCAAGGTCAAAGGTCATTTCAGGTCAACAGACTTGGACTATGTTGTAGCATCATCATCGAAAACTTAACCTAAGGTTAAGTTTTTTAATTTTTGATATAATTTTTAAAGTATAAGTTCTGAGTCAATGAAACTTGGACTATAGGGTAATCAAGTATCCCCAATCATGTGAGTAGAATTTCAGATCACAAAGTCAAGGTCAAAGGTCATTTCAGGTCAACAGACTTGGACTATGTTGTGGCATCATCATCAAGATTTTCAAAATGCTTCTTCTTCGTTATTTTTCAACCGATTTTGATTCTGATTGTTTCATATGATAGGGCTAGGAGGGGGATTTAAAACTTCTACACAGAATCGTAAAATTCATTATCTATGCTAATTTATGCAAATTTATTTGAAATCACAAAAAATGCTTCTTCTCCCTCATTTCTTGACCGATTTTGATTTGGTTTGCCTTATCTGGTAGAGCTAAATTTGGAACACTAAACTTCTACACAGAATTTTGAGATTTTACTCAATTTATTAATTATGGTAATTTATGCAAATTTATTCCAAAAATAATTTAAAAATCACAAAAAATGCTTCTTCTCCTTCATATTTTGACCGATTTTGATTTGGTTTGCTTTATATCGTAGAGCTAACTTTGGTACACTAAACTTCTACACAGAATTTTGAAATTGTTCTCCATTAATTAATTATGGTAATTTATGCAAATTTATTCCAAAAATAACAAAAATTGCTTCTTCTCCCTCATTTCTTGACCGATTTTGATTTGGTTTGCCTTCTCTGGTAGAGCTAAATTTGGAACACTAAAGTTCTACAAAGAATTTTGAGATTTTGCTCCATTGATTATTTATGGTACTTTATGCAAATGAAATGAAATTATGTCCCTTCCAGGGCATCAAATTTTTATTTTTTGACCAGTTCAAAAGTGTACCACGATATTTGTTGTTGCGAGATGCGGATGAGCACTACGTCATTGACGTTCTGGTTTATCATATTGAATTGCGTTATGCAGGCGAGACCGCCGAGAGCGTTTCCCTTGTTTTTTAAGAGAGTATGAATATTAATAAATTCAGACAAATTGAAACTATTCCATTTTTTTTGTCTGCTCTAGATTTGTCTACTTTCTGTTCCGTTCCTGTTTTCACGAAGTGACGGTATTGAGGAAAATCTGCATGCAAATTGTATGCAATTTTCATTCACTACCGTCAACTCGTGAAAATAGGGACGATATGGCTTAATCCCAGCATGATTGATCATCATCTTCTGATAATTGAAATTCCCCTTTAATATGATGCATGTAATTGTCATTTTAGGTTGATAGATGAGGATGCCCACCCTTTTATTTTGCTTCTTTAAAGGTCAATCCAGCCCTTGCATTAAGTTCCCTTTGTATGAAAGCAGAGAAATGAGATAAACAGATTAACAGAATGACGAAACATTAAATCGGACCAATAATGAGAGAATTATGAATGTTTGAAGTATGAGATTACTAAACAAGTGAGATTCAACAATTGGCAAATGGGTCCCTAGATTGTGATGTGCAAAGACAACTTTCCTGTTCGTTGTGTACAAAAATATCATTAATTCTGTTTTTCCCCAAAGTACCTTCTCCCTTTCGGCACTACTCAAAATAAATTATGGATAGCAGAGTATTATAGGTCCTCTAAAGAGTAAAGACCTCCCTGAGTCATAGATTTTTGATGGAACAAAAGAGAAAGTTGTCCATCACTACTTCACAGAAACATTTCCAATTTACCCAATTTGAAGAGCCCATATATAGGGATTGCGATTTAAAAAATTCATAACTTTTGTTGTTGTTGTACGATTTCAATCAAACTTTCACAAGTCTGCTTCTCGCTATCGAAGTTGGGTCTCCCTTGATAATGCATAATGTCATATTTTGCATCTTTGAAGTTCACTCAAATGTTAGTTCTAAGGCTTAAGCTTGGCTATGCATATAAATTGAAAAATATATTTCATATCTCCAGAGCTTGGAGGGTATTGACTTATTTATTTTCAGAGATTATATGCCCGTCTTGCTCTCTGCAAATTATTTTAAAGGAAAATGACATACACTGAAAATTTCAAACCTCTTTCACATGAGTCGTTTGATTGAAAATGAGGGCAGGGGGATAACGAAAGGATTAAAAAGAAATTTAGATATTGATTATATTTCTCTTGCTGGTTGGAGTTGAATCAAATCAAATTTTTGTATAAGTTAACCTTACATGTACATGCATCAGTCATTATTTTCTTTATCTCTTTGCTATTTCATATTGTGCTTTGTTTTCATCTAAACATTCCCCCCTTCCTTCTCTCTGTAAAAATTATACTCCATTAAGATTAAAATAAATGAAGGGAATGGAAAAGAGAAATTTGAGAAATTAAAAATTTCTTTCTTGCAGACTCAGTCTTATGCAATGAAATAGTGGGTGTTGATTGATACAAAACATTAAACAAATAAATATCTGAAGGAAAAAAGAAAGAATCAGATTTTGATGCATCACTTGAAAGTCAGTAAAACTATCCAAAGGGAAGGCAACACCCTTTGGTATTACTCACATATTCCTTATTTCGAGACAGATTTTGGATTTAAAGATAAAGATGCTTTTAAGGAATTATCATAAAAGGAGATAGCTGTTATTTTGTATTCATAAGAATCCCCTGTATCTTTTCTTTTTGTGGGAAAATGGGAGTAATACCAAAGGGATCATACTTTTCATCCCACTATTTCATTGCATTATTCAAGCTTCTAATTCTGTTCCTTTCATTCATTTTAGTCATAATAGAAGGCGTAACAAGAATCATGAAAATTTCCCTTGTTTCTCTTTTTTTTTTCCCTCTCTTTTTTATCTCTTTATTGTTCATGACAAAATATTTCAAACCTAAATGTCTAGATGATGAATGTTTGCAAGACCTATCATCAAAACGAGGGTACTTTTAACATGTTTTTTCTTCTTCTATAAATTTAAAGCAATGATACCACTTCTTTCTAAATCAATAGTTGTAAATGTGAAGGGGACTGGGGACATACCAGGGAAAAAATTAATATTTATTTTTCGGGGGCTACTTTTCAAGCTTGCCTGCATAAAAATAACACTCTAAGATTTGTTTTGCATTGAACTCTATGCAAATTTATGGGGGCTCTTTTGGGCATTTCGGGGGCAAATTCGCCCTGAGCCCCCATGTATTTTTTCACTGGGACATACACTATACAGACTTCTTCCTCATGTTGATAAATTGATATACAAAAAAAAAGGCCAAAGTGTTTAAAAAACAAAAAAGAGAGAATCATCATCAATAGGTGAAAAGTAGCCCTACCAGTTTTTATCATTGTAATTTTTTTTTAAAACTTAAATTTCCTCTGATTAGCCCCTGTGAAAATCCTATTGTGACTTCTACTTCTATGTAATAATAGACATTCACAATCTTCCATCATGCATTTAGACTTTAAATTGATATTACCACGTTCCTTGTTCTCTCTTAGTATTGCCTTCTTTCATTATTTACATTTACAAGATTAAAGTACTGATTGGTTGTTGGCCTTGAAGGTTGTACCTAATAAGAAAGGATATTAATTTTGTTCTGTGTATTTTAATAAAGGAAATGTGTTCCTTGGTTTGTTTGAAAACAAAAACTCCTTTAATTGATTATGGGGATGCAACATTTCTGACAAATTCATTTATTAGTGTGTGGCCAGTGGCCGTAAATATAATAGAATCTGATTTGCACTTATCTTAAACATGGGTGTGTACATTTACTACATTTACTTCCATTTAACTGAAACAATATGAAATTAGTATTTGAAAAAATTATGTATAAAGAGGGTAGAATTGAATTTACATGACAAAGGCAATGTTTCTGCCATTTGAATTATTTAGTGTGTGGGAGTAAATTTGTAAATCTTAACAAAATCTTGAATTTAGGTGTTGTTTTTTTAACTTCTATTTATCTAAAGCCATCTGAAACAATATTAAAAAAGACAAATATTCCAGAGATTATGAAGCCCTCCAAAAATAGGGTGGGATTTATTTTATGGGACAGTTGTGAAGGTACATGTGCTAAGGATTCTGTGCCGTCCCCATCAATTATTCTTTCATGCACAAAACTTGCTACATGTAGACATGTGCGTGGGGCCATGATATATATAGTCAGGAACATTCAGCTCTTCTAATTATTTTTGAAGAAGCATATCTGAGATGCTGACAGTGTATATTATTAACCTTCTCCTGTTGAATGTTACCGGGTACTCATTTTTATGTGGATTTCACTTCTTGCGTAAAAAATAAGAAGATACTAGCCTTCATATGACCAAGGACCTAGCACTGTTGATAGTTTTGTTGTAGGCTCCTAGTATTTCCATCTGTTATCTTTTCTTCAATCTTCAAAACTTGGCTCTATCCTAGTCCTTGATTTAGCATTCAGCTGTTGAGGTAAGAAATACTGGGTTCTTAAAACTCTTTTTATATGAAGGCATAGTCCTGTGCAGTTTTCCCAGGGTCCTTTTTTTTGGGGGGGGGGAGGGGGTGATGGTCTGAAGGGCAGACATCCTGATTTATAGTTCTTGACATGTTTTTAAATTTGTTACAGTTCAATGCTCAAATTTATCTACATGTTATTGTACCAAATATCCAATGAAATGATAAATCAAATCTGTCTACAAGTAGTCAGGTACTTCCTTCAAATTAAGACCCACCTGTGGGAATTTAGGACAGAACATTTGCAAAAAATAATTATGTTTGGATAAGGTTTATTTATAGTCACATCGTAACATTAAAAAATCCTCTTCCAGAATACTTCTCTGATTTGAGCAAGAAGGTAACTTCTTGATTTGAGGGTACATGCAATCTGAATCTACAGGGAAAATAAACAGTCTACATTCCTGACATTTACTACCTGCCGATTGCCATGACAACCCCACCCTTCTTTTGTTTATCCATCATGTTGACATTGATGTAATGTAAATGATGATCTGTTTCCTGTCTGGACATGAAATGAACACAAACCCCTGACAATGGTCAATGCTACTGTATCACTGAAAGGATGATGAAATTTACAATTGGTAACAATTGGATTTTAATACAGGGAGGATTAAACTTTGTCCCTTTTTCAGGGGGGGGGTGTTCATATATGGCAGCAAATCTGCAATGCTTTATAGGGGAACATGTTAGATTACGCAATAGTGTACTAGATAGTCCCTGGTTATATAGGAAATGATGATGAAATATGTACAATCAGGAACAATAGGATTTAAAGGATACCAAACTTTGTCCTTTTGGGTGGGTTCACATTTTACTTTAAGCTTGCCATTTCCGGGGGAACATTCAAAGGCAATAATATTGTGTTAGCAAATGTATTCAGTCTATGGTGAATATCTTTTTTTTTATAAATGTGTTTACATGTTGTTTCAAGTCAGTGAAAAAAATAAACGGGGGCTGGGGGCGAATTAGCCCCCGAAATGCTAAAAAGAGCCCCCAAAAGTCTTAAAAGAACCCCCCAAAATTTGGACAGAGTTCAATGCAAAACTAATTAAAGAGTGTTATTTTCATGCAAGCAAGCTTGAAAAGTAGCCCCTGAAAGTTTTTAGAGTATTTTTTCCCTGTTTCAAGTGCGTTTTATCAAGAGGGACAAGAACAAATAATTTATTTTTATTTTTTATATTGGGCATAAAAATGAAGTGAACACAGTCTGGACCTTGAACTGCATACATAAAATGAAATATATTGTATAGAGAAGGTATCACTGTTAGATGCGTTTACATGTACACTTGTTCCAAGTTTGTCATCATCTGGGACAATAGGACTGTCTACAGTAGTTGTAGATCTGTATCTATTTGCTATGGGTTGCCATTTTCCTAAATTTATATCTTGATAGCTTGAAACTGAATGTGAACACAAAATTACACAATATGGACATTGAACTTCACACCTGTGTATTCCAGTGAGATTTTGGGCGATTTTTAAACTTCCTTAAACAACTACATGTAGTTCTTGTTGAGAGGCTAGGATATTGAATAGTGTTTCATTATAGCATTGTGTATTATTGTGTAAACATGATGACTCATCATCATCTTATTAAACATTAGCAGATGACAGCTTGACTGAGGGCGAGAAAGTTTGTGATTGTTCGATTATGCTTTTATACTGTGAGGGCGAGACCGATGGAAAGACCTGGAATATTAGGAAGTTTTTGAGGTGATGGTCATATAGCATGGATGCTGAATTATTTGAGGTACCTACACCTGTAGTTATATGTGATATTGCATTATTTCCAGATATGTGTCGCAATAATTTGATATTTTATCTCTAATCCCTTTTCAAAATATAAAAATATTGGAGCCGCAATATACCTGCAATATATTTGTGTGTGTGAATGAATCTTGGATGGAAATGCATTGGTGATATGTGAGCAGAAACATTACCCGTATTCAATACCGTTCGTGTTTACCCATCTAGATGGGCTGGTATATAATTTTGAATGATTTGATATTTCTTTTAACACTAACTTATGTCGGCCTGTCAAATAGGCCTGCATTGCACAATCATTTATTTGCAATTCATACTTGACATTACTTACATGTACATGTATATTTTGAAGAGAGTATTTGATTCTGCATGTTATAATACAAAAGAGGTACTGAATAAAATCTTGTATCTCCGGACCCAGACTAGTCAAATCCAGTCTGTTATCCTTTTGTAAAGTGGTTAATCAAGGGCTGGCAGTCTGCCTCCCAGCAGTGAGATACTGTTTTCACACTGGCAAAATTTTGCTTAACCCCGTACTATAGGTGGGGTTAAGGGGGGGGGGGGGGGTCTTAGCCCCACCTTTAGTCCAGGGTTAAGCTTATTCCACTTTCTGTTCAGACTCGTATTTACCAAAGTGGGCTAGCCCCACCTACATGTATAGTACGGGGTTAGCTGGCCCTGCAAAATAGCAGGGCTAACCCCGCAATTGTGGTGCTAACCCCTGCTAACACCGCAATTGCGGTGCCAAGCAAATGAATGAGAACAGAAACGAAAAATAGTCCGGTACTACGCAATGGAGCGTATCGCAGCTGGCCAGATGCGAAGTAAGGAGTCCACTGTCCAATCATAATATTCACTAGTCCGGGTCTAACGAATTGCAGTGAGAACGGAATAGGCGCTAGTACGGGACTAAAAACAGCGTTATTAAGGATAGTACGGGGCTAAGCAAGGTACAGGGTTAAGCAAAACCAGTGTGAAAAGAATATTAGAGAGAGAGAGAGAGAGAGAGAGAGAGAGAGAGAGGGGTGGTGGTGGTGGTGGTAGTGGTAGGGAGGGGGGGGGGGGGGGAGCCTACATGGCTCAAATCATGCCAGTGCTTGTCTACAGGTCTTTTTATTCAGGTGTGTGTACATTATTGACACATGTGTATTTGGTAGGAATTTTTTTTAGGGAACTCCAGGTTTTAGAGTGTAACATGTGATTTATCTTGCCTACCTACTTCTTGTTGGCTATATATACAGTTGAAGTTTGGGGGTCTTTCAAAATGGTAATGTAAATGGAGCCTTCTAATCAATTCATGGATATTTATGGTCATTTCCAAGAGGAAGAGAAAGAGGTTATTTATCGTACACGCTTGAGTCATTGGACTTTATTGAAAGGTTTGTACTCTTATAAATATGGCTGCATTTATTTTTTTAATTACTAATATTATGAAGATTGGACTTTTCTTTGTTTGTATATTAAAACTTGAAGGAAATAATTAGACAATAGTAATGTAGAGGTCTTTACCATTACACTTTTCCTGAGATGATATGTGTTTATATACATTGTAACTTTTACTGTGGGCTTTTGAAGTATTAAGCATTATGAACAATGAGAAAGGAATGCTGCACCCCCCCCCCTTGTGAAAAAGTAATGAATTCCCTTTGTCAAATTTTCTATGTTGCTGAACAGTAATGAATGTAGAGATACTTTGAAGTTTGAATGCCAACCTGTGTACCACTTGTCATTTTCTTTGCCATACTTGAAAGTAAATCAATATCTGAAGTGGTACAGAGTGGTATAGAAACATCAAATTTCCAACACAAGGTTTAAATTTGGAAATAGGGAGTGGACAAAACCTGTGAAGAGGTCATTGAAGGTCTCCTACTTTTTATATTTGCAACTTCTAGGAATACGTGATGGTGCAATTAAATGGTGGGTGTTTCAGACTTTTACATACATGGATTAAACTAGATACATTAGTCATGCTAGTACTTATGTGGGAAGACGTAATAAGATGAACTCTGCCATTTTGATATTAGCAGATGAAAGTGGATGAATTCTTATCTTAAAGTCCTGGAGAAAAACAAATTAATTACCATTTGTTTCTGTTTGTTTTCGAGTCTGCACCTGTTTTTGCACGCACGCACGCACAAAGAGAACAAAAATGGCCCCTCAAAACCTTGAAAACTTCATTATTCACATTGCTTATTTAAAAAGAGTTAATATTTGTCTGTTTTTCTCAGTTACATCCTATTCATAGCATTAGCACTTGAGATACAGATCGCGCCATAATCTTTACCAAGAATCAAATGTTCCTTCAAAACTGTCTATGAACATGTCTGCCTTTGATTTTCAGATTCGGGATATTATCCCGAAGTTCGAAATTGCGTCTTCACCAGACCGATACGATACGCTCATCACAAACTACATGTATAGCTTGGACGAGCGCAAATTAGCCCCCTATTTCCCAAATAGCGGGATATTTTTGAAAGAAGTCCATCATTTTGGGGGATATTTTCTTGACCAATATCCTGCTATTTGCAACTGTGGGGCTGATGAAGATGCAAATTAACCAGTTAATTTTCGATCGTGATTGTTAAAATAGCGGGTTATTTGGCAAAATCAAGCTGATGAAGACAGGCCTAATAATAAATGAGTTAGGCCTACACCTAAATGAAGAAGTTAAGTTCAGTTAGGTTCAACTCTCAGGCAGTGTCAAAGCCTCTGATGACGTTGTTCAACGCCAGCAGTCTTTACGTAATCCAAGCATGAAAAAGCAAAAGGACTTGAACAGAAATTGAGGTTGACATATTAAACGGGAGCGCCAAAGAAAAACAGCAGTGGCACAGGTAGGCTGGGAAGATGTGATTCTGCCCGGAGCTACAATTTTGCTGTAGCCTTTGCGCCAAGACAGAGGGTTTTATATTCTCAGGAGGGAACTCTTTTCTAAAGACGATACTGAATTATTTTTATGTCGGAAAGTCTTTCATGTTATTGGATGCCAAGTAAAAGCAGGAAAAAGCCACAACTGACAAACTGTATTCATTATATTTTGAGATTACAATGAATTTTGTTTAGAAAGTGTCTTGATGAAATGAATTGAATAATACCATTTCATGTATCCTAACTTCTTCCATTACAATCAATGTGAGACTTGTAGTAAAGTCTTTAATTAATTAGAAGAAAAAAATTCAAAACATTAAAAAAAAACTGTTTCACTTATACATTTTGAGATTTCAATAAATGAATGATAAAATGAAATGAATTGAATAATACCATTTCATGTACCTTCCTTCCATTACAATCAATGTGGAATCTGTAGCAAAGTCTTCTATTAATTAGAAGAAACAATTCAAAACATTAAATAAAAAACATTCATAACATTCCGAGATAATCAATGAATGACCTTAATGAAATGAATTGAATAATACCATTTCATGTACCATAACTTCTTCCATTACAATCAATGTGGAATTTGTAGCAAAATCTTCTATTAGTTAGAAGAACACAATTCAAAACATTAAAAAAAATAAACATCATTATTGGACAATATTTTCTGTTACTTCTTGAAGTGCAATGTACTTCCAGAGCATTGCCATTATCATTGTTCCATCCACTCCCTTACTTAGCATTGTTGTTGACAAGAAAGACCATAGAAATTAAATTTATTTCTATTCGACTGTACTGTATATTGGGAATTCTCAAAATCAGTCACTATGGGATAAATCTTCTTGAGCGAAAAATATTGTGATTTGCATATAGATGGGCTGTCTTGCCTGCTTGAGACGGAAAAAATGAAATTTAAAGCCGTAGTCCCTCATTATATGTAGAAGTAATCATTATTGAGATGTATGCTTGTCTGGCATTACTATCAACAGAGATATGGCAAGATTTCAAGTAGTTATCAACTTCATTTCCTCAACAACTTCATCGAAAACAGAGATGGGAATGTCATTATCGTGCATTGAGAGTTTAACATGTGTACCTGTAATCGGTGAAGGAATTCAATAAATGTTGTTATCAGGTAGTATACTATGAATAGCTGCTGGAAGTATGTCTAGTGTAATGAATGATACATTTATGAACTTAAGAGATACATGTGTCATGTTATCAATGCTATTTGCACTTTGCAGACATGCGATGGGCATCAAAAGTGCTGAACACCTCTCTGGGATGTCACTGAAAAGACCTCTGTAGTTCTTGCTGTTTGCTTCAGTTTGGGTTTCAAAATTATTGCTAAGGTCATTATATGACAGTATCTGCCATCAAGATGGATTGCAAAGAGGTTAGATTTTCTTGTGTTACTTGACTTCCATATTTTCTCTATGCTACTTTCTGGCAAGCCAACCAAGTATTTTTGCAGGAGTGCTGTTAAAGTTTATGTCGCTACTATCCTTGGTAAATGTGATTACCTCACCTTCTTCCTCTCTCTCCCCTCCTCTCTTCCTCTCTCTCCCCTCCTCTCTTCCTTGGATAGTTCCTTTTCCCCCTTCTGAACTCTGGGAATTTACTTTGCGGATGCTCGCCGATAATTTCATTACTCTCGGCTCTGCTGATTTGGGGAGTGTTTGCTCCATCAGGATTCTTTCCCCGTTTCATTTTCTTCTGGAAGTGCAGAAAAAAAAACATGATCCTGTTGAGTCGTTGTCTTCGCAGAGACAGGGAGAGCAGACAATTTTAGCAAGCCAGAAGGGTATGGGAGATTGAGCTTTTCACTCTCTCTCTCTCTTTCTCCCTTTCTCTCTCTCTCTCTCTCTCTCTCCTCACCCCCTCCCCTCTCCCCATCTCTCTCTCTCTTGCTTCCTCCCGTCTTGTTCATCATCTCCGTCTCTATGTTGCTGGCCGATTGCCTTTCAGCGGGCTATTTGGATTAGAGGAATCAGGAGTTTATTGAGGGAGATCAATAAATGATTCGCGGAATGTGTTGCAGGTGACAAGGGGGTATGAGAACGATGGAAAGCGCTCCGCAGAGGCAAACGAACGTCCCACGTCTCGTCTTGGGGTCTCTTCGCTTGAAGAAGAGTATATTGAAGCAAGGAGCTTGAAGCGACCAGAAGCTATTTGCGAGTCTAGTGCATAATGATACTACACCTTGCTGGGACAGACATATTTTTAAGACACCAACGTGCGAGAGGAACTTTGCAAATAGTCACCAAGCAGGGGAGAATGCATTCATTTAGAATATTCAAATCATGGTTTTATAAAGATTGTAATTTTGTTGTCACATGAACTACCTCGGTTGGATTCATGTTAGAGTTTACAAACACTCATCACTTCTTGAGTTGTCCTTTTAGAAGTTGGATCTGTAGGAGTGTGAATCAAATCTGGATTTCATTTCTTGGAGATAGGATTCATCTGTTCTGTTTCTTCTGGTAGTTTTGGACTTGTATCTTTGGAATATTACAGGAATTTCAATGATGGAAGTGATTCTGGACAAGGTTAGACCATTTATGCCAAGATTTGTATTAGTATGTGACTTTTGCCGGCATTTAAAAATGTTTTTCTGGCCCCATGATTCTTCTCTTTCTACTATTTTTCGCCATCTCTGGGTCTGTTAGTTTTCTTATCTTCACACAGCCTATGTTTTTTCTGGTATATTTTTGTTTTGTTTATGCTTTTAACACCGATAAACCTGTATTTTCATTTTCTAGTTATTCAAAGACCATGTAATCAAATCAAAGTTGACACCGATCATATTTTTTGGGGTATGCTTGATTTTGTTACTAATTTTCCAAAATTGAATTATTTATGTTCATGTGTTTTTTACCAACAAACAGTGACATCAGTCAGAGTAATGGATTCTTATTTGTTAATTTAGATATGTTTTTTTTTAAAGCCAATTTAGGTGTGACATAAACTTAAGACAGCAATTTAAAAAAACTTGGAACAAAAATGAAGGAGCAACAGAGAGAACAAAGAAGCCATCATGATGAGGGTATCATTATTAGAGAGAGAGAAAGAGAGAAAAGGAGAAAGAGAGAGAAAGAGAGAGAAAGGGAGAAAGAGAGAGAAAGAGAGAGAAAGGGAGAAAGAGATAGAAAGGGAGAGAGAGAGGAGTAATTTAAATTGATAAATTCTGCTATGCATGTTTTTGTTGCCAAACCCAGTGAGTCTTCAGGATATGACATTGAAAAGTAGTTAGCATAACAGGACAGGAAAAATTAGGACATGATGGAAATACATGATGTTGGTGGAGTAGTTGTTCATTGAAGGATAATAATAGCATTCAACATACATGTAGTAGTACATTTTATTTGTTGAGTGTTGAGAGCCAAAATGGCATTCAGTCTTTGTTTAGAGTATATGAGTTAAAGGTAAAGGCCAGTATTGGAAACGCCCCAATTTCAAAAAATGAAATGGAAGCTCTTTATTACCAATCATGTGAAAGAATATGTTTTTACATGATGATACAAATTTTGCCGGGAAACTGCCTACTACATATATTTGATAAATTAGTTTATCTATTGGTATGTGAGAGATAAACGCATGTGTCGCGCAGGTGTGCGTAGTCCCATATACATCTTTCTGTGTACAGTGCTTGTAACTTTACAAATACTGGGCCAAATTTCTTATCATTTTGATGATTCCAGAACCTTGCAGTACATGCCAATACTTATATGCTAGATGATCAACCTTTTCTGATCGATTCCACAACGTTTCCTTCACAATGCAATCGCATGACCATAACTGGTCTTTATCTTTAACACCCTTCTGGCTCCAAACAGATGATATCATCTTCTTGGCTTAATATAACCAACCATGGATGCAAGATTGAATCATACATTCTCAATTGAAATCATATTGTTTGCTATAAGTTTGATGTGCTTGTACTTTGAATGCAAAAGGAAAAGTACACATTTTCTATACAGTATGTATGAAGTTAGAGAATGTTCTCATATCGTCGCTGTTTTCACGAAGTGACGGTAGTGAAAAAAAATTGCATTCACTTTGCGTTACGATTTTCCTCACTACCGTCCCTTCGTGAAAACAAGGACGATATTATCATTTTCTAGTGACGCAATAATAAAGTATTGTTTTTGAAGTGTTAAATGTGTATTAAATAAATAATTGTAATGTGCACTTGCAGATAATTATGTACCAAGTCTTCCCCTACAATATTTCTGCTTCGCATTAGATGGTTCTAGTGATTTGGAAATTCTCATTTATATATTATACATTGTACGTCAGTTTATTTGTTATTATGTTTTCCATACACTTTTTTCCACTTTGTTTTATTATTGTTTTCCTGTGCTATATGTCTCTGTATTTCTTGTTCTAAATGCTATATTTATCTACTTATCTGTAGTTCTTGTTCTAAATGCTATATTTTCTTTGTTATTGTGTTACTTTGACAGCGAGACCTGGGAGGTTGAGGGACGAGTACGACAGCCCTCGTGGTCCACTCCCGTCTCAGCTGAGCACCGGCACGGCTACCAGCAGCATCCTCCAGAAGCAAAGGTCACAGAGGCTGATCAGGCAGCGCAGCAAGAGGCAGTCGGTGGCCAAGATGGGATGGGAGCTTGTAAGAAATTCAGTTAAGGTGAGAGGATGGAAAGATGAAGATGATGATGATGGTTGTGGAGTGGTGGTAGAACTTTAAATGGTAGACGTGGTACGGTGGTAGGGGTAGTTGTAGCATCCTCCAGAAGCAAAGGTCACAGAGGCCGATCAGGCAGCGCAGCAAGAGGCAGTCAGTAGCCAAGATGGGATAGGAGCTAATAAGACATTCAGTTAAGGTGAGAGGATGGAAAGATGAAGATGATGGTGATGGTGGTAGAACTTGAAGTGGTAGGGGTATTTGTAGCAACCTTCAGAAGCAGAGGTCACAGAGGCCGATCAGGCAGCGCAGCAAGAGGCAGTCGGTAGCCAAGATAGGATGGGAGCTTGTAAGAAATTCAGTTAAGGTGAGAGGATGGAAAGATGAAGATGATGATGATGGTGGTGTTTGGTGGAGTGGTGGTAAAACTTGAAGTGGTAGTCGTGGTAGGGGTAGTTGTAGCATCCTCCAGAAGCAAAGGGCACAGAGGCTAATCAAGGCAGCGCAGCAAGAGACAGTCGGTAGCCAAGATGGGATGGGAGCTTATAAGACATTCAGTCAAGGTGACTGTAAGGGAAGATGAAGATGATGGCGATGATGGTGGTGGAGTGGTGGTAGAACTAGAAGTGGTAGTGGTGGTACTGGTGGTAGGGGTAGTTGTAGCATCCTCAAGGAACAGAGATAAGCTTCCACCAATTTTTAAAAGTATGTGAATAGTGATTTTTTTTTTTTAATGATCATGTTTGGCAGTTTATGGAACCCAAGGTTCTGTATCGTACAACTACATTATACTGATCTCCTTTTGGAAAGAAGTGAAACTTTGCCTCCATTTTACCAACAGTCATGATCACCTTGGGGGTGTTGTGATGTGCCCAATCAAATTATGGGGTTGAAGAGGAAGGGGGAAATTGCGTTATCTTCCTGGGGTGCGGGGAGGGGGAAGGGAGCTGCCAGAAGAGTTCTTTCTGATAGCTCCCTGACCTCTTCAAGTCTCATAGATACATGTAGATGGATGTACGAGATAAGCACTGTCCACCTTGAAGGGGTGTGAAATCTCTGTTTTTAGGTTGAGAAACAAAGTGCTCAATATCGTGGATAATGATGCAAATGAGCTCTAAATTGACCCCATATTAGAATAACTTGAGAATAATTTGAATAATTGCAAAATACCTTTGTATTGCACACAGGGTTGTCAGTTATAGTCAAAATTGATTTTATTCATTTAAAAAAAAAATCTTAAATTCAATTGGTTAATTGGATTGATTTGATTATTATTTTACATTTAAAAAAAAAGAAGACATGACAAATTTCCATTCCCATTAGCAGATCCCTGTTTTTTGTTTTTAAATTATATCTTTATGGAACCCAGCTGTGCATATTTACATAAAAAGGTTAATATGAGGCAAACAGTGTTACTAAGTCTTTTTAGAAAGTGAGTAGTGTATACAATTTTTAATGAAAAGTGAGGGGAAAAATGTAGATCCGGTTTTGTGTAAACATTTTCTGTATATAATGTTGAAGTTGAATGTTGGAACGTTATGCAGAATCACATGCATCTCTAACTATCTAACTATCTCTATCTCTAACTGTCATGGTAAGATAGGGGTATGGATTGGATGGGAAACTAAATTAGATGTTAGTTGTACATGTATATGCAGAATAAGTATATATATGAATATAATTTCTTCTAGACCTTTGTAGTCTCCCCCCTCCACAATGAATGCACCTTTTAGCGTATAAACAATGATTTTTTTTTTTTATAATTTTTTTTTTTAATAAGCAAAATGAATCAAAAAGGCACCAGTACCATAATTGCTTCTTCTGTATTTCTTTTACTGGGCATTCAGGTTTTCCTGAAGAAAAGATTTGTTTTGTTTTTTTGTTTTTGTTGAAGATCATGATGAGTTTTATACAATATTGTCCTTGATTTCAGAAGTTGATAACTTGATATTTATCCTTTTTCTTGTGCTAGAGTTATTAAGTCGAGGGTTTTAATATTTATTTTTGGTAACACTGAGCAGTAGCGGCAGTTCTATCCCATCCCTTGTGTATAAGTGGATGGATGTGGGCGGACAGTTGAATCATTTCCCCCTGTACTTAGGCTATCAGTTCTATGAACTTTGGTATATATTAAAAGATATCAATCATAGATTTATTCAAAGATTGCTCTCAATAAATCCCACTCAAAAAAGATGTCATCTGTTTGCAGCCAGAAGGGCATTAACTCTATATTGAATGATATGATTAAAGGGAAAGTCCACCCTGAAATTAAGTTAGTTTTAATAGGAGTAGAAAAATGAGAGAAACAAGTCAGTGAAAGTTTGAGCAAATTCCGATTAAAAATAAGGAAGTTAGGATTTTTTAAGTTGTGATCAATCAAACACAAATTGGCAACTCTATGACGTAAAATGCGAGCTCAACTTCCATTTGCTTAGTACTAAAAAAATCTAAAATTTTCATTTTCCCTCAAGAAAAATTTCAACCATACATGCACCCTAAATATAATAATTGCAAATATGTTTCTATACTCCCCCTGCAAGGAACAAATATATATTCCGTCATCAATAACGAAGAAAACATGATTTTATGGAATATTATGCACAAAGCAAATGAAGGAGAGCTCGTATAATACGTCACAGAGTTGCCAATTTGTATTTGATTGATCACAACTTCAATAATTCATAACTTTCTTATTTTCATTCAGAATTTGCTCAAACTTTCACTCACCTGATTTTCTTATTATTCTGCCTCTATAGAAACAAACTTATTTTGGGGGTGGACTTTCCCTTTAAACACTCGTCTCACTCCAAACACATTATATATATTTATTTACATGCATATCTCATATACCCTTGAAAATTCTCGTTCACAATTACAAGAAGCTTAAATGTCGAAATTCGGCATAAATTTATTTTGACAGGATTCACAATTCACATTTTATGCACTCTTTGATCAGTGTCTTAAATTTTGAAAAGAATAGCGATTATGATATTCTAGAATGTTCTGCATTATCATTGGAATCATGAATAGGGCTCCTTTAACACACTCATTTTAAAGGGGTCATACGAGGGTCACGTTATGATCATTATCAATATTAGACTAGCGGACCGTACAGCCTCCTTTAATATATCATATCCTTGAAATGGAACAATATTGCCTAAACACCAGATTTTTGAAAGGTTTCATATAGTATACTTCAATTGCTCTGTGAGACTACCGGTATTCACTTTTATTCACTGAAGTAGGTTGTACTAAAAATCTTTAGCCCTATACAACAGAGAATGTTTCCCCCCTTCCCGTTGCCCCATCCCATCTCATCCCACCGCATGCCAACTATGAATTCCACTCATAAAAGATGTCATCTGTGTGGAGCCAGAAGGGCTTTAACTTTTTATTTAATAAGATGATTAAATGCTCTTCTGACTCCAAACAGATGATGTTCCAAGAGCCTATACTTATCAATTTAATCATTTACGAGGGTCAATTGGTCTTTGCCCTGGCATAGTTTTTGTCACCATGGTACAAAGCTCGGTTTCCGCAATGTCATCCTATAATAATGATGATAATAATAATAGTGGGTTCTTGTATTAAAGAGTCATGTCTGTCAAACGTGACACTCCTGGCGCTCCACAAATATTACCCCAGCTATAGCACGGCTGCCATTATGGCGCTCTAGCATTACAAGGAATTAATTCCTACCAGGTAGTAGGTACCCATGTACCTCACCTGGGTCGAGTGTGGCAAATGTGGATAAATGTCTTGCCACAGCCATGGTGGGAATCGAACCGCGAACCATGGGATGGGAACTGACATTTAGGGTACGTTTATGCTCAACTTTTTTGGGCCAGAATGAGGTATTTGTTACGAGTTTAGTTTTTGTAGAATCACCGAAAATCGTAATCGCCGATCGTAAACTCACAAAAAAATGCGTTTTAGATCGGCGATTCTGGGGAAGCATAAGCCCTACGCACAATCATTTGTAAACGTGTTTAAATGGGGTCAACGTAGCATGCGCAGTGCAGGTTTGCGAATCCAGCTGCATAGCCAGAATCATACCTGGAGGAGCCAGAGAAGTGAGCATAAACAGTACACCGTGGAACTGCGATTACGATGAGCGTTTACGATGAGCGTTTCAAATCGCTCATTCTGGCTTCAAAATTGAGCATAAACACACTCTTAGAGAAGTTTAGCCATACAGCAAAGCATTGATCCACTGTCTGACTAGTACTGATGAGTTTTTAAGCAAGGCATCGTTAGAACAAATTCATTTGGAGTTTGCATACATGTACATACACCCATCCTCATCTAAATAACACCGTAATTGAATTTGCTTTCATTCAAGAAGGTGGAAATCAGTGGAGTCCTCACAGCATGAACAAGACATTCTGATGGAGAATTCAGTAAACATGTTTTGATTGAATTAGTGGCAATTAGGGTTGTTATTAAATTATCCGTCGTGCACTGGATCACTATTTTCACATACATGCACCGAATCAGAGGAAAAGAAATTATTTTGCATGTATGTCAGGATGCATATTATTATTTATCAAGCTGGATATGTGAAATGAGTTGGGAATCAAGCGTAATAATTATTGCGAGGTTGATGATTCAAATTCAGTACGAGCTATAATGATTGTTAAATTTTAATTGGTGATATTTGTAATTGTCACTGCATCTAAATTGGTTATAGTTATTGCAGGGCTCCTCTGAAGGTACGAAGAAAGATCTTTTGAAGCTGTTTTAGCAATTTATGAAGTTCCTTGAAAAATAATTAGGTAATATCTCGAATATTATTTGATCATTCCAACAGAGAAAAAGAGCTATTTAGGTGTGGAAAACTATGATAAAAAAGAGCTAATTTAAGAATCGAGGACCCAATAATTGCTATGATGAATAATATTTTTTGATCATGTCGTAGGCCTGCATACATAAAGAGGTCCTGATATCCTTTTTCTTGTCTCTTTAATTCTTATCTTTGTGTTGTCTAATTTTCTGTCTGTCCGTCTCCACCCGTTCCTCTCTCTCTCTCTCTCTCTTTCTCTCTCTCTCTTTCCCTCTCTCTCTCTCTCTCTTTCCCTCTCTCTCTCTCTCTCTTTCCCTCTCTCTTTCCCTCTCTCTTTCTCTTTCTTGTTCTTTCACTTTTACCTTCTTTCTCCCTTCTCTATTGCACTTTCTGTCTTTCTCAAGATTTGTGTCATTTTGTCTTTTACCCTTCTCTCTGTCTCTGTCTTTCTTTCTCCCCCTCCTTCCTGACCTGTCACATTCTATATCCTGTCTTCTCCCTCACCCTTCTCTCTCCCTTCCACCTTCTCTCTCCCTTCCACCTTCTCTCTCCCTACCTTGTCTTTCTCCTTTCTTCCTTCCTTCCCATCTATCCCAATCTCTATCTCAATCTGCTCCCTCCATCTCTACCTTTTCACCTCTAGCTGACCTGAAGCTACTTGTAATTGTCATGGTGTTGACCAAAAACGAGGCTGACAAAATTGGATCAGCTGAAGCTAATAATAGTACATAAAGAAGATATGATTTTGCTCTGCACTTTCATAAATATATTCAATATCTGGGAAATGAAACAGTGGCTTCGGCCTTCGGGATGTGTTTATTGAAATGCCACATGTCTGTTTTTCTTGTTTGCTTTTTCATCTACATGTATGCTCTTTATGTACTTTTTTTCTCTTCAAGCCGTTGAAACGTCTGATAAAGCAGGCAAGAGGGAACCTTCGCATACATCAGTAACGTCCGGGTTATTGATTTGTATCCTGATCAATCCATCATAAAAAATATCAATATGAATATTCTTTCATATGGTGCGCATGTAAATTAAGCCATTGGATGGATATGTGCACTTCTTGGAATTGTTTAAACATTTTATAGATTTCTTTGACATTTCTTTGACTACATGTATGTCTAAAGTACACAGCATATTTCAATCCATACAGCATCTTAATTGTTAAAGCTCATGTTTCAGTTCTTTAATCTCAGTGCTAATAATCGCGACCTAATAAAGTACATGTAGATAAAGAACGTGGACAAGAAAACAGACGGTGTGTGTGTCAACAGTAGTGAAAGCACACAGTCCTTGTACATGTAAGGTTTACAAATGTGTAGGTAGGTTTGCTATACCGGTAGTTAGAATTGACATCCCGGGATGGTATCTAAATTATTTTCTAGCTCTTATTTGTTTAATATTTCACTTGAGGAAAAAATTCACAGCTTTAGTATTGATATCATCTTCCTGAAGATATGATACATACATGTACAATCAAAGAAATTTGATGAAAAGATTTTAAGGGCTTACCGAATCTGTACATTACCTTTTAAAGTGATAGGTTGTAATTTCTTTAGATTTTAATACCCGAAGTGGTCTTTGTTAGGTTTCCAGTGTTCTTTTAGAGCTTGCCAGGGCTGTAAAAATAACTCTCAGCTCCCATTTCTATCCTTCACAGAAGGCCTGTCCCCATCAGCTCGAGGTTTGCCAATAACCCGCTACTTTAACTATCCTGCTCGAAAATTAACCAGTTAATTTGTGTCTTCATCAGCCCGCAGTTGCAATTAGCAGGATATTTGGTCAAGAAAATATCCCAAGAAATCTTGGTCTTGTTTCCAAAATATCCCACTATTTAGGAAATGCGGGCTAATTTGCGCCCGTCTTCATCTAGTTTGTGATGAGCGGATTGGTCTGGTGAAGAAGCAATTTCAAGCTTCGGGAATAAATCCTGGGTCTGAAAATGGTGGGTTATTTTGCAACTTCGAGCTGATGAAAACAGGCCTTGAGAGCATAGATGATGAGTGGTCAGAGGAAGGGAACATCATGCCTACAAAATAATTTGGTATGTTCATGTTAGGTCACATCCAGCAAACAGTGACGCCAGGATATGAAATGAGATATTTTCTTCTGGGGATCACTTGAGTGCAATCAAGGTTCTATATCTTTTATTCCAATGCAAGTTAGATTAGAATACTATGGTATATCCTTTCCATTGTTCTGACCGTCCTGAATGTGTCACCTTTTGCAAAGTTTTTCTTCGGTAAAATATCAATCTATTGTCTGTGGTCTGAAAAATTAATGAAACTACAGAAGCAATCTAAATAATTGCACAAACAAACTTGAAAACATTATTTCTGTTTTACGTTTTAGCTTCTTTATTTGATGAATAATTATATAAAGTCTTGAATTGAATGGAATAGAGTAAATGTAGACCTGTAATGAATATCAGTATGTTGATAGAGATGACTGCCTGTTATTCAGTATTGATAGTGGATATCTTTTTACAGAAAACTTTTCTTTTTTTTTAAATTGTATTCAGTATTGATAATAGTGATACTATATTTCAGATATTACACTTTTCCAAAACTGTTAACTTTACAGGGCTCTTTAAAAAAAGAAATTCAACCTTGGTGTCAATGGAGATTTTTTCCTTGAGAATACTTTTATTTGTAGTAGTTAAAATATCATACATGTACATGCTCTGGCAACTGTTATCAGCAGGCAATATCCTACTAACCAAATGCTTTACTTCAACAGTGGACCAAACACTGTACCTATCCCAGACCCTAATCCTAAACCCAACCCCAAAAACACTATTGCAACCCCTAACAACTAACCCTTGCCCTAAACCCTAACCTGTATCTTGAACTAAATAAGGCCTAGAGCGATTGTCGGCGGAGCATATGTCAGATCACCAGAATGGCACATTACTGGAGACGATGCAAAGCGACTTTTTAGGCTGACTGACCGCGACTTCTCGAGATCAAAAGTGACACTCCAATTGGGACCTTTTCAGCTTTGATCTACTCGAGTTCATGGTAGCGATCATCCTCCAAATGTAGGCCATACATTACCGGAAATAGAGGCTACAGACATGCAGACTCCCTCTGCCTAATTTATTGATTTAGGGAGAAATTTATAGGGATTTGGATTCTTGTCTGCTCCAAGGCAAATGTTCAGCTGCCTAGAATTGGAGCAGAATGGATTGCAACAGGTATATTGATGAATCGCAGCTGAAATGAGAGTGTAAAATCTTTTGATGTCTAGACATTATGATATTTTGGGAAAGGTTATCCTTCAGCACAGTTTGTGAATTGAGCTGTGGATTAGGGGAAGGTGGCATGTCAAATGTTTTTTGTTTGTATTGGGGTTGTTGTTGTTGTTACAATCGTAATGATGATGATGATATTTATGATGATGATGATGATAGTGATGATGATAGAGATGAAGATGATGATGGTGATGGTGATGAAGATGAACGTACCGATGAGGATGATGAAGTGGAGGAGGAGGAAGGAGATATCATTATGGTACATGTAGAAGTAAGATGAAAATGATGAATGAAATGATGACAAGATAATGGTGATCACTTTGCTGAGGGAGATTAAAATCCCTCATTGTTCCTCCTTATAAACAAAAGACTTCTTGTGTGATATTTAAAGAAGAACTTTAGTAGAACTCAACACTTATAATACAGGGGCCTGATACACACCATCCACCAATAATCCACTCCAGACTCTCAAACAAATAACCTTATATATAACCCTGATTCTTGCATCACTTGTATTTCTTGTCGGTGCAGGTCAAAATCTACATGCACTTTCAGGTTGTTAAATGGTATAAAGAACGACTCCATTTTTTCTTGTCTTTTCACTTTAGCAGCAACCCAAGGTCCAACAGCGTCCTCCGCTCATTCACAGCAGAAGTTTTGCTCCTGCTAGTATGGTCTTTGACTATGAAGATGATGAAGAATTTATGGACCCATCACAGTTCTTTTCTCCAGGAGTGGTAAGCAGTGTAAATTGTTTTAAAAAATGGAAGCTGACTGTCCTTTAAAGCGGGACTGCACTACTTGTAGAGACTCTATATAACAAACAATGCCTGAGCGGTACCTGTTGGTCCCCCATGATCACCTTTTTCTTAGGCTAATTGAGAGCTGATTTGATGAGATAACCATCTTTCAGTGACCTTGCAGGGAGGTCTAATCCCCCTGGCCAAACTAATACAGAGGGGCTTTAAAACAAAAATCTAATGCCTTTCTCCATCTGTTAATTTTACGGCTGCTCTAATTTTTAGGTTCAGTCACGATCATTCTCACCATAAACATTGTCTGTTAAAATAATGTGATCATGATTTGTATAGGCACTACGATATTAAAGTGAAGTCAAATACACAGGAGTAGATTATTTAAACGAGGAATAAAATATATCTCTTCCTGTATATCTATGAACAAAAATATTCTATGTTGCCCTTATATACGGATCGATTCAAGCAGATATTGTTGACTAAATATTTTGGAGTATTAAAGAAGAGAAGGGGGTTCATTGTCTGAGAGACCCAAAACGTGAGCACTATGTGCATTGCAATCAAAGTTGATATCTGAGATTATTGTATCAAACTTCTCTTAGAGAATACCTCTTGGAGGTCCAACATTATTTATCAGCTTTTTATAGAAACAAAGTTAAAATGTGATAATTTAATGTAGATTTTATTCTCTTGTATTTATTTCAGGCCCCCCAAAAGGTAAATTCTCGGGCATGTCCGATATTATTGAAGTGTACCAATCACCTTTAATGAGAAATAATTTTGTGTACAGCAAGAATGTTTGATACCAACCTAAAAAGATTTTACCTGGCTTTCTATGGGCAAACGGATAAGAATTATGAAGAAAAAATGAAGAATAACATCAATCAGGATCGCAGAACCCAAGTCGGACTCTGGTTCTATGCGAGCCCTATTTTAAGTGAGCGCATACAGGTGCAATGAGTAGTCTACTCACAAGGCACTGTTATGTTACCTGAGAGTGGGTTTTTGCCTGCAAAATATCTTTACAGAAGTGATATTTAAAGCTCATATTCTTAATACAATGTTACAACATAAAGAACTATCACACCAAACCAATTAGTAGGGGGAGATTGGTACACTTTGATTGCTAGTGGTAATTTTCTGCCTGTCTGTTTATAATTTCAGTTATAACTTTCTTTAAAAATTGTGTTTGTGGTGTTTTGTGTTTGTGTGTATGTATTAAAAGACACAAGTATGTGATCTTACCAATAAAGTTACTTTTGTTATTTGGGCTGTGCTAACCTTACATTACAACCCATCCCTGTTTTTGTGCAAAATAGAAATCTGCTTTGAATTTTCATTTAATAGGTTTTAGGTCCATACAGTATTTGCAAGTGGTAACCCTTTGGATGCAATTTTCTAGTTTTATTCTTTATGATCTATGTTGGTGTTTCTTTCTAAAGATCTTAAATTTTGTGTACGTTCATATGATTTTTGAATGATTATCTGCAATATTGGCATGTTCTTATTTTGTTTTTGCATTTTGCTTGGTTTTCTCCTGCCCTTCCCTGCCCCGCCCTTCTCTGCCCCGCCCTTCTCTGCCCCACCCTTCTTTGTCCCAATGTATCTTAAACATCTGACCATCCAACCTATAACCTATCCTTATTCCTTACCTCTTCGCTGGCCGCACCCTCCCCTTTTACCTTTCCCCTTCCCACTTCTTTCCAATTCTTTCCACTTCTTTCCACTTCTTTCCACTTCTTTCCACTTCTTTCCACCTCTCTCCCTCTCTTTCCCCCTCTCTCACTAAATATACATCTTTATCTATTCCTCTCTCTTCTTTCACCATCTCCTCTTTGCTTTCTGGGATTTTTCTTGCTGTTTCTCCCTTTTTATAATTGTCCTTGTGTCCTCATATGTCATCTCTCTACTGGATTTTCTGTGACCCCTGCATCCTGTTCCCCCCCCCCCCCCACCCTCTGCATCTATCCCTGCCTGTGCACCCACCCTGACCAACCAACCATCCAGCTTTCTGATGAGCTCAATGACGAGGTGTTCTTTGACTTCTCACCAAAGGCCAAGAGGAGAGCCCCGCCCCCCGACGCACAGCCGCCCCCTATCCCGCCCCCGAGCCTGCGGCTGGAGTCAGACGAGACAGCCAGTGAGTACGAGGAGATCAGGGAGAGGACGCCTCGCAACGAGGATCGGTTCCGGGAGCTGCCTCGCCCACCTCCAGGCAGACTTGGTGGATTCGATGAAGTTGACTTGGGTAGGTGTTTTAATGAAATATCTTGAACTACTTTCCTATTATGTCTAAGCTTAAACAAGATTAATGGTACTAACTCTGTGCTAAATTAATAGTTTCACCCCCCTTACTTTGAAAGACATGCCTTCATTCAGCTCCTCTGTTTCTTTTTGACCATTTTCTGCAGCTGGAAGACCGCCTTACAGGGGGGAATACCCGGACCCAGGAGAAGATGATATGTACGCTATGCCTGATCTTCCAGACGTCTACCGGAGAGAGCCTTCAGCCGGGGATCCCCTGGACTCCAGGACAACCAGTGTGCTCCAGGACATGATGTGAGTTTAAAGCCCCACTGAACTACTTATAGCTCCTTGTGCCCTCTATATAGCAAACAGTTCCTAATAGGTGCCTGTTGGTCCCCCTCGGTCCTCTTATTTGAGAGCTGATTGGATGAGATAACCACCTGTCAGTGACCTTGTAGGGAGGTCTAATCCCTCTGGCCAAACTAGTGCAGACAGGCTTTAACTCGTTGCAGACGGGAACCATCTGGTTCCTCAAAGGGAATGAGAGAAGTCAGGAATAATATCAATAATAATAATATTGGATATTTTTGTTGTGCACCTATCCACCATGCAAGGTGCTCAAAGCAAGGTAATGGAGAATATTACCCCAGCTCTACTATGGTACTGATTTCAATGCTAACAGCATGCAAGGAATCCCTCCTACCAGTGTCTATTTTAAAACCTGGGTGGAGAGTGGCAAATATAGATTATAGTACTCAATCAGATACCCATATTCTTCCCATCTGATGCCAAGCGCTTACATTTATAAGTGTACGTAGAGGTGGTTCAGTAACGCGATAAACCACCACTAAAAAAGCTGCCTCTTTTTTGTTTAACGTATAAACGAAAGCCAATTACGTTCTACAACAGTCCTACGCTTAATCCCTTAGCTCTGTATTATAAGATGCCACAGTTAACCACCTCATATCTGAGCGAGGTTTAAAATTGCACCTTTTTTAACACAGGACCACACCTTGCCCAATATTATGCAGTATTAAAATCTAGCTAGGTGAAGCACACCTGCACCAGATGAATTTTTCAGACTAGTGCATATCCAAAATTCTGACAAATCGCACAATGGGTATTAAAGGTACTATGTCCCATTTGCAAGCCCAAAAAATGAAAAAGTTAAATTCCAACTGCATTTGAAAGATAATACTAATTTAGAACTTCCCTAAAAAAGGTGGGGCTTGAAAATGTCTTCAAGTGGGAAAATAACGACTATTAGTTGTCAATTCGACTTTAGGGCTATAGAGCCCAAAAGTAATAGTCTTGATTTTCAGACAATTGTACCGAATGGTCATACGTTTTATGCTGCGCTAAGATTCAATCAGTTTAATCTTGGCCATCACAAGAAGTGGGTTATTGATGTAGACAAATGCTCATGTACCCTTTACAACTCTTTTCATGTATGCTATTACCAAAGAAGAAAAAAAAGCCAGTCAGTCACTCAATAGTGTCTGACAGTGAAGTCTAGCATGTAAACGGGTTTCCTTGCATAATTTGAATATTTGGACACTGCTAACGTTTAAATTTCACAGATAGGACATACATGACATATTCATAATTCCTGCAAAGTTCTTCAGAATTTGAGGTTGGCTGCAAAAGGGACATGGTACCTTTAAAGGTACTATGTCTCATTTGCAGGCCAAAAATATGAAAAAGTTAAATTCCAACTGCATTTGAAAGATAATACTTGTTTAGAACTTCCCTAAAAAAGGTGGGGCTTGAAAATGTCTTCAAGTGGGAAAATAATGACTATTAGTTGTCAAATCGACTTTAGGGCTATAGAGCCCAAAAGTAATAGTCTTGATTTTCAGACAATTGTATCGAATGGTCATACGTTTTATGCTGCGCAAAGATTCAATCAGTTTAATCTTGGCCATCACAAGAAGTGGGTTATTGATGTAGACAAATGCTCATGTACCCTTTACAACTCTTTTCATGTATGTTATTACCAAAGAAAAAAAAAGCCAGTCAGTCACTCAATAGTGTCTGACAGTGAAGTCTAGCAAGTAAACGGGTTTCCTTGCATAATTTGAATATGAGGACACTGCTAACATTTAAATTTCACAGATAGGACATACATGACATATTCATAATTCCTGCAAAGTTCTACAGAATTTGAGGTTGGCTGCAAAAGGGACATAGTACCTTTAAAAAGGACCAAAATAAGAGTACTGAATTGTTACATCTACCCAGTACTTATGTATGGTAGTGACACATGGACTTTAGCCTCTGATACTAAAAAGCATTTGGAAAGTTGCGAAATGTGGTTTTTATTAAGAAGAATGATGATAATCCCTTGGACTGACAAAGTTAGTAATGAGGAAGTTCTTAGAATAGCTGGAGTGCAAAGGAAAATGATACATTAGATGTAAACATGTTAGATGTCGATTAGGCGATTGAAGTTCATGGGTCACATTACACGTAAAGAAAGCCTAGAGAATCTTGCTTTGAATGGGAAAATTGTGGGAAGGAGGAGTAGGGGAAGAAGGAGGATACTTTGAATGGACAGTCTGCAGAAATTGTTGGAAGAGAGAGGAGTGAAAGAACTGTGAGTGGTGCTAAAAGAGAAGGCTAGGGACCTAGGCTTGTGGAACAGCATGATTGCCAAAGTCAATCGATATGGCACTTAGAGAGAGAAAGAGCATATCCACCCCAGTTCCCTGTTATACAGATCCTAGTCAGGGAATACGATGACTGTTGCTTTCCTAGATGTGCCCCTTTGACAATTACCAGCTGTACTTGGCACAATATTCTACTAAGCTATCTAAACCATGCATCCTCTGCAATTAATTTTATTTTTGAAATTCTAGTGCAATTGTGAATGTTTGAGATGTTTCCAATGTTCATATATCGTATATCAGCCTAATTGATATAGTTCCTGTAACTTACCAGTAAATTATCAAGCTTCTGGTAAGTTTTCACCAACTGAATTCTTTAAGCTTCTACTGAGTCACGGATGGCAGGTGTGAGGCTGTTTAGGCAATGCCATCTTGTAACCCCCCCCCCCACCCCCACCCCCATGAACTAAAAATAACATGGTATAATTTTCACTTTACAGACCTACTGGTATCGGGTGGCGAAAACCCAAGACGGAGGAGCGCTTCAAGATCCCGCCCATCGTTTCCCCTCTCCCGGAGGACCTCCCGGACGGCAGCAAGCCCCTGCGCCGCACCAAGATCAGGGAACAGATCATGGACATGGCCATGGACAATGCAGACAGGAGAGAGATCGGCAAGGGCCTGGTGGGCCGAGTCCTCAACAGGAGGTACAGGTCCAGGAGGATGGACAGCTACGTCCAGAAGCAAATCGAGGAGATCGAAGATCACAGGTAAGCCACCTACAGTACGCATCCAACAATGAAGCATGCAGTATTGCATTCTCCGCATCTGGTAGAATGTTGAGATGTATTTGGATTGCTCTTGGAGCATTTGAGCTCTAAAAGGCTCTCCAAGAGATTTGATGAATAGGAGAAAATATGTATCGAAATACTCTTTTTACAGAAGAAATTCACTTTTTATTTAAAAATAAAAAACAAACGTCATGTCAACAATTTTTTTATCCGGGAAGCATTTAGCAGATGTGTGAAATTGGAGACATGTGGGCACCGTAATATTAATCCCAAGTTGCAATGAAATATATTTTTGTAATCCTTTCTGGATTTCAGAAGCATGAATCATTGATGTAATATTATGAATATGCTTTAGTCATTGAGATGTATGAAAGTATTTCTCTTTACGTTACAATTAGTTTTTGTTGTTCTTTTGTTGTAGGGAATGGGGTGATATTGTGTGTGTTACTAGCGGCAAGTTTCTGTTGTTAACATTATTCACATCTAGAAAAGAACAATACCTCACTTTTTACATTGTTCACAAATATTTTGCAAATATCAATCTAGTCTTTGCATGGTCTTTATATCAAGGAAGAAGTTGTAAGAAATGTTGTGCCTGTGAACGAAGAATTTTTTCTGACTTCACATAAATGGAAGACAACAAGAGGATATGTTTCTAATATCTGCGTGCAACCAGTGAGGCTTGTAGGTTCATCAGTTACTTTGCGAGTCGCCAAGTTGGGGAATTTCCCCTTCACTTGCCTTCACACATTCAAGAAGAATAAGCCAGTTCATAGTTGCAGTATGAGCAGATAAAGGTCATTGCAGACCAAAACGTGAAACACACGGATAGACAAAATACTGGATACGTGCTCAGGAAAGTTATGTAATCATCATTCATTTGTCCACAAGTGGAAGTATTCTGTGAAAAGGGGAAACAAAGGCTATTTATGTAGCACCTCCATCGCTGTAGGGAGTGCTCATTTCAAAATGTACAAAGTGGGACCTCTTCACGTTTTGAAGATCTGTTGATATTCAGGGTCATTTGGGACATGTGCTAATCTCGAACTTGTCTATTCTTTCTCTCTCTCTCTCTCTCTCCCTCTCTGTCTCTAGTCGACCCTACTTCACCTACTGGGTAACCACAGTACAGATAGCCATCATGATAGTATCTCTTGCCTTCTACGGATTCGCTCCCATCGGCTTCAGTTACACGCAGAAAACAGGAGTGGTAAGTTTCCATTAACATTCAAACATATTCAACGATTCAACACTTTAACTGCTTTCTCCGCCCCTCTCCACAGTTGCTCGTTTGCCACACACGCAATTTTGCACAAACTACTGGGCACTGATTGAAGGATAGCTTTGTGCAACCTAAAGGCTTTGCAAAATAATCCATTTTCGATCTTGATTAGCTCCTGGACCACCCTTTAAAAATTGGTGTAGATAGCCTTGCAATGGAACCAGTTGAATCGTCTTGAAGCCTTTGGTATATTGACGTCGTGATAAATACAATTGTGTCACAGGCAGATTGTTTACATGGCATATAAAGGGTTAATGTTCAAACTTATAATTCTTTAATGATTCCAAATCTGGTCCTGTGACATTTACTCCAGGCTTTAGTTTCTCAAAGGTATTTAGACAGGGTTGCTATTGGGTTTTACGTAAGGTTTTTGATCAAGGTTAAGGTTAGGTACAGTGTTTGAACCAGGGCTGAAAGTTAAGAATTTGGTCAGTATAGGCAGGGAGGTGATAGAGAAGGAGTGGAATCATTACAAGAGTTTCCCCTCCTTCTCTATCACCTCCCTGGTAAAGAGCAATTGTTGCAGGAGCATGTGTCATACAACCTCTTCACAACCTCTGGGACCCATTTCACAAAGCCTTTTTTCAATGACAAATGACAAATATCAGTGACAAATCTGCTGATAACCAATCGGAAGCATGGATTTCAGTAGCTTATAGCAACAACTGTCATTTGTCACTGATGACAAGTTTTGTGAAACACCCCAAGGTGTGAGGAGCTAATCAGTGAACAGTCTATGTCAGTCACCTCTATTTGTGCATGTTTGCTAAGTTCCAATGGTGTTTTCCAAATCTCTATAAGATAAGAGTATTTCTTTGTCTTCGTCTCCCCATCTTTGCCTCTCTCTTTCCTGTCATCAGCTTAAATTTTTCCATTGCCACTTTTTTGATCACGTACAATAGAGGCCCTTTTCTCCATATTGCCCTTTTCATGAGATCTCCCTTTGTTCAACACCAGCCCATCATTTATTGTACATGTCTTGATTATATCTTATGTTCTGCATTATCACAATTTGTTTGCAGGTCTTACAATCGAACTTAGTCATGGAGACAGTGGGTTACAAGGAACCCGATAACTTCTGGATCGGGCCGAGGCCGGTAGGTGTACCTTTTATTGCAGTTCCAACTATGTCCGTACGATTTCAAAAATCATATGATTTCATGTTTTTCTTACTACCATAACAGAAGTTGTTCATTTCTTGTGCACTATGTAGATTTCAAGAAAAATGAGTTTCCACTGTCTTTATAAACAGACTCTGACAAGATTTGCTTTTATCTTCTGATGAACACTTTTTTATAAAGATGCTTAGGTTAGAAATTTGTACTTTACATTGAGTTTGAAGTTACACGATGGCGCATTAAATGAACAATAATGCATTTATAAACAATGTTGGGATGGATTTTTTTCAAATAGGAAATTATAACATTTAGCTTACATAGTGTATGAAATTACATTTTTTATTCACATGAATATTTTTATAGGTTGTAACATTTTCTGTGATAATTCTTTCAAGGAGTAATGAATCAGTTGTACAAAGTTTGGGTAAGGATCGTAATAATCATATATGTATATTCCTCTCATCTTCTTCATCCCCAGGCGGATTTGATACATCTAGGTGCAAAGTTTGCCCCGTGCATGCATCGAGACGAACAAGTATTTGCCAAGATAGAGGATGCAAAATTTATAGAGAACATGACAGGGTGCTGTATACGATCGGACAATGCCGGTTGTGTGCAGACGTCTTCTGAAGAATGTTCAGTAAGTAGCTGAGAGTATATTACAGTCAAACCTGCTTTAGTGACCACCTGTCTATAAAGACCACCTGTCTACAACAAACACATTTTCTGTTTCCCTTGAAAATGGTTTCTCATTGAAACATGTACTAAAAGGAACCTGTCTACAAAGACCACTTTTTGTTGTTTCCCTTGGGTGGTTGCTATAGACAGGTTTATTTGATTTTGTTGTTGTTCAAATGAGCTAGAAAAGACTCCTTTGTTTCTCCCAATCTTGCCTCTGCAGTGGTCTTTAGTCTGGTGATGCTCAATTGAAAAGTATGGGCCCTGTTTCATAAAACTTGTTATCAATAACAAATGCTTAATTTCTATGACAAACTTGCTCTCAGCCAATCAAATGCGACGATTTCAGTAGCTTTTAACAGTTACTGTGACTTGTTATTGTTTGATGAAACTGGGCCCTGTTCTTATATCCAGTCAGCTGATTGTCAACCTGTGCAGCTTTTGAAATTATTTGGGGTTGAAATCTGGGAGGGAGACACTTGATGAAGTTTAAATTCTAGGATTTTAAGTTTTGTAAGGGATCCTCGGAGAAAGAATCTTAGTTTTATGATGTCTTTTGATTGTTCAAATTGTTGCAAAGATTTCTAAGAGATGTGATTAAATTGTGGACACGTTTACCATAATTTCCATAACAGGTTTATTCTTGTGGTCCACTTGTCATTCAGTTTGTGAGTTGGTTTGTTAATAGTAGGGGATAGTTTCATTATCAAGCCTAGAAGAATTTCAGAATTGATATTAAATCTCATGTGGTATATGATAACAAGTTACTGTTTAGTTTAACATATTAATAGTAATTAAGATTGGCAACACAAAAAATTACATTAGATATTGTTATTGTTTAAAGCCCCACTGTCCTCTTTGTAGCTACTTGCTCCCTCTATATAGAAAACTTCCCCATCGGTGCCTGTTGGTCCCCCATGATCCTCTTTTCCTTATGTTAGTTGAGAGCTTAGTTAATGAGATAGCCACCTGTCAGTGACCTCGCTGTGAGGTCTAATCCCTTCTGGACCAGTAGTATTGACGGTCTTTAAGAAATAAACGTTTACCATAATTTATATAATATAGGGTTATCCTTATGATCCACTCAACATCTAGTTTGCGAGTTGATTTTTTAGCTTTGGATAGGTTCTTCATTTAGTCAGTCACATAATTACCTTATTTTTCAGCTTATAATTCCTCAAACTCATCTACATAATTATAACCTAATTATGTAATTAATGTAAAGCACACTGATATGTCTTAGGACAGGAATTATGAGAAGATTTTGTATTTTCTCTTCAAAAGTCCATTAACATGTTCCAAGATCATGCATATCAGGCTGATGTTATATTTCACTACTCTGTTTCATTTTTTTTCTAGACAAGATTTGCGATGTTCTCCAAGTGGACACCCAGTAACCCTGATACTAATGAACTCAGGACATCAGGACCTGTGTGTGGGCAAGATCCAAGGTGAGTTCATCATCAGGGACCCATTTCACAAAGCCTTTTTTCAATGACAAATGACAAAAATCGGTGACAAATCTACTGATAACCAATCAGAAGCAAGGACTTCAGTAGCTTATAACATAGCCTGTCATTTGTCACTGATGACAAGTTTTGTGAAACGGGCCCCCGGGCAATCACGTTTAAGATCAAAATTAAACTCCAAAGTGAATGATTTGATACCAGGGGAGTATTTCACCAAGATCCTAAGTTGAACTTATCTCTAAGTTGGACTTAACAGTTATGGAAAGCCGTTGGCATCTATGAAAACGTTTTGTAAAATTTATTTTAAAAGGCTCAAAATGTTGATTAAAATCATTCATATTTTCTATTATCAAGGGATTTCATTTTATTTTAAGGCTACAAATGGCTCTCCATAATGTTTAAGTATAACTTAGAGTTAAGTTCGACTTAGGATCTTTGTGAAAGACCCCCCTGTGAACTTTAATCCCAGTCTTTAGGCAACCGACAGGATGTTCAAAATTCCAACTATGTATGAAAAGGTCTCTAAAAGATTGTAGATATTCAGTGTGTTGCTACAGGATTTCAATACCCGCTTCTGTTGAAACAAAACGTAATCATAATCTAACTGAAAAGTGCACCTATCTGCAGAGGTGGATTTTTCCAGATACGCTTGTCTTCTCAGTTCTGTAGAAACGTAGAAACTCACCTGTGGGAACACAGAGTTTATTGCCTGATTTTTGGCCAGTTTTATTAATTTCATCTGTTTATACCACGGTGGTATGTGATGATTATATCGCTGAAACTGAAATTGAATGGAATTCGAGTATATTGCCTGATTTGGGGCCAGTTTTTTTATAAATTCATCTGTTTATACTGAGGTGGTATGTGATTATTATATCACTGGAACTGAAATTGAATGGAATTTGACTGAATGCATATTTGATCTTTGTTTTTTCAATCAGAGAATGCAAGAGTCCTTCGTCTAGACCACCATATGAATGGCCCGATGACATCACCAGATGGCCTGTAAGTCATGAAGAAGTTTTTCAGATTTTTAAAACTATTCCAGGAGAGATTTACTTGAACTTTGACGTTCTTAAATCAAGTCCATGCGCACTTTACAAATTATTTTGAACTATTATCATTAATTTTGCATCTGGCAAAGGAAAATATTACAATTTATGATCACAGTTTAAACAATCAGACAATGCAACCATAACCAGTGAATTGTAAGCTTATAAATATTTCATCCCTTTTAACTTTCCGCGACCGACCCACTCAGCTCTGGTGTAGAATTGTTACGAAATGCTTTACAACATTTGAAACAAATTCTGCATCATTTAGGAGGGTTCTAAAATGCATGTGTTAGAATGAAATTTTCTTACTCTAGTTCTACTTTCCTCGGTGTACAAGGTATACAAAATTTCAATCGCTAAGTGAACGCTCGTTTAAATTCTTTGAAGTTTACGACCATGGATTGTACTCTTTCTACTTTAATTGCCCTTTATTTCACTCCCCTCCAAAATTCACATCCTGAACCGTTTTCACTCTTTGTCTGCTGCCCTCACCATAGATTTGTGTTGAGCCATTTAGGGTATGCAAAGTTTTAAAAACTAAGTGAATGCTTGTTTGAATTCTCAAAGTTTACAACCATGGATTGTACTCTTTCTACTTTAATTGCCCTTTATTTCACTCCCCTCCAAAATTCACATCCTGAACCGTTTTCACTCTTTGTCTGCTGCCCTCACCATAGATTTGTGTTGAGCCATTTAGGGTATGCAAAGTTTTAAAAACTAAGTGAATGCTTGTTTGAATTCTCAAAGTTTACAACCATGGATTGTACTCTTTCTACTTTAATTGCCCTTTATTTCACTCCCCTCCAAAATTCACATCCTGAACCGTTTTCACTCTTTGTCTGCTGCCCTCACCATAGATTTGCGTGGAGCCGTTTGATTCCCACAATCAATATCATACAATGTGCGAGGTCACAGGTCGCCCATGCTGCATCGGTATACATGGTGAATGTAAGATCGTCAGCCGAGACTACTGCGATTTCGTCAACGGTTTCTTTCATGAAGAGGCTACGTTGTGTTCTCAGGTAAGTAATTGGAGCTCTCGTAGTGCTCGCGGAGAGGTGTGGTGTACAGTTATTAAAAATCCAGAAAAACAGGGAACCTCTGCAGCCAGTGTTACTAGATGGGTCAAATTGGAAATAAGAAAGTAACCGATTACGGGGAAGGTGGTAGGGGGGGGGGGGGGGGGGGGGGGGTCCTGTCAGTAACTTTTCATGTCCTTTTCTTTTTATATTTTTCTTTTTAGTGTGGAGCACTTTGCTGGGCTGTGTAACTGCATAGAAAAAGTGCTATACATAATACATTTTGGATTGGATTGGAATGGGTTGTTGATGTGTGCCGTATTCTACAGAATGTATGATTACTGAAATGAAATCACTCACTTTCTTTTCTTTCTTTTTTCTTCTGTTTTAGGTTTCATGCGTAGATGATATCTGTGGATTAATCAACTTTTTTAATCCAGATTATCCTGATCAGATCTACAGGTTATGGCTCTCGCTTTTCCTTCATGCTGGGTAAGTTCATTGAAATTTATCTGTAATCTTATAGGCTTTGCACATTTTACAAAAAACCTATAAACTGATATTTTTGGAGAGATCGAGATAGGATTAGATATGAGAAAATGATGTTTAAAGATACTATGTGCATTTTGCATTGCAGGAATTATGAATGTGTCATGTATGTCCTATCTGTAAAATTTAAACATTAGCAATGTCCTAGTATTCACATTATGCAAGGAAACCTGTTTACTTTCTAGACTTCACTGTCAGACACTATTGATAATAATGAGCTGTAAAGGGTACATGAGCATTTGTCTACATCAATAACCCACTTCTTGTAATGGCCAAAATTAAACTGATTGAATCTCTGCGAAGCACAAAATGACAACCATTCAGTACAAGGGTCTAAAAATTTGACTATTTAATTAAACAAGTGCACTCTCTGAATTAGATTCGACAACTAGCAGTCATTATTTTCCCACAAAAAGACATTTTCAAGCCCTTTTGTTTTGAGGGAAGTTTTAAATTAGTATTATCTTTCAAACGACATTGGAATTCAAACTTTTCCATTTTTGGGGCCTGCAAATGGGACATAGTATCTTTTAAGGCCTCCTCATTCTCAACTGACAAAGTTCACCCTATAGAATTCTACTAACACGCCACGTATCAATCTGCTTATATTCTTCCTGCAGTATCTTCCATTGTGTGCTGAGTTTCATCATGCATATGACCATCTTGAGAGACCTTGAGAAGCTGTGCGGCTGGTTCAGGATTGCCATCATCTATATCTTCAGCGGCATCGGGGGAAACCTCACCAGTGCAATATTAATTCCATACAGGGCTGAGGTAAGGACTGACTTAGATTACGAGGGGTCAGTGACACAAAGACGTAACTCCATTTTGAGAAAAAGTGGTTTATGTGTTACTGAGCACTTGGGCCTTAATAAGGAGTTAAGTCTATGTTTCACTAGCCATTGACTTCAATGGGGTGTTGGATGGAGTTAACTCTTTGTGTTTCCTGGAAAGCCCACATTTTTCTGAACATTTTGATATCAATAATCATTTTGGCAAAATATGGAGTTACGTCTTTGTGTCACTGAACCCTGGATTAGAGCTCTTGAAAAGTTCGCAAATCAATATGTGATGATGTGACATGCGTAGTGTCCCCTCTCCCTGCCTTGTTATTTAAAGAAATTAATAGTAAAATAGACATGTAAGCATCAGTGAAATTACCAGGTCCATGAACCTATTTATACATTTTTAGGCAAGTTTTCAAAAAATGTAAGTTACCCTATGAAATATAAAAAATCAACTTGCCATCTTGACAACTGTTATATAAATACAATATTTCAGAAAAAAAAGAATAATGGAATATATTTGTGTCTAAAAGGGGAGAAGAAAAAGGCTCAGCCCCATTCATATTAATCCTAAGTAATACACACACCAGTGTTCTTGGTCTATAGAGATCAGGGTGAACCTGGTTGTTTGTGCAGATAGGTAGTCTTAGCTTAGGTTTCCTTGTATTATACAGGTTTGACTTTTTGGTCATCCCGTTCACTCGAACACTTAAAATAATTCACTTATTTTTTTAAATAATAACGTAAGAAAACTTCTGTACAGCAATATTCTGAAGAATTTCTGGGTCAAAAGTATATGATATATTATGTATGTAAACTTGTTTTGATTCTTTGTACGTTTGTAAAATGTGAGCAAAACAAATTTCCAATATTAGACAATAAATTGAAATTGAAATTGAAATTGAATTGATCTCAAAGAAATCTTTTTTTCTTCTTTATTTTCACATTGTCTATAAGGTTGGTCCTGCAGGAGCGCAGTTTGGTCTTCTAGCCTGTCTGGTCGTCGAGGTCTTCCAGAACTGGCAGATCCTGCGCAACCCTTGCAAGGCCCTCCTGAAGCTGCTGGCCATCATCATGGTGCTCTTTGCTCTGGGTCTCCTGCCCTGGATTGACAACTTTGCCCATCTCGGTGGCTTCATCTGCGGCATCTTCCTCTCCTTCATCTTCCTGCCGTACATCTGCTTCGGGGAGTTCGACCGCAACCGCAAGCGCATCCAGATGGTGGTGTGCATCGTGCTCCTGGTTGGGTTCTTCACGCTGGGTTTCGTCCTCTTCTACATCCGCCCCATCACCGAGTGCTCCTGGTGCCAGTACCTCAACTGCGTGCCTATCACCGAAGACTTTTGTAACGATATGGACGTCAAGTTTGAAGAGACGGTTGAGGTTCAAGGAGGGGTCAAGTGATTTTTAGATTGTGATGTGCCATCGATACTGTTGTTGTCTCTTGCGGAGATGTCTGTGAATGCTTGTCAACCCAGCCAATCTGAATATCGTGATCATGAGATTGTTATGTGCCATCGATACTGTTGATATCGTCTCTTGAAGAGATGTCTTCGAACGCTGTCTCGACCAGGCATATCTGGACATCGTGATTTTGAGAATGTGATGTGCCATCGATACTGTTGATATTGTCTCTTGCAGAGATGTCTGTGAATGCTGTTTGACCCAGCCAATCTGAACATCGTGATCACGAGATTGTGATGTGTCATCAGTGTTGTCGATATCCCCTCTTAAAGAGATGTCTGTTGAGGTTGTCTTGACCCAGCCAATCTGAACATCATGATCATGAGATTCTGATGTGCCGTCAATTCTGCTGATACATGTACTTTCACTTGCAGAGATGTCTCTGAACACTGTCTTCACCTGGGGAATGTGGGTATCGTTGAAGCGTGAGATCCTTACGTGCCATCGATGCCGTCGCTTGCAGAGAACAAAAGTTGTCTTGCCACAGATCTATACATGGTGTGACCTCTTGTTAGAGGCAGAGAGTGCCATTTACCGACTTTCCATCTGATGGAAGGGAGGCATATATATCTATATCTTATATGATCAGTCCAAACGGTAATGTGGAAGCCACAGAACTGTTCTTGCAGACATCAAGGATTATATGCGTTGTCATTTCTATATGTCCCAGTGGTTGCAACTACTTAAATCACGGCACATATTGATGTACTTTGAAGATTATGTATGAAAGGAGTTTAACTCTGAAAGGCATATTTGACGAGATGGTCGTCATGACAACAGAAATTGTTAATGGAGATGGAGATTCGGTATCTAGTAAACCATTCCTTGTTAATTTTCTCATGAGAATGGTACATCAGAGGTGAACCTTTGATTGTTATGCATTATCTTCATTTTAAGTGCCTGCCGCCCTCTTGTGGTCAGTCAACTTTATCTATATCATGTGAAAACTCATACAAATTTGTACTTACATTTTCACCATTAGCCAAGTCCTAATCAACAAAGGCAAATGAAGGTCATGAATTACATCCATTTGGAGGTATTTTCCTTTCTCAAATAGTTGGTCAGTCGATCTAGAATACTGATATTTTTAAGAAGTTTCTGTATCAGCTGAATTATGTAAGGTACTACAATAGTAGTAGGAAGTGAGTAGCGTCTCATTAGAGCTCTATACTCTATACAAAAGCATATGAGAGAATGCCTGCCTGTCTCTAAGCAGATATTATATTCATAGTAGTAAGAATAATCTCTGGTATGATAGTGATAGCCCTTAGAGATATATTTCAATTTTGATAATGCTCTTCATGATATCATAAGGTTAAAGTTTCGAAAATCCTCTGAAATGCAAAGTATTCTCAACAAGTGAATCAAATTAACTTTTTCAACAACTGTCATGTCTTTTTAAAGAACAATTTTTTAATGTGTGAATCAAAATCAATGAAATATTTAGATATGAAGAAAAATAATGAGGGAAAATGTTTATGTAATGAGTAATGAGATTGGCCTAATTTATCTTTTAAAATCACTTAGAAAGCAATATTTCAAGTCAGAATTCTTAACCATTTTTAATCAAATTAGTATAAAACATCCTGTTAACATAATGTGCATGGTTAATATGTATGTTTGTCCTTCGAATAAGAGTGAATATCAGAATGAAGGAAACTTTTTAGGTCTTTTTTTTATTAATTATTTTTATAGGGTAAAATATATATGATTCATATCTTTTTCATGCATATTTTACAATTAGTTGTTCTTTTTTATTGCAAGATAGTAGATGATAACATTGAGATCCTAGAGATTTTTTTATTAAATCTTCATTTCTTTTATCTCTGCTGTCTGCACTGAATGAATCAATTTGAAATTTTATTGGATTTCATGCAAAATGTTCAATTATGAGAATAATTTTCTATTTCATACCTATGATTTTAAAACCCAACATATCCTAGCTGTATTGATGTTTACATGTTCTTATACTGCTACACTAAGCCTCTATTGAGTATAATCATCGTTTTTCTAAATGTAATCCAATTTATTACTCATTAGGCCTGTTTACATCAGACCGAAGTTGCAAAATAACCCTCTATTTTGACTAGCCCGATCGCAATTTGCGACTTCATCAGCCTGCAGTTGCAATTAGCGGGCTATTTGGTCGAGAAAATATCCAGAGAAATATTGGTCTTGTTTCCAAAATAGCGGGCTAATTTGCGCTCGTTTGTGATGAGCGTATCGGTCTGGTGAAGACGCAATTTCGAGCTTCGGGAAAATATCCAGAGTCTGAAAATAGCTGGTTATTTTGCAACTTGGGTCTGATGAGGAAAGGCCTTTTGTTGTTTCATCTTCTGCACTCTGTCTTCCACATTTCTTCTTGACCTGTCTTCTCTTCTTCTGCCCATCCTTCTATCTCTCTTTCATTTGTAGCCACATTGTCTTGTTCTTTGATAACAATTATGTTTGTAAATGTTTCATATTCCACTCCCCGCCCAGTATATGCACCATGTAGTTATACGATCCTCATGTTTTCATTGGTAGATGGATCGATTTTTATTTTTTTAAACTAAACACCGAGAGAAAATGAATTCACTCAATCTGTAATACTTATCTTATCTCTGTTAAGACTCGTTCAGATATGGGGAGGCAAAACAGCAGTGTGTTTTTTAAAAGAAGACTTAAAGTGTACTATGCTTTACTGACGTTTCTGTATCTTATAACACAGAGCTCAGTGAAGTCCTTAGTTGCGGGCAGTTGCCGGTTACTCAAACGTTTAAAAAAAAACATGGTGTTTTTTTTCCAGCAGTTTACTCTTGCATATCTGTACAAGCCTTTTCTACTATTAGATATCTACATGAATGTTTCTTATATGGTCTATTGTGCTAATAATTACGGCAAAATCGAGGGTATACACAAATGATATGTTGGTGCTGTTACATTTTACCATCGCGAGGGTCAGTGATTTTTTAATTCTATTCTTTTACAATCTCAGGTTGCATTTTTGAGCCAGAGAAGGTGATTTACATGAATTAAAGTCAATATAATTCATACATTGGTGACAAGGAGAGACTATAGATCAATTTTAATGCATACGTCAAAATGTTAGAACTGTAATATTTTTAACCGTTGTAAGAGTTTTTCTATGAAGTATACATGTATATGCATTGTTAAGATATTTATATGTTTATTGTCATATTTTGATGTATCATACTAAACATGAAACTGTGCAATTACTTTTACTTTGTAAATAAAGACCTTTCCAGCTTTTGGAAGAAAAAAATAAGTTGTTATTTCCATAATCTTTATTTCTCCGCTTCAATTGTCTATTTGACTCAATTTAGTGTAACAAAGAGATACTGTGTATGATCAAAATACTATATAAGTTTAGATAAAAAAAATTATGTCATTATTTTTTTCATAGCTTTTATAGTTTTTCTTAAAGTGGATTACATTCTGTGAGCCATTTCATTTCAAATTAAAAAAAATAAAAAGATAAGTAAGTAAGTAGGCTACTTGTATATAGGTAAGTTAGATAGATTGATGGATCGGGGAAAAGATTTATTAATCATTTCTTATTCAATAAATAAACAGCAAACTCATGAATGAAATTCAAAACAAATACAAATGATGGAGACGCAGGCGCGGATCTACGGGGGGGGGTTTAGGGGGTTTAAACCCCCCCCTTGGGCGGCCCCCCCAAAAAAAAAAAAAAAAAAAAAGGGGAAAAAAAAGAAAAAAAAGAAAAAAAGAAAGAAAAAAGAACGCACGCTGTAGAGAGAAACCCTTTCAAGTGCAAATATTGTGAGAAGATATTCAACTCATCTGGTAACTTAACCAAACACATGATAACTCTGGATATAACTGTGTATTAAACTGTTACTTGATTTAAAATGACGTTATCATCCCGGCCCCCCCCCCCCCACTCAGGTTTCGAAATGACCGCATGCGTGTTGCCAAAATGTCCGGTAAAGGGGTACTTTTCGTGCGACAAAGTCCGGCCCGAGAATTGTAAAAAAAGGGGTGTATTTGACTTTTCACCCAGAGATTTCTTTAAAAAGGGGGTGTTTTTTTTTTTTTTCTTTCATCTCTTTGGACTCCTGAGAACTTATTCCGAATTTAGGGGGGTACATTGAGCATTTTTCCTGATTTAGGGGGGTCTCCAAGAGTCCAAGGCAGGAAAAGCCCGCGAAAAGCCCGCGAAAGGGGGGTTCGGAAATGTTGGCAGTCCTCAGATAGGGGGTGCTTTCAAAAAGAGGGAACGAGCATATGCGTACCCTAAATAACACTGAGTGGGGGGGCCGGGGTTATCATGCACTGCTTTTTATGGTCTCCATTGTGTTAATAGATGCCAGGAAAACATCATTTACGGGGTTCAAATAAACACCCCCAAAAAATCGGCTCGCCGCTTCGCGGCTCGTGGACGATGCTCCGCATCGTCATTATTTTGGTCAAACCCCCCCCTTAGCAAAAAGCTAGATCCGCCCCTGAGACGCATTACTAAAGGGAGCTTTGGGACCTACCCATTTTATAATTTAAACCACAAAAAGGTGTTTTGTTCCGATGAAAGCATAGTTCTTAAAATTTGACGACACGTACATGTGCTTTTTTCTAATGGAAGAGCTCCTTGTAAATGAATAATCCTTTGAAAATCATTGTCACAATTGAACACTGAAGTGTCATCGGATCAGTGAACTCGCTAGGCCCTCATGAGGTGAATTTTCGAGGTGAGCTACATTTGTATACAATGCGTCAGCAAATCCGATAGAAAAACATCACTATCAAAACAAGTAATGACGTAACATTTCATGGGTTTAAATCCAAAGTCAAAAGATATTGGCCCGAATTTTGTCGACAAACTTTACCTATGTTTATGTGCGTTTCGATGCGCAGTTTCAGACAAAGGCGTCAAAACGCGTCATATGACGCACATAAACCTAGGATAGTTTGTTTTAATGTTTATGTTTTAATTAGAATGATCGAGAGATGCGAAGAGTAACCTTCTTTCTTGCTTTTGGAAGAGAGAGACAGAACAAATGGGTGAAATGTAGTGGTGGAAACGTACCAGAGTGAGTTATGCAATCCGTCATCGAATATAAAATAAACACGCCACTACTTAAACATATACGATGACTTCAAACTTCATGGTTTTTAACCCCAAATAAGTAAATATTTTATTACCTCTTCTTATAATGATTGAGAAGTCAAAGAGGAATTAAACCTTTCTTTCATTAGTGGGGGGGGGGGGGGGACATGTGCCTCGATCTATCATCCCCATCAACTGGTTCAAACGTATGAGAAATTAAAAATGAAAAGAGTGAGGGAGAGATTCATCTTATAGTTCATTTCTACTCAAACATAGAGCTGTATTTCACGAATAAAAATTCGATGGAAATGAATAAAAACAATACCATAGTTACGTGTAAATAAGAAGAGTTTAGAATTCACAATAACTAAAAGATAACCGGGACATTAAAAAAAAGGGAAAGGGAAAAGGAAATAATGACAGGAGGATGATACCACACCCTCCTCTATTCTATAGCCTCGATTATTCACATTTAAACAACAGGTTTTATGTAGACATGGCGGATGCCCCATTATTGTCAAGACCCATAAATTACCCACTTTGTCTATTCCTTTATGTTCATGTAGAGCATGATCGCCCCAGTGTTGAAAGGGGCTTACATGTACATGTATTGACTGCAATGTCATTTAAAGAAATAACTAAATCGTAAGATTGAGTCATAAGAAATCTTTATAAAAAAATAAAAAAATAATGACAAAAACCATCAGACAAACTAAAGAATGACACATACGTACCGTGTACAAGTTCTTGCACTTCAAGAAAGCATAACTGAAGGTGTCAGGAACGTTCAGTTTAGAAGCCTTTTTGTTTGCTTGTTAGAGTTTTTAAAAAAATTGTAAAAGTTTAAAACCACAAGAAGAGCACTGCTTGATTCTCGACGGGGTTCGATTGAGAATCAGAGCGCACAATGATTGTAAAAAATACATCTCTTCTCTTCCCATATGTCAGCAGAATAGACCTTTCTACTCATTTTGTGCGTCCTTTTTTGAACTACACGTTTCTCTCGACAAATGAAAAGCTAAACACGCATTTCAATGGAATGCCATTACACTTTTACTATGACGGTTTCGTGAAAGGTGCCAGGGGGCCGTTTCTCGAAACCGTCATAAGTCTAACTTCTTGGACATCCCTTTGAAGAGTGTGTTATTACAGAATTAACACGCGTATACTTATGGGATGTCTACGAACTTAGACTCATGACTGCTTCGGGAAACTATTCCATGTTTCTGTTTTGTTTCACCGAAGACAAATACCGAATTACATACAGCCGTGTATCAACAAGTGAAGTTTACAGCTCAATATATCAACTCGTTATATTTCGAGAAGCCGAACAAATCGATCGCTTTTAGAATATAATTATGTAGAAACGAATAATGTCTAATTGTTGGTATATAAACTACATTTTATAATCAATGTTTATTCAATTGAGAATGAAACATACGTAACGTTACAAGCCAATACAAAGAATCCCTCACATGTTTGTAATAAACATAATTAATAGGGCCTACTAGGAGAATATATTTTCACGTGAATTCATGTGATTCAAATTATTTTGGTCCTATCTAAACAATTACAAGAGTTCATTTATGAATTGGAGACAATTGATGTTAAGAAGAATTCGTGTATATTTTTGGAAGATCAGTCAATAAAGTTACACAATTTCAGGGAGTTAAAGTTAGAGTCAAAGAGATGTGCCCCTTCACACGAGCTGTTATGAATACATTTTGCTTTTTTTTTGTCCGGCTAAAGCCGATAAGTAAGCTTCTTTTCTACTTGGATTCGTTGTAATCTTAGAATATAAGTCAAGCTAAAGAATAGTCCGGTAGATGGACAATCAGAAAGGCCTTGTATTCTTTCCTTCACGGAAGATGAACCAAACAAGAATGTTCATATTAGAGGATTTGGACTTAATCTTCTTTCTAACTTTTATAAAATCAGTGTCGGCCTACGTGACCGAGTATATCCGTAATTTGTCTTGTATTGGAGTAATGGTGGTGGGGGATGACAACAACAAGTCTGTATCTTTCAATTTAATAAAGTAGTATATAGCGGGAAAAGTTTACAGGAAAAAGCAACATCAGCACTTCAGCAGCAACATCAACAAAACAAACACATTTCTGAATATAGAGGGGAAACAAATCAAGTCTACATGTATTGACTGCGATGCCATTTAGAAATAACTGAATCGTAAAAAACAAACAAACAAGATTGAGTCTTAAGAAATCTATATAAACAAATGATAATTTGTATGACAAAAACCATCAGACAAACTAAAGAATTACACATACGTACACGTGCACCGTGTACAAGCTCTTGTCATGAAATTGTATAAAAGGGAAATCCAAACTCTATATTGCACTTCAAGAAAACATAACTGAAAGTGTTAAGAACGTTCAGTTTAGAAGCTTTTTTGTTTGCTTGTTAGAGTTTTAAAAAGATTTTGTCCATACATAATGTGTGTAAACTTACCTTAAACTCTTTTTGGTCTTTTTAGAGGGGGTTATTGTTATACTCGATCAAACGTTACATTATTAGAAGATTGTGTGCATTCGTTTCTTTTCTTTGAACTGTCTTTCACGGAGGGCGGGGGTGGACTTATTATACTTTACCAAACAAAGGCGGTGAAAGTCTTGCGAGCATTAGACCGAGTAAGAAAAAAAAGGGTATCTTTTTTGTTGTTATGTAATTTTATCCTATCAGGCGGGTGTGTTTTGTTATGCATGGGCCGACACTCACTTCTGCTTGTATACTTGTGTCGCACAATTTCGTTTGATTTGATGGACACACGTATTATGTACTATCATTTGGAATGACAAGTTTTTGGGATTAAACATCTGTGATATTACAGCCAATTGTAAACTTAATGAATGAATAAACTTCTGACGGTAAGTTTCGACGAAAGCATTTGTTTTCTAATCGATGTATGCTGAATGAATAAAGAATGTCTGATGTATGATCGGTTTGTGTATGTTTTCGATAATTATGAATGAACTCAATTGCAGACTGAAGTCTGAAATGTTGTAAATTTGTAACGCTTTTATTTCTGTGAGGTTGGCAGAAGGCGGGGGGAGGCATAACTCATTTCGAAAGTGTGATTATACTGACTTCTTCGTTGGAACCTGCGTCTTTAAACGCTTTTTAAACAGAAATATGGGGCCATTTATGCTCTGGTTTATCACCATCATCATCATCATAATCATCACCGGCATAAATTTCACAACTTTTTAAGTTTCACTGCTCATACCAGATTATTGCAGCCGTATATGTCTAGAAAGAAGGGCATACATTTATATTTAGATCACTGTCAAAGTCGTAAACTTTCTAGATAATGTTTGCTTATAATCTTTAAACACTATGGGCAGGACAGTATTGCCTAAGTGTTTCCAAATAAAATTTTTAAAACATCACTTTATTGATTAAACCTGCACAGCAGGTGGTTATACTGACTTTGTTTTTGTTACTCTGTCATGTCTTTGATTTCATCAATTTGCCATCTCTTCTTCTTCTTCTTCTTCTTCTTCTTCTTCTTCTTCTGCCTCATCTTCTTCCACTTCTTCTTCTTCGTCCTCTTCTTCTTCTTCCTTCCCTTCTTCACCTTCTTCTACTTATTGTTATTATATTATTTTCTTTATAAACTCTTTATTTAATTTTTCCCCTAAATTCAGATACTATATTATGTTACTCAGTACGGGAGCCTATACAGAGTGAGTCAAAAAAAACTTTACACCTAGGAAATTACTAATAATTTAAAAAATAATTTATGAACAGTGAAGTATTATACATCATATGAAAGAGTGTTTTATCCTGAATCATTTGGTACCATTTTTGGGTGGTTTGTGTTCACGCTTGGATGAACAGGAGGTATTGTTTGCGAGAGTGCAAAAATCGAATTGCGCCAAAGTATTAAAGTGAGAGAATGAATTGAATGTATGAAATGAGATGCATTGCAGATGCTTTTTTCAGTAGCAAAGTCACACACACACACACGCACACGCACATATGAAACACACACACTAACACACCCACCCACCCACACACACGCGCACACACACAAACATATGATAATGGTGTTCATTTGGAGTAAAATACTTTATTTTTTACTTGATCTTCAAATTGTTAACGATCATCATAATTATGATGATAATGTTAATTCAAATGCTTATCATCATGGATCCTTTGAAGCTTCATTTGTGACCAGCAAGTAACTGTCCGTTCATCTACTCCTCGACATGACCTCCGTCCCTTTCGATGCACTTTCTAGCGCGATGGAGCATCTCCTGAAACACTCGACGAAGCATGCGCCTGTCTCTCCCAAGTACTTCGCTCTTAATCCTGATCCTCTCTCGTAGGTCGTTGAGGTTCGCAGGTGGGCTCTGGTACACCCGAGACTTGAGGTAACCGCAGACGAAAAAATCTAGCGGTGTTAGGTCCGGGGATCGACGTGGCCACTCCACAGGTTCGTTCAGAGCGATGATCCTGTTCCCGAAGAGTTTTCTCAACCTGGTCATCACAATCCTTGTCCTGTGAGCAGGGGCACCATCTTGTGCCCACCAAAGGTGCCTGAAAGGACCGTTTCTCTGACGCCTAAATCGTGCCAAATGATCCAGAGCCGGGACAACCTGATCATCTATCATTCTAAGATAGCGCTCCCCATTCACTGTCTGTTCAAAGAAGAAGGGTCCAAGAAGACTTCCATTTCCAAGAAGGCCGATCCAAACTGTCACATCTAAATTTGCTATGCGAGTGTGTGTGTGTGTGTGTATGTGCGAGCGTGTGCGTGTGTTTGTGTGACTTATTGAGTGTGACTCTGTGTGTGTTTTGATATGTGTGACATGATTAATACCGAAATCCCAATTGTTTTATTCAAACATCACATAAGCATTATTTGGCGCAAGTCGATTTTTGCACTCTCGCAAACAATGCCTCCTATTTATCCAAGCGTGAACACATACCACCCAAAATGGTACCAAACGATTTGGGATGAAACACTCTTTCATAAAGTGTATAATAATTTACTTTTCATAAATGATTCTTAAAATTATTAGCATTTTTCTAGGTGTAAAGTTTTTTTTGACTCACACTGTATACAAGATATGCTTTTTATTTAGGCTCCCCATATTTTACATTGTATTCCCTTGCCTGTCATATCTATATATTTCGAAACTTCGTGCATATTTCAAGTACATTATACTTGTCAAATCAATGATTTGAAATCTTTAAATTAATTTGTATTCTACGCGTATACGCTTGTAGAGAAAAAATAGAAAAAATTAATTTGTTTTTTGATGTAAATGTGGAAAAAATAAACTTCAAACTTCAACTTCAAACAAAGGAGACATAATCATTATAACAGACCAGGGCAAAACCCATTTTGGGGGTATCATGTTATCATCTAATATCATGAAGGGCAAATTGGGCACAAAGCGTCTCCTTTAATTTGAGGGCAATTGCAGCATAGGCGCCCTTTCACTTGGGGGAAATGTCGTGATGGTTTTTAACCTCAAGCTAATAAGTCGACTGGCTGAGTTCCAACAACTCGACCTGCTGTCTTTTAAATTGTTTTCTCGTCTTCCTGTTCTAAATTACCTCATCATCTCGCTAGCATCTTTAAACTGATTCGTCCACTAGCAAAAAGTTAGTCTTCTTGATGTTGAAGTCCACATTTTCCTATAGATTTCAACACTTTTTGGACATCCTTTTGAAACGTGTGTTTAACAGAATTAACACGCTTATAATTATGGGATGTATATACGAACTTATTCTCATGACGGTTTCGTGAAATGGTGCCAGGTCTATTTAATTTCACCGAAGTCAAGTACCGAATTAGAATGCAAACAAAGTGGATTAACAAGTGAAGTTTACAGTTCAATATATCAACTTGTATGTTTTATATTTCGAGAAGCCGAACAAATCGATCGCTTTTAGAATTTGATTATGTAGGAACGAATAAAGTCTAATAGTATTGGTATTATAAACTACATTTTATAATCAATGTTTATTCAATTGAGAATGAAACATACAAAACATTACAAGCCAATACAATGATTTCCTCACATTTTTGTACTAAAAATAAAAGGCCTACTATGAGAGTATATTTTCATGTGAATTCATGCGATCAAATTGCTTAGGTCCTATCTAAGCAATTAAGGGAATTTATTTATGAAGTGGAGACAACTGATTTTAAGAAGAATTCGTGTATGTTTTTTGGAAGATCAGTCTATGAGGTTACACGATATCAGGGGTTTAAAGTTAAAGGTAAAGACCAGTATTGGAAACGCCCCAATTTCAAAAAATGAAATGGTAGCTCTCATTACCAATCATGTGAAAGAATATGTTTTGACTAATACGTGATGATAACAAATTTGCCGGGAAACCGCCTACTAATTCATATATTTGGTAAATTTGTTTTTCTCATGGTCTGTGAGAGATATAGGGTAGTCCCATATACATCTTTCTGTGTATAGTGCTTGTAACTTTACGAAGAATGGGCCAAATTTCTTATCATTTTGATGATTCCAGAACCTTGCAGATGCTAGATGCTAGATGATCAACCTTTTCTGATCGATTCCACAACGTTTCTTTCACAATGCAATCGCATGACCATAACTGGTCTTTACCTTTAAAGTTGATACTCTAAGACAATCCCAAATACTGAGATAATTAATAATTGAAAGCTTTTAACCCCCATAATAACACCAAATGGTGTCCACCCGACAAAACAAGTTTAGAATAATGAATTTATTCGAGTAAACTCTACCAAAATATCTAAGTCTGAAACCCGGAAGTGCACGTAGAGTCGGGCCTCTATCCGTGACGTCACGAACGGGAGTCATGGGCTCAGTGAGAGTGAATGACAGTGATATCCCTACGTAAATGCTATCCTGTCAGAGCTTAGATTTGTTGTTGTTAAGGAGTATATTTGATGGATTTTCTGTTTTCATTTGAATGAAGAATAACGAAACAACATTTTCCAGTCGCTGATTTCTTTTTATATCCTCATATTCACCTATTTGGTAGAGATTTAAGACGAGTTTACTGCTTAGGAATTAAAGTTAAATCGTGCACTTATGAATAGGCGGATGCATTATATTGTCATCAGATGAACATGAGCAGTTTTGTAAAACGAATAGTCTAGAACTATGATAGTACTTATCATAGATGTGTGTGACTGCCTCAAAAAAGGATACAGTACCAGTTAAACATTTTATGTTGTAAAATATCAAACTTGAACGAGATCATGCAAGCGCGCTTCCTCTATAATATTTTGGCGAGTGATGCGGCTAGCTCTTGCATGGGAGTCGGGCTAACTCGCCCCGCGGGACATCTCGCCCCAGCCTTTTAGGCTGGGGCGAGATGTCCCGATATGATTAATCGATCGAGAGATACCAATGTGTATATGTTTGTGCTCATTGTGACTTAATAATGCCATTTCAAACCACAATCTGTAATGTAATTGTGTTAAATGATACTATTGAAGACAATCTATAACTTCTCTTTAGGTAAATTGACAAAAAAAATGGCATTTCGGACAATTTACTCATAGCTCGCAAATCGCATTGCCGCACGTACATTAAATGTGCGTTGTATCGACTCGGACCACTGAAATTCGAGCAGTGTGTTTGTCAGTAAATCACTGCAAAAATATCATTTTCATAATGTATGAAGGTCTATTTTTGATTCCTGGTATACATTTCGTTATTGAGAAGTCGAATGTACTACATTTTAGACGAGATGGCTGATGTTTGTTCACATTCTTTCGTCCTGGCCGTAAATTAGCAGACTACTGTTGTGCACCGCGCAGCAGCTCATCGCTCAGCTCAGTGTCCAGCTAGCAGTACAGCGCCGCCGCCGGGCGGGTCGGCGGGGGAATTCACTGACTCGGCATCCGTACCCGCTGCACTGCACTGCCCAATTTAATCGAGTGAGTAAACTAATCAAACTACAGTAAGGTCCTACATTTATCTAGATCTATATCTACTATATTATCATTATTCATTCAGAGTAGAATATCCAATTTGATTGAGTGAGTAAACTAGACCACTGTACATCTTTACTACTAGTCATTCAGGGTAGAATCTCTGATTAACATGATGATTAATGAATTGAAGGAATGGAATTTTTCTTTTTTCATAATCAGATATTCATATTTTGCTCTTAAAAGTTAAAGACTTAATATAGCTATATCTAATGTTAGGGCCTAGCACACGGGTCTAGCATAGTACTCTAAGCAGAGAAGTGAGCTGACGAATCGCCTTTTTTTTTTTGGAGGGAGCTGCCTCACAAAAATTCTACAAAAAAAGAATTATTAAAGGCGGTGGTTTCAAGTTTTTGTATATTTACGCAGCCCCCACCCCCTACCCCCCTCCCTCCTCTATACGCATCAAAATAAAAGGGGCACTTATCAGAGGTAGAAATGGGAAGAGGCACTTAAAAGAATGAATAGGGGCACTTTTCCTATGTAAAAGGGGCACTTGTCAAAGTAAAAGGGGCATTTTTCCTATGTAAAAAGGGGCACTTTTCCTATGCAAAAAGGGGCACTTTTAGGGTACTTGAAAAAGTGGGAGGTCACTTAAAAGAATGAATAGGGGCACTTTTCCTATGTAAAAGGGGCACTTGTCAAAGTAAAAGGGGCATTTTTCCTATGTAAAAAGGGGCACTTTTCCTATGCAAAAAGGGGCACTTTTAGGGTACTTGAAAAAGTGGGAGGTCACTTTAAAAAATTAATAGGGGCACTTTTCCTATGTAAAAGGGGCACTTGTCAAAGTAAAAGGGGCACCGCCTCTGGTGAAGTCTATTTGAGACCCTTGTATGTAGTGCAAGTTTGTATTCATGTATTCAAGATCTTTGGTCTTGTGGCGTAGTTACATGGGGCATGGATGGCAAAAAAAGGAAAAGAGAATATGGAAAAATAAAAACCTGAAGTTATTTTTAAAAGAGATAAATTGGTATTAAATAAATTGTATAGCACAGCAGAAAGGGACTGAGTACTCTGAGTGAGACCCATCCAATCTGTCTCGATACTCCTTAATTACCAATTTTACCATGCATGCCTGTTATACTGTCTACGATCCGTGTTCAGTTCAAAACATTGTGACAAATTGGTATTGCCTATTGGCAGATTGGTCAAAATTCTCAGTGCCAGGGCTGCAAATAAGAGTCTCAAGCCAGGTTCAATTCAATTCAATTCAGTCTTTATTTCCAATCCATTCAAACAGTAACAAAACAAAGTAATAAAAGGATATGAACAAAAAACTTAAAAGCTTAACGTAAGACATAAGAGAAACGGATATAAATATGGATTTAAAATACTGATAGTTACTACAAGAATATAAAGTAGAATAGGTATTCTATTTTATAAGATAAATGATTGGAAAAATGAATTGAAAGCTCAATGTAAACTTGTAATATTACACATTCAAACAGTAACAAAACAAAGTAATAAAAGGATATGAACAGAAAACTTAAAAGCTTAACGTAAGACATAAGAGAAACGGATATAAATATGGATTTAAAATACTGATAGTTACTACAAGAATATAAAGTAGAATAGGTATTCTATTTTATAAGATAAATGATTGGAAAAAGGTATTGAAAGCTCAATGTAAACTTGTAATATTACACATTCAAACAGTAACAAAACAAAGTAATAAAAGGATATGAACAGAAACTTAAAAGCTTAACGTAAGACATAAGAGAAACGGATATAAATATGGATTTAAAATACTGATAGTTACTACAAGAATATAAAGTAGAATAGGTATTCTATTTTATAAGATAAATGATTGGAAAAAGGTATTGAAAGCTCAATGTAAACTTGTAATATTACACATTCAAACAGTAACAAAACAAAGTAATAAAAGGATATGAACAAAAAACTTAAAAGCTTAACGTAAGACATAAGAGAAACGGATATAAATATGGATTTAAAATACTGATAGTTACTACAAGAATATAAAGTAGAATAGGTATTCTATTTTATAAGATAAATGATTGGAAAAATGAATTGAAAGCTCAATGTAAACTTGTAATATTACACATTCAAACAGTAACAAAACAAAGTAATAAAAGGATATGAACAGAAAACTTAAAAGCTTAACGTAAGACATAAGAGAAACGGATATAAATATGGATTTAAAATACTGATAGTTACTACAAGAATATAAAGTAGAATAGGTATTCTATTTTATAAGATAAATGATTGGAAAAAGGTATTGAAAGCTCAATGTAAACTTGTAATATTACACATTCAAACAGTAACAAAACAAAGTAATAAAAGGATATGAACAGAAACTTAAAAGCTTAACGTAAGACATAAGAGAAACGGATATAAATATGGATTTAAAATACTGATAGTTACTACAAGAATATAAAGTAGAATAGGTATTCTATTTTATAAGATAAATGATTGGAAAAAGGTATTGAAAGCTCAATGTAAACTTGTAATATTACACATTCAAACAGTAACAAAACAAAGTAATAAAAGGATATGAACAGAAAACTTAAAAGCTTAACGTAAGACATAAGAGAAACGGATATAAATATGGATTTAAAATACTGATAGTTACTACAAGAATATAAAGTAGAATAGGTATTCTATTTTATAAGATAAATGATTGGAAAAATGAATTGAAAGCTCAATGTAAACTTGTAATATTACACATTCAAACAGTAACAAAACAAAGTAATAAAAGGATATGAACAGAAAACTTAAAAGCTTAACGTAAGACATAAGAGAAACGGATATAAATATGGATTTAAAATACTGATAGTTACTACAAGAATATAAAGTAGAATAGGTATTCTATTTTATAAGATAAATGATTGGAAAAATGAATTGAAAGCTCAATGTAAACTTGTAATATTACACATTCAAACAGTAACAAAACAAAGTAATAAAAGGATATGAACAGAAAACTTAAAAGCTTAACGTAAGACATAAGAGAAACGGATATAAATATGGAATTAAAATACTGATAGTTACTACAAGAATATAAAGTAGAATAGGTATTCTATTTTATAAGATAAATGATTGGAAAAAGGTATTGAAAGCTCAATGTAAACTTGTAATATTACACATACGAAGATATTGCAATAATAAATAAATTGGAAAACCTGATTTTCTATACCTGTATACATTTATTTAAAATTAAAATAATCTTTAAAAAATGTTTCATATGGATTTATACAAATATTATTAAACTGATTAAAATCACTCAATTTCAGTGCAAATATTATAAAACTGAATAATTAAATCACTAAATTTCAAACTATTTAATAATTTTGTGCCTCTATGGCACAATAACTGCCATTCTTCATTGTTAAATCTCAAATGGGCAACCCATGATAAGTTCAAGGTTCAAAATATTGAATATTTGCTAATATTGCTAATATCTGCTAAAATAACTAGCATAATTAAATATTGTTAATTTATGACAATAGTTAAGTAATGTAATAGTAGTAGTTAGATCAAGACAATGCCCAACTTTGATGTCTTACATACATGTACGAATCCACATGTACATATCATAGCAAAAATAATCTTTTGTATTAATGAATAATGTCAATTAAAAGTATGTCACAGAGTTACAGTGACTGTTTGGTATGCACTCTATGTACATGTATAATACAAGTGTGTGTAATACAGGTTTAATGCCAATCAACGTTTATCTATGGTGCTTGCCCATATGTGCGAGCACAGACACTAAGAAGCTCAGGCGTGGTCATGTCTCCAGTCCTGTGGGACTCCCACGCTCTAAAAACGCGGGCTTGTAGAGTCCTCGTCAGCTGCCGTTGCCTCCTGGTGATGAGGTGTCTATTGACCAGCCTGACGGTCATGTCCACCAGCTGGGCCTCTCTGAAGAGCAGTGCTGCCAGCTGGTACGGCCCCATGCTCTTCCCGCCAGCCCTAACGGTGAGGCGATGGTTGTAGCCTTCAGCACAGTTGTTTGTTCTGATGGATCTGCCGTAGACGTTCCAAGCCCCAACAGGCCACGTACGCCCATTTATCCATGTAGTCTCTACATAGGCAAAGAGCTGGAAGATATAAGGTTAACAACAAATTAATAAATATAACTGTTATTGATGAGTATAAAATGGTTTGCCTTCAAGTAATACAATAACAAAAAATTCCAATGAAAAATTCTATGACAATTGATAATTTGTAAAATTTGAAGTTTGTTCCTCTTTTGAAATAAGTATATTAATATCAAGAGCAAATTATATCAATAACTTCAAAATATGGTCATATACATGGGGTGCTATTAGTAGATAAATTTGTTTTTGTCATCAAAATAATGAGGAAAATAATTTGAAAATATACATGTGCAGGTGAATGCCTAATATTTGTTTCTCATTTTTAATTATGTTCTCAGTGATTTAAATCGTTTCAGTTCTTATAGTGCATACATGTGTATTTTAGATAATAATTCAAGCAGCAATGAGTACCGTAAATTGTAAATATACCATGTGTAACAAATTTGTCCTTGTGTCATGTACATACAAGCATATATTGTTATTCTACAGGTTATATCGGTATGCACATTTACCTCATCAAGTGGTGGCGTACTGCTCTGTTGCCGAAGCAGTTGGAATGCTGGCACCACTTCGTTTAGGGGCAGGAATGGCAGAGCCATGACCTTCTGGAGTAGCGTCCTTGTGGCATCATCCGTTGTGTACGCTGCTGTCAGACCAACAGCCTGTACTTTCCGAAAGACAGCTTGCTTCCAGTGGAAGTTACAGCCCACCAATCGTGCCTGAAATGAAAATTGTGAAGACAAGATTTAAAGTGAGAAGAGAAAATGTATAGTGTATTACTGTAATGGAAAACATTTACATTTTTCATCCTTGAGGGAAATATGAGTTCGAAATGAAATTTCAATCTTGATTGGAATTTGTCTGCAGTAAATGCAGTAAATGCAGTAAATGCATCAAAATTATTAAGAATTGGCAATAAGATGCACTTGAATCTTGACCCTGGCAAATTTAATTGACCCGAGCTGGCAATAAACAGACTTGTTCCTGATTAGAAGATGGGTGAATGTTCACCATATGTCAAATAAATGTATACAACACAGGTATTGTATGAACATGAAAGTTTTCTTGGATCTCTGTTGCACAAAATAAAATGAAACATTTATTACACTACTTAAGCACAAAATAGTTATCTAGAAGAAGGTGGACAACATAATAAGAGAAAGAATGAAACTTTCTCTTTTATTTACAAACATATAAATAGCATAAAGAATACTACTGTAATATTATAAACAGTAAAACTTTTGAATGTAAATCTCTGTTGCATCAAACTGATATCTAAACAAAAAATGTTTATTATGCTATATTGACGGTATACGTCGGACATTATATAAACAAACAAAAAAGAGACAAACTAAAGAAGAAATCTGAGCTCTGGGGGGGGGGGGGGGGAGTCGGTGAGAAAAATATAATAATAAATACAGTACAGACTGCGTCCAATTTTCTATCTCCCCGCCACCCCCTCCCCTTCTCTCTCCCTCTCTCTGTCTATGTCCATCTTCATCTTTCATAATGTTGTCTATTCCTCCATTGGCTTGTATGCCGGGCATCATCGCTTCCTTGAGATTAATTATCATAACATATTCCTGATGTTATACTTCGGACATTATACTTTAGCGAAAAGATATGATCACTGAACCAACAGAGACTAACTAAAGAACAAAATCAGAGGTGGGGGGGGGGGGTGTGATCGGAGAGACAAATATAATACATAAATACAGTATACAGGCAACGTCCAAATAGCTACCCCCCCCCCCCTCTCACATAATTATACCTTATATTTAGTTTAGGGAACGAAATAGAGAACGAATGACTGATAATGTCGAAATGAGAAGAATATTACTGTATACAATACTTTATAAAAAATAAAACTTTTGAATGTAAATCTCTGTTGCATCAAAATAAAATGAAACGTTTATTACGTTATACTTGAGCACAAAAGAGCTATCTTGAAGAAGGTGGACAACAATATAACAGAAAGAATGAAACTTTCTCTTTTATTTACAAACATATAAATAACATCAATATCCTGATTCTGACCGCTGCACTAGCGTACTGCCTTTGTACGTATAGTAGGGGGCGACTGTGTATAGGAGGCGACGAAACAATAGGCTATGATCATCATCATCATCATCTCTTTCGTTGACGTTGAACAATACCTATACCAATCGCGCCCTTTTGATGCGACCGGTCATTCGCGGCGCCTTCTATGAGTGATTGGGTTGGCGATCACACTTTATCAGATGAGAGACAATAGACCAATCTGGACATTAGCTCCCGGATTCGAAAAGGCTAGTAGACTGTCAAATTTAAAGAAACCTGTCAGTCACTTGGCAAATTGATTGATGTATAATAGTAGCTGCCGTCGAGCAGTTCGTGCACATCCACAATGCGATAAGCATAGAATATAAAATAATCAAAGTAACAAAAAGTGTTTTATTCAGAATGGTGAAAGTATACTGTTTCAACAGTACTGTTGACTTAAAGTAGAAATTGTTTCCAGTCATTTGTGAAATGGAACTATCTGGATTCATAAAACTTACTTGTATAAGTTAATAGTTCAATTAAGATCAGTATCGTAGGTTATTAGGGGGCACCAATACCCCGTAGAATCGAGTGGAGGGTTAGAAAAGACAAACAGATTATGGGGGGAGGGGGGAGAGAATAGTTGACGTCCGGACCTTTATTTTTCCCGCAACATCTCTCCATCATCCTCGGCCCCTTAAATTTGAAATTATTTTCCGAGAAAGACTGATGCTCCATAATGATGCCGGTGCCCTATAGCTTCGCCACTGATGACGATCAAAGTTTGATATCTTGATTTTCATGGACTGTATCCTATAGTTATGAGTAATTCAGGTGTATTATACTTTGCCTTGATGATGAGAGGGATGGAGACGATGTTGATGAGAGATGCAGATGATGAGAGGGATGGAGACGATGTTGACGAGAGGGATGGAGATGATGTTTGTTGATGAGAGGGATGTTGGTGATGCAGTTGATTGGAGGGATGGAGACGATGTTGATGAGAGATGCAGATGATGAGAGGAATGGAGACGATGTTGATGATATGAGGGATGGAGATGAGAGGGGTGTTGACGATGTTGATGAGAGATGCAGATTATGAGGGATGTTGACAATGCAGATGATGAGAGGGGTGGAGACGATGTTGACGAGAGGGATGGAGATAATGTTTGTTGATAAGAGATACAGATGATGAGAGGGTTGTTAGTGATGCAGTTGATTGGAGGGATGGAGACGATGTTGAAAGGAATTAGGCACATATTGTTCAAAGGGTAATGAGAAGGGGAAGTGGCTCTTATTAAAAAGAAAAAGAAACACATGTTAAAATAAACGGGGCACTTATCAAAGACGAAAGGTGGTAATTATGAGAAGGGGAAAGGGCACTTATAAGGAAAAAGGGCATTATTAGGAAGGAAAAGGGGGAGTGTTAAAATAACGGGCATTTATAAAAGATGAAAAGAGCACTTATCAGGAGGGGAAGGGGTACTTGTCAAAGTAAATCGAGTATCTCTCAGAATAGAATAGGGTCATTTACAAGAGATGAAAAGGGGCACTCATGAGAATGAAAAGGAACTATTTTCATAGATGAAAAGGAGTAGGGGCTCTTTTTTAAATGGGGCACTTATTAAAAAGGAAAGGGGGCACATGTGAAAATATAAGGTGCGCTTATCCGAGTTAAAATGGGGGGTAGTTATTAAAAGGGGTAGGGGCGCTTATTACAAAGGAAAAGGGGCACTTGTCAAAGTAAGAGAGGCACCTCTCAGATTTGAATAGGGCAATTATCAGAGGTGAAGAGGGCACTAATCAAAAGTGAAAAGAGGCACTTCTCGTACCTGAAAAGGGGTACTTACTAGAGATTGAAAAGGGCACTTATGAGAATGGAAATTGGACACTTATTTCAAAGGAAAAAGGGAACTTGTCGAAGGAAAAGGGGCACGTGTCAAAATAAAAGGGGCACTTATCAGAGTTGAAAAGGGGAAGAGGAACTTTTAAAAAATTAATAGGGGCACTTGTCAAAGTTAAAGGGGCACTATTCATATGTAAAAAGGGGCACTTTTTACCAAGTTAAAGGGGCACTTTTCGGGTGCTTGAAAAAGTGGAAGGGCATTGTGCCCCCCGGGAGGGCCCCTCTGGCTGGTGTGCAGTACGTGTGTCGAGACAATACTGGTTGTTGACAAAGGAGCCACCCTCAATCAATCTTCCAAAATTCATAAACTCTCAGTTTTAATAATAATTTGAATACTAAGTCGATCAGTAGATTATAGAAACGCATGAAGCTTCCAGCCCAGAAAATAAGTGTGCAAATATATTTGGGGAGGGCGGGGTCAATGATAGCCTTTCCGAGCCCGAACAAAATATTAGGGGGGGGGGCTCATGATAACCGAGCCCAGCCAAAATATTGGGGGGGGGGGGGGCTCAATGATATCTGAGCCCCTCACAAATATCGGGGGGCTCCGTGATATTATCCTAGCCTTACCAAAAATAATTGGGGGTCTGATGATATCTGAGCCCCACCAAAATATGGGGAGGAGGCGGGGGACGGGGGGGGGGGGGGGGTGCTCAATGATATCAGAGTCCCGCCAAAATATTTGGGGGTCTCAATGATATCTGAGATCCACCAAATATATTTGTTTGGGTCAATGATATGCGAGTTTCGATGTCTGAGCCCCCCCCCCCCCTTCCTCCCCAAATAAATATTTATAAAATGTTTCTATTTGAATTGTAAGTCTGTAGGTTATAGGTATACATGAGTTTCATGCCTAGAATATAATGATTGGGGAGGAGGGGGTTAATGATATCCGAGCCCCGCAAAAAGTATTGGGGGCGGGCGGCTCAATGATATCTGAGCCCCACTTAAAATATTGGGGGCTCAATGGTATCTGAGCCCCTAAGGACTCATTGATATCTAAGACGCACCAAAACATTGGGGGCTCAATGATATCTATAAGCCCCGCAAACAAATTAGGGGGGGGGCGCAATGAAATCTGAGCCCCCCAATATTTTTATTGGGGGTTGTGCCCCCCCCCCAAGCCACCCCGGTTCCTAAGCCTATGCAACAGTCTATTATATAAGAACATAACTAAGCTGTAAGCATTTTCAGATCAAGTGTTGAATTGTCGTCAAGCTGAGGCGTATTGAGCCAAATATATAAAAAAAAAAATTTTTGGGGGGGGAGGTGGTGGGGGCTGCGTAATTATACAAAAACTTGAATGACTAATAGTAATAATGATGTAGCTACAGTGGTCTAGTTTACTCACTCAATCAAATTGGATATTCTACTCTGAATGACTAATGATAATATAGTAAATATAGATCTAGATGAATTTCATCTAGATGAACGTAGTTTGATTAGTTTACTCACTCGATCAAATTGGGTACGGATGCCGGGTCGCAGTTAGCCTCTTGTCGATGCCCTCGCGCTGTTGGAGTCTCTAAATTCTGACGAGCGAAGCGAGTCAGAGAAACCGAGGCGCTTTGCGCTGAGGGCCTCTTGACAAGTGATCTGAATTATATATTCATGAGACCCGATTTCCTACTGAATTATGCATGTCTAGACCGCAGCGATTGTGTGTGTGTACGCGTGTGTTCGGGATTGCCCAACTAGGCTAGTCTGCAAGCACAAACCCTAATTTGACACTTTATCAAAAAATCATTGTGCCTTGAGAGAAGCCTAGCCCAGCTATCTACTGGTACCTACTGGTTGTACCAATATAGGTCAGGAGCAGCTATAGTACGTGGCATATGGTAGTCTTATAGTGCACACTCTCTTTTACGACTGACCAGGGTTTGTGCTTGCAGACTACAACTAGGCGGCCAGTCTCGCTCTCACGGAGGGAATTCGCACAGAGCGGTAGATATTACGTCATAGTAGCTCTCTCTGATTGGATGACTTTCACCGAACTCTGCTGGGTCGGAATATTCGCCAAACAATGTAAAACATAAGAAATCCAGATCACTTGTCAAGAGGCCCTCAGCGCAAAGCGCCTCGGTTTCTCTGACTCGCTTCGCTCGTCAGAATTTAGAGACTCCAACAGCGCGAGGGCATCGACAAGAGGCTAGGTCGCAGTGAATTCCCCCGCCAACCCGGCCGGCGGTGGCGCTGTACTGCTAGCTGGACACTGAGCTGAGCGATGAGCTGCTGCGCGGTGCACAACAGTAGTCTGCTAATTTACGGCCAGGACGAAAGAATGTGAACAAACATCAGCCATCTCGTCTAAAACGTAGTACATTCGACTTCTCAATAACGAAATGTATACCAGGAATCAAAAATAGACCTTCATACATTATGAAAATGATATTTTTGCAGTGATTTACTGACAAACACACTGCTCGAATTTCAATGGTCCGAGTCGATACAACGCACATTTAATGTACGTGCGGCAATGCGATTTGCGAGCTATGAGTAAATTGTCCGAAATGCCATTTTTTTTGTCATTTTACCTAAAGAGAAGTTATAGATTGTCTTCAATAGTATCATATAACACAATACCATTGCAGATTGTGGTTGGAAATGGCATTATTAAGTCACAATGAGCACAAACATATACACATTGGTATCTCTCGATCGATTAATCATATCGGGACATCTCGCCCCAGTCTAAAAGGCTGGGGCGAGATGTCCCGCGGGGCGAGTTAGCCCGGATTCCTTGCATGAACGTTCGTGGAGCGAGCAGAATCGGGAGGTAAGACCAAGCCGCTGCTCTAGGCGCTGCTTGCTTGTGATGGAACGTACGTGCGCTAGTTATATGTTTATCGGCAATTGCAAGAGAATGAAAGCGACGTTGCCAGCTAAGAAAAACAACTAACAAAGACTTGCTCCTGCCTACCGGTGTCAGAATTGGTAGATGAAGGATGTTCAGGGCCAAGGAAGGCGAAAGACATGGGAAAAAGGAAGAAGAAACCAGTCGGGAGATCGCTGTAGTGTATGGTAATGAACTGTGCATGGGTAGACAGCTACTGTTCACTCCGTGCCTGGGCCGATTTCAACACCAAAACAAAAATTACATGGTGAAAATATCGACTAATAATAGTACATCGTTGGTATGTCATAATTTTTAAAGGGGAATTGATATTAATACTATGAAGTACTAGGGGAAGGTAAAGAATTGTACATAGAATTATGATTTATTAGACTTTTCAGCCTTTGAAACAAAAATATGCAGAAAATCGTATCACTCTGCACATGTTTGCTATGGAACATCCGGGTACGTGAATATACTCTCTCCCGGACGTGAGGTCATAAATAGTAGACCAGCGTCGTGACTGATTTTCTATGCAAAGAGAGGCGGATATTTTAGACATTTCAATTGAGGATTTCGAGTAGACAGAATTTTTTTGTGATATACTAAGTAATTGAAAAACTTAAAAATAACATATACTTGCCGTAGGTAACAAATTAAGGGACATTTATTTGCTTAGAGTATCAACTTTAAGAGTCAAAGAGAAATGCCCCGGCCTTCGCACGACCTGTTATGAATACCTTTTGCTTTTTTTTTTGTCCGACTAAAGCCGATAAGTAAGCGTCTTTTCTACTTGGATTTGTCGTAATCTTAGAATATAAGACAAGCTAAAGAATAGCCCAGTAGATGGACAATCAGAAAGGCCTTGTATTCTTTCCTTCACGGAAGATGAACCAAACAAGAATGTTCATATTAGAGGATTTGGACTTAATCTTCTTTCTAACTTTTATAAAATCAGTGTCGGCCTACGTGACCGAGTATATCCGTAATTTGTCTTGTATTGGAGTAATGGTGGTGGGGGATGACAACAACAAGTCTGTATCTTTCAATTTAATAAAGTAGTATATAGCGGGAAAAGTTTACAGGAAAAAGCAACATCAGCAGCAACATCAACAAAACAAACACATTTCTGAATATAGAGGGGAAACAAATCAAGTCTACATGACTGCGATGTCATTTAGAAATAACTAAATCGTAAAAAAAAAAAAAAACAAGATTGAGTCATAACAAAATCTATATAAACAAATGATGATCGTTATGACAAAAACCATCAGACAAACTAAAGAATTACCGTGTATAAGCTCTTGACATGAAATCCAATCTCTATTTTGATTACAAGAAATCATAACTGAAAGTGTTAGGAACGTTCAGTTTAGAAGCTTTTTTGTTTGGTTGAATGCTTGTTAGAGACTTAGAGTTTAAAAAGGACTTCGTCCATACATAATGTGTGTAAAGTTATCTTAAAATGTTTTGGTCTTTAAAGAGGGGGTTATTGTTATACATTATTAGAGTATTGCGTGAATTCGTTTCCTTTCTCCGATCTGTTTTTCACGGAGGCTGGGAGCGGACTTACCATACCTGACTAGTACTACACAAAGGCAATGAATGTCTGGCGAGCATTACTAGACCGAGTAAAAAATAAAGGGGTCTCTGTTTTGTTGTTATATAATCTTATCCTATTAGGCGAGTGTGTTTTGTTATGCATGGGCCGACACACAGTGTCACTTCTGCTTGTACACTGTCTTGTGTCGCACAGTTTCTTGTGATTTGATGGATGCATGTATTATGGACTATCATTTGGAATGACAAGTTCTTCGTTTTCTTGCCTCTTAGGGAGTAAACACCTGTGGTATTACAGCCGATTGTTAATGAACGAATGAATGAACTTCTGACGGTAAGTTTCGACGAAAGCATTTGTTTTCTAATCGATGTATGATGAATGAATAGAGAATGTCTGATGTATGATCGGTTTATGTATGTTTTCGAGATCTATGAATGAACTCAATTGCAGACTGAGGTCTGAAATGTTGTAAATTTGAAGCGCTTTTAATTCTGTGAGGTTGTCAGAAGGTGCCTATTGTAAATGAATGAATGAACATCTGACGGTAAGTTTCGACGAAAGCATTTGTTTTCTAATCGATGTATGATGGATGAATAGAGAATGTCTAAAAATATTGTAAATTAGTAACGCTTTTAATTCTGTGAGGTGGACAGAAGGGAGGGGGGCATAACTTATTTCGAAAATGTGAATAACTGACTTCATCGTTGGAACCTGCGTCTTTGAATGCTTTTTAAACAGAAATATGGCGCCATTAAAGTACAAGTCTACTCCAAAAATAACCTACTTTCAATAGAAGCAGACAAATCAGACAAACCAATCAAAAAAAATTTAGCAAAATCGGAAAACTAATAAGAAAGTTATGAATTTTTGAAAAAGTTTGTAAAACTATAGAACAATGGAAATCACTACACAAATTGCCAATTTGGTTATCAGTTTGTAACATCATGTCCTAACTATTTATCAATTGCTTTATATAGTTTAATCCCATTAATTTATCTTTTTATCCCCTGAAACTTGATTTCCCAATGCCTTTGCCCAGGTTATATGATTTGTATCATATTGCGTGCATGACATGTCACAAAATATTTTTATGAACTTTAAGGAACTGATACTATTTTCTGAATATTGTATATTTATAATTATTGATTTTTTATCTAAATAGTTTATCAAAAGTCACATTTTTCATGATTTAACTGAAAAAATACTCTATATTAGTGCATCCACACAAAAACATATTACTATTAATCTAACTTGGATGCTGGTGTGAAGAAATTAGATTATAAACATATTACTATCAATCTAACTTGGATGCTGGTGTGAAGAAATTAGATTATTAGGGGGAAATAGGAAATTTATATTATCAATATAAAGAAAACAATTAGTAGATAGTGAGGACATGACGTCACAGACTCATGAGTGAATTTCCAATTTGTCTTGTGATTTTCATTGTTCCATAGTTTTACAGATTTTTTCAAATATTCATAACTTTCTTATTACATATCCGATTTTGCTCAAACTTTTTTTGATGTTGAAGTCCACATTATCTTAGATTTTAATAAGTCTTCCGTATTATTGAGTGTATGATGTGCAAAATAATCATTTAATTCACTCTTTCTCATTTCAAATATCACAGGTATTCATGTTGGTAAAGAGAGTAGGATCCAGGATTGGCGAATTATGGAGTAGTTTCTGGTAGATCGGATATTCTCTCTAGTTTCCACACAACATGGAAAAGAAACATCCAAGAAATGATGTGTCTGGCAAAAGAAGAGCAGACGGTATGAACATCAGCATATCGAGCAGCGATACCGATATAAACATCAGCGATAACAGACATCTAATTTATGGCGACCGTAACGAAGGAAGGTCCGCCATCGCAGTCTGCAGGTTAAAGCCATCGGAGCTAATCTCCCCCGCCGAGTATACGGAGGGAAGCGACGATGTCGTCCAGGATGGGGAAGTCGATGATGAAGTATCGACAGACAGTACGATCACAAGCGCTAGCGGACTGCGGTTGAGGATGGCCAGGCAGGACGGGAAAATAAACAAACACAACGAGATTCCTCTCAACGATTTCAACAGCGAGTCGAGTTTTCAGTCGCCACCGGAAGTCGAGTCCTTCACGCCGAAAAAGAGGTTACGTTTCAAGACCGACGAACCGGAAGTGTTCTACCCGCCGCCGGCAGTGGGGTTCAAGTTCAAATCGCAAGCAAACCAGTCGACCAAACGGAGGGCGTTTCTAAACAAAGATAAAAAAGGGAGTAAACCCCGGTTTGATCACATGAAAGGAAATCGCATGTCTATTAGTTTCATTGGTAAAGGAACTCTCCTTGAACCCGATCGGGAAAATGGGCAGGTGAACGATGGCCGTGATGGTAGTGGTGTTGATGTCCATGATGATGGTGTTGATGGCCACGTTGATTCGGCAATCGTTGATGAAGGAAAGCTACCCGTAAAGAAACCATGCAAAGACAGGTTCCTAGAGAATGTCAAATCTAAGATCCGGAAAACCACCAAGAACAATAGGTTGAATAGAGTCTACTCACCTGTTCTCATTGTGAACTTGATAGACGTGAGTTAAACACCAATTTTATGTTTTCTTTCTCAAACCGCAATCAAATTAATAAGCCAGACCCTCTCCAGAAATAGCCACCCCATCAAGCCCATACGATTTATTTTGAGCCCCTTCATAAAGTTGCTAAGACCCTCTAAGTCTTTGACAAAAAAGGTTGTCGGCCTTACTGTACCCAGTGGCGGATCCAGGGGGGGGGCGGCCCCCCTCCCCCTTGAGAGAAAAAACATGTAAAAACACGTGATTTTTACCTTTTTTTTGGGGGGGTGCAAACTTTTAAATTTTCGAGGACCAAAAAAAACAAAAGTGCTCACCCCCCCCCCCCCTCCCCCCCCCCCCCCCCCCCCACTGAGCGACTTTTCGGCCGGCGCGATTTTCTATTTTTCGGGAGCAAAAAAAAATAAAAAGTTGGGCCCCCTCCCCTAAGAAATCCTGGATCCGCGCCTGACTGTAGCCGTCGGGTTTAGCCCACAGATACCTCCGAAAGAGACCTCCAAGTTTCACCCCCATCTATCGCATGCATCAGACTTTAAACAAATAAAACGCTGTGCATTATTTAAAAATACACCGAAAACTGACAGGAAAATTGGCGGAATTAGGCTGTCAGACTACTCTAAAATTATGCATCCCCCTAAAAGTTAATGTACCAAACTATTGTCAGAAGGAAGGGGGGGGGGAGCAAACACAAATTTCCATCGAGAAAGGGTCGTCATATCCCCTTAAAAGTACCCGTTGACCAAACGTTGCCCCTCCCAATGATAATTAGGACGTATAAAATTGCTTGTTATATAACTTTCAACTTAATAACTAGATAACTATTAATATGTCCGCATATGAGTTTGAATTTACATAGTGAAATCTTTATTATAGTAATTCTTTGAGATGAAATTATGTGTCAATTATTAATTTCTTGAAAAAGTTATTTCATGGTTTATAGTTTTGTGTTGCTATATCCAAAACATAAAGTTCAGGATCGTGTAAAGGAAATTTAATTTCAGTGTAACTTCTTTAATTTTCTTCTACCAAAATATAAATAACTAATATGCATACCTTAGACATAATGATGTGTAATCCGGTTTTAGACGTGTATCAATCAGATATGATTATTTACGTCTAGGGACCGACCTTTAGCGTCACCATCCGAAAGACGTGACTCAGTTTCGAATCGGGGTCCGCCTCGGCCTGAGCCAGTTTGTAGGCGAAGACAGAGAGCTGACCAATCGAACGTACCGCTAGACCAACTCACATCTCTATAATGAAACAATATTCCATGGTTTTCGTTTTTAGGCTGTTCGGAATGATGACCTCGTTGATCTGAAGAACATTCTTGACCAGAACAGCTACTTCAGTTTGAACAAACTGGATAAGAAAAACCTAGCCTTACTCCACCATGCCGCCATCCATAACCGGGATTTAATCGCAAGGGAAATATTGACGAGAGGTGCAAGTAAGTCTGCAATCATTAATTTTTGTGTGTACGTTCTCAAAGATTTGCCGCGGTTTATAATTCACATCATTTTGCCCCGGCGATTTTAATATAAAAAATATGTTTTTAAATGTTAATGCAACTTTTAAGCTCTATGGCAAGTTTGCGATCTTGTCGATATGATATTACAACTTTTACACATACATTTCCTAAATGAACCTGCATCTTCTGGGGGAGGAGTGGGGTTCAAGTGCCTTTCTGGAAAACATCAATTTTGAATCTCAGGGAAAAACACAATAGTATAGAATCTGGGCCCTGCAGTATAACAAAAAATCTTAAACTCTATTGAAAGTCCAATCTCCACGTCTTGCTGCAATTAATTTCATCTGACCACGCATTGTATATTATTGCTTGCATTTTTTACGTTAGGTCTGATTATGATACATTTATTATTCGTATTGCAAGTTCGTCAATTCTAGCACAATCTAGTACACTCATTATTGATTCGCTGCTTAAAAACGTGTACATTCACACGTTCTTTAGTTCTTTAGAAGATACTACGGACGAAAATGATAACTTGTTTGTTTCTTTGTTTTTTTTTCCGTAATCAGATAAAACATGAAATAACATACGTTATGGAATTTAAGTTTTAAAAATACGACAGATAGCCTATTACAGCTATAGGAAAGGCAGAGAACAGCAGTTCTTCCACGGGCTCCTATATATTCTGATCCCAATCTTTATTGTTGGTCATCGTATATATGCACCAAGCACCAAATTTATAACTTAACTAAAGGGTGGTTCTGTGAGTAGCACGGCAGTTTCACAACAAAGGGGGTTCTCCATTTCCGGAACTATTTCATATTTTCATAATATAATCAGGGAATGATTTTCAATCTCCCAGTGTATCCCGTAACAGGACTAGTTTACCATCTCTACGTAAACTATCAGTTTTCCTACATTGATATTATCATCTTCCTTCCACTCAGATGTCGACGTTACCGAGCTTCATGTCAGGGCGACCCCTCTTCATGCCGCTGCTCGTATGAACAGCGCCGACGTCGCCCACGTACTCCTAGCACGATGCGCCGATGTCAATAAGCGAACCACCAACGGGATGACACCGCTTCACATCAGCGCGCGGAGGGGACACATCGAAGTTACCAGGGTAACGGCTTGCATGATGACAAGATTTGCATTTCTTTGTTGGTGGTGGCGTTAAAAAGGAGTGTACGCCACTTGCTCCTACCATGCGCAACTGCTCCGCGTTATTTTCCTATACACTAACTGAATTCTTAACTTCGACCCTAACCCAAACACTTGACCTAACCCTAACCCTCAACCTATCCTAAACCCCATTTGCATGTTGCAACCCCATCCCTATACCTTTTACGAAATAAAGCCCGGCGTAATTGTCGCAGGAGCAAATGTGCGGTCATCCGCAAAAGATTTTGGTGATGGTGATGAGCGTGATGATGATGAGAAGGAGAATTATAATTATGATGAGGTGTCTTGGTCGAGTGGATATGCCACCGGACACTGGATCACAAGGTCCGTGGGTCGAGTCACGCCACGGCACTAAAATGCCTTTTGGCAAGACATTAATCTACATTTACCACACTCGACCCAGGTGAAGTTAATGGGTGCCTGGAATTAATTCCTTGAAATTCTAGAGCGCCGTAATGGCAGCCATGCTAAAGCAGGGGTAATAGCTGTGGAGCGCCAGGAGTGTCACGTTTGACAGAAATGAGCTCTATACAAGAACCCACTATTATCATGATTATTAATATTATAATTACGGTGATGTTTGTGATGATGAGGATGAGGATGAGGATGATGATGAGGATGATGATGATTGGTGGTGGTGGAGGAGCATGCAGGGCTAGGACATCTTAAAGTGACCAGGGTAAGAATTTCCGTGATGGCGAGACAGAAGATATAAATGTAATCGTTTTCTGATAGCGTTTAGGATAGATGATAATGATAGTGATGGTGATATTACTGTTGTTGCTGTTGCTGCTGTTGTAATATTGACAGTGAAGTGGCAATAATGAGGATAGTGAACAATGATGAAGATGTTGGCGGTGTTAACGATGAAAATTGTGATGATTATGATGTTTGAATAATGATAAAAGTTATGATGAATAATTATCATTGCAATCATGACATCCTGACACAACAAAGAAAGTATTTATTCTGTCCTTTACAAGATTCTACTGAGGCTAGGCAAGGCGGACGTGAGTATGTATGACAAGGACTACTGTACTCCTCTCCATTTGTCTGCAGTGAAGGGTAGCATGGGAGTTTGCAAGTTACTCGTAAGTGCATTGTTGTTACGAGACGAAACCTTAATGCAACAAGTAGGCCTATCACTTTATTCGCAATGCTTTTATTATCCATTCCTGAAATGTTTTGATTTCATTCTTTCTTCCGCCTCTGTCATTTTCGTTTGGCTATATACACACCTCTTTATCCATCTCAATCCAATAGCCATGTTAGTGTCGAGACGGATGCACCCATACATGCGAGACTGTGATCCATTGACTCACATAAGTCTAACAAGGACGTACCACACTACAAGTCGAACTGCCCCTTTATAATCCATTTTGTTGACTTCAATCTCATAAGCTTTTTGGCCTGCCAGTACATGAAAGACGGAAAATAAGCCGATTTCTAGTAGCACATCCCTTAGACTTCTCCATTTCTGTTACAGGAAAAACAAACTTTCCTATAGCTTTCACTAAATTCCTTTCTAATTTTAAAGGCACTATTTAGGTTATATATCAAAACTTGTGGGGAAAAAAAGTTTCCCAAGCCGCCGCGGCGGACCTTTGAAGACCACACTGAGATGAATATATCCGAGGGAGAAGAAAAATAAATAATTTATTTGCATAGTTATAGCTTACATATTTGTTGTCACGATATGTTACGAGCTCGTGCTCTTTCGGGTTGTAACGTCCTGAATACCCCCCCCCCCCCCCTCCCCCCCCCCCCCCACTTCGGGGTCGGAATGACCGCATGCGTGTTACCAAAATGTCCGGTAACGGGATACTTTTCGTGCGACAAAGTACGGCCCGAGAATTATTGTAAAAAAAGGGGTGTATTTTTTTCTTTCTCTCATCTCTTTGGACTCCTGAGATATTATTCCGAATTTAGGGGGGTACATTGAGCATTTTTCCGGATTTAGGGGGGTCTCCAAGGCAGGAAAACCCCGCGAAAACCCCGCGAAAGGGGGGTTCGGAAATGTTGACAGTCCTCAGATTGGGGGTGCTTTCAAAAAGAGGGAACAAGCATATGCGTACCCTAAATAACACTGAGTGGGGGGGGGGGGGAGGGCCTGAATATCACAGGCCAAAGCTTTACACATAAAATTGTATCCGATCCAATCTACAGAATATTTGGTATCGCGCATTTTCCTTGAGGTTACGAGGCGCTCCATTATCTGCTAGACAAAGTAGTATAAGGACCGCTATGATAAAAGCGCTTTAAAATGTCCAATGATGTATAATTCCTGTTGCACATGAGGCGTCATTTCGACCGAGTTATTCCTTCCGCTAATCGAGCCCATGAAGAAATTAACGCATGCGTCAACAATGCAATGCAATGTCAACACTGTTCATTCATTATCCACTGTGAGTACGCGATCATCCTCACCTGCCGCGTCAGAGGACGTGCATTAACATGACGCAACTCTGCGTCAGCAAATGACGCAATCCTACGTCAGCAAGTGGCGCATCGTCTATAATAACAGGCCTTATCAATCAATCAACCACCATACCTTCTCTAGGTCGAACATGGAGCCGACATCAGAGCCAAAGACGACGGTTGCCTGACCCCGCTGATGAAGGCGGTGATGAATGGTCATGTGGATCTGATCGACTTATTCCTAGAGAAGGGTAAGTATACCTCGGATAAAAACCTTGAGCAATACTACAAAGACACAATGTAAACAGAATACACCCTTTTACAGTTACAAGAATGCTCATGCGCTGACATTGGCGCCATTTTAATTTAGAATGGCTTTCAAAATAGCATTCGCGGGCTAAAATTGAATGCTTCACATCCCATTTAAAGGATCCAAGAGGTGGTTATTTAAATACATAGATAGAGGATGTCTTGCTGGTCCCGGCATGCAGGGGCGTTTTAAGAACCCGTTGGAGTATGGCATTCCCATTCAAAAGTTATTTCTGGAACTATTGAAGGCTGCCGAGAAATCCTCTATGACATTTTTGTTTTCGTGTTATTCTCTTTCAAAAAACGATTGAAGAGCTGATCAAAATCGAATTACAGTATCTGACTAACGTCTTTTATACCTTATCGGCATATTCGAACATTTTAGTTGTTTGTTTCCTGTTGATGTAGGTGTTTGACTGTATACGATAGCATCAGTGATTGACATGATGTTATGAATGATATTGTTCTACACAGCTCGAAACACAGGCATTCCCGTGTCAAGTTATCTGATGGACGAAGACAACGAGAGTAACACACCCTTGCATCTTGCCGTATTGAAACGGAAAACAGAGGTAACAACTACTTGAATAACTACTACATTTTGGCAGGGCCCCGTTGCACAAAACTTACCATTAATGGTAACTTTGCCATCATTGACTACCATGGAATCCTTGATTTTGATTGGCTGTTGAGCCCTGTTTCCATGGTACATGTAGTTGCCATTGATGGCAAAGTTACCATTAATACCCCCCTTCACCTACACGGATTTGTCTTACAAGTCTTTACGGATCGCACAAATTCATGGATCTTTCACGGATCCTTACGATTTGGCCACTTTTACGACCGATTTAAGAGTTGTTACGAGTTATTACGAGCTATGTACGGTTTATTACGAGTTATAACGATATACTAACGGTAGAATTCCACGATTTGTTACGAGTTTTCACGGATAACTACGAGCAAATTACGTGTTAGTAACGACCTGTTGGCGTGTTGTTACGAATAGTTAGTTACGAGTATTTACGATTCCTTCCGATCTTTACCAAAAAATAACAATTGAAAATGAAGTGTTCAATGTAGCTTTTATACCTTTCCCCCAAACGTAAAGAATACGTAAGAATACGTAAAGTATACGTATATTTTCGTAAAGTACTCGTAGCTACACGTAAAGTTGTCGCAATAACTCGTAACAATCCGTAAAGCCATCCTTACACGACCCAAATGAAATCTTAAAACAGCACGTAAGCACTCGTAATATTCCGTTAATATTCCGTAAATGGTCCGTAAATAATCCGTAAACAAATCGTTAACTAACCGAAACAAATCGTTAAAAAAATTGTTACGAGTCATTTACGGAGTCTTGCGAGCAGTTTACGGATGGTTACGTGTTGTAGCGAGCGATTTACGATACTTACGGATTGTAACGAGCTATTTACGAGTTATTTACGGACAAATAAATCCGTGGACAATCGTAAGAAGATTTTTGACATGTCAACAAATTCGCCTCTCCTTTCACGGATCCTTACGAGTGTCTGTGGGTTGTTGCGAGTTGTGACGAGCTATTTTCGGATACCAGCGAGTTATTTACGAATGCCTGCGTTTGACTACGAATTGGCGATCCGTAAGGACTCGTAAGGAAAATCCATGTATGTGAAGGGGGTATCACTTATGGTAAGTTTCATGCAACGGAGCCCAGGTGTCTGTTGGTCTATATCAGTGGTACGTACTTCATATTTTAACCTCATGACACCATCTGGCACTCTTGGCCAGTGATGTCATCCCTCAAATGGCATTCATGGTCAATGTCAATATCCCTGTTTGATATAACTGTAAAATAACGCAGGATTTACATTAAATTATCCATTTATTAACCCCACCCCAAATAAAGCACCCTCGATCCCCAAATTATAAGAAACACTTGCATTTCAAAGTAATGATACAGACAAATATAGTTATTAACATACTTTAACTTATTGTAGAATCTGTTGATTTTATTTTCTCTTGCAAATGGAACGAGATGAAAGATATTTAAAGATGCTCATAGAAATCCAAATATACATTACAAAGTTCAGTTAACAATTGTCCTTGTTTTTTCCACCGATTTTTGCAGGTAATCCAACGGCTGCTCGATGAGGGAGTCGACGTGAACGTGAGGAAAAAGAACGGCATGACTCCGATCCACATCGCGGCTATGAACGGCGCTACAACCACCGTCATGCAGCTGATCGAGAACGGAGCCGACATCGAGATGAAAGACAACGAAGGCATGACACCGCTACACAAGTGAGCATTGAATGAAAGAAACAAATTGCAAAATAATTCAAAGATGTACGGTTGTAATCAAGAAATGAAACACATGTTGACTCCGTCATAATTACTGCTTCAAACTTCTCTCACACTCCATCGATACAGCTCAAAGGCCGAAGTCACCACCGCGCAAACTTTGGCTTAATATCTCCCTAGCTTCCATATATGCTCGTGACTCGTGAAATACATGTAACATCATTTTGAGGAGAAAGTTGCTCTATGATTGTGTGAAAGATATGTTTGTACAATAAACAAAATAATCTTGACCTTGAGTTCTGGGACGCGTTGCATAAAACTTGGCAACTACCATGGTAACAGGGCTCAACAGCCAATCAAAATCAAGGTCTCCATGGTAGTTTACCATAGATGGCAAAGTTACCATCAATGGTAAGTTGTGTGCTACTGGGCCCTGGTTATGACTTGTGATAGAAAATTCACGCGGAATCAAACGAAAATTCTCAAAATGCTATTATTAGTTACTTGGATTTAAGCCATATAATGATACTTTGCAGTGGACCGAATTATTTTTCACACTTGGTTACTGTTATTTATATATTTGCATACTGTTTGTCATCAAATTCTTGAAAATAAACACAACTTCATAGTGCCCTGAGAAAACGCTATAAAAAGATAATACGAGGGAGAAAGGAATTGCATAACGTCGGTTTTATTTCTTGGTAGCTCAGTTTGCCTTTTTACAATAACTCACGGAAATGTTTGCATTGTCATTCTTTACGATCAGGGCTGCTGTGTACAACCGTGTTGAGTCCATGGCCTTTCTCATCCACGAAGGAGCCGTGATCGACGACGTGGATGATAACGGTTTCACGCCGCTGCTCTGTGCTGCCTGGAAGGGTCATACATCTGCCGGTGAGCTGCTTCTTACGCGAGGAGCTGATGTGCATGGTGGGTAATCATTCTTATATTTCACGTCAAGTTGTGACGAAGGTGATGATGGTGATGATGATGGTGATGATGATGATGGTGATGATTGTGATGGTGATGATAATGGTGATGATAATGGTGATGATAATGGTGATGATGATGATGATGGTAAAGATGATGATGATGATGGTGATGATGATTAGGATGATGATGATGATAATGATGATGATAATGATGATGATGATGATGGTGATGAAGATGATGATGGTGATGGTGATGATGATGATGATGGTGATGATGATGATGATGGTAAAGATGATGATGATGATGATGGTGATGATGATTAGGATGATGATGATGATGGTGATGATGATGATGATTGTGATGATGATTAGGATGATAATGATGATGATAATGATGATGATGATGATGATGGTGATGAAGATGATGATGGTGATGATGATGATGATGGTGATGATGATTAGGATGATGATGACGATGATGATGATGATGATGGTGATGATGATGATGGTGATGATTATGATGATGATGATGATAATGATGATAATGATGATGATAATGATGATGATGAACCTGAAATGTGGAAGTTACACCGCTTTCATCTGATGGGTATTAGTTCTCATAATTCACGTCAGGTAGTGACGAAGGTGATGATGATGATGATGATGATGATATTTATGATGGTGATGAGGATAATTATGATGGTGATGATGATGATGATGCTGAAGATGATGATGATAATGGTGATGTTGATGATGATGATGATGATGATGTTGATGATGATGATGATGCTGATGATGATGATAATATTTATGATGGTGATGATGATAATTATGATGGTGATGATGATGATGATGATGATGCTGATGATGCTGATGATGATGATGCTGATGATGATGATGATGATATTTATGATGGTGATGATGATAATGATGAACCTGAAATGTGGAAGTTACACCGCTTTCATCTGGTGGGTAATCATTCTGATAGTTCACGTCAGGTACCCATGCAAGCACATGATGACGTTAAATAATATATATCTGAAAATCGGATATCGACAGCTTTTCATCTTAAAGGGGGTGTAGCATGAAAAATACTGGTTAACCACCATCTACGACTTCTTTTGGACAAGTGCACGTTAACGAATTTCTCCTCACGCTTCGGTTTCGCGTATGTTGCACGCACGTGAATATTGGAGTCGCATCGTCCGTAGTCGGATTATACCCGATTGGCCCCGAGTAAGGCCATGGGAAAGACACGTAGTATCGTCATGCTACACCCCCTTTAAAGGAAATATTTCACACTTTGCTTTGATTTTTCATCTCATACAAAGATGTATGCATGCATAATTCTCTCTTTATTTCCATGCAGTCTTTGACGTTCATCACAAGTCTCCCTTGCACTGGGCAGCAGAGATGGACCACCTTAGCTTTCTGCAGTTAATCCTCAAACATGGAGGATACAGCCTGCGGAACGAAACCGATGAAAACGACCAAACGACCCTTCACTATGCCGCTGAATCAGGCAACGTAGATGTAAGTTCTAAGATAGCTTTATAAGCGTATCCGGACACATATCCTCTGGACAACCACCCCTAGACCCCTTTATAAGAGATTGATATCCATAGCAATTTTGATGCGTTCTAAATTTTGTTGAAAGGTAATATTGTGCCGTTACTGTTTTGTCTCAGCCAGAGTTATGATTTTTTTTAACGTATACATTTTTTTCAGTCAAAGGTTGAAACCTAATCAGCATTTTCGTTTAATGAAGTCGATAATGATGACCTTAAACAGATCAACATATCGACTCTCGTGATTATCGAAAGTTAACGAAGTAACCCGTCAGTAGAAAATCTAAATTCGTTTTTTTTGGCACTGATATTTCGATTTAGAATGCTTAATCCATGAAGTCCGTTTTTTTTTTTGTATCATGCCTCTCCTTTGTTTTTCAAATTTAAACATTGGTTTCTTCTGTTATAGCGTGGCAACAAAGAGTATTTGATAGCGATGCAAAAAAAATCTATGAACGCTGACATTTTTCATTTATGTTACCATGCTTTCAGATGATTAAGCTGTTGATCAAGTATGAAGCTGAAGGCGATGTTCGTGATGTCCTCTGCAAAACACCGGTACACATCGCAGCTCAGTAAGTTCCGTTCCTCTACGATACTGTGTGTTTAGTAGGGCATACATACCAATGGGCGGTCGAATGACTGATGCGTATGACAAGCATTAAGTGCCGTAATTTTTGATCTTGTTGGATTGATCTGTATGGCGTTGAAGGCTTGCCATAGAGGCGCGCAAAGATGCGCGGTGGACATCACGCATCTAGTACAAAATAAGATCGACATTTCCCCGATCTTCACTCAGGTGTAAAACCGTCCCTTCCTGAAGTTGTCTCTTCTATATCGCCTTCTTGTCCACCACAAGTATACCCTTTTCGTCGGGGAAGTATTCCCACTTTACCCTTCAAAATTGTTCGTTGATTATACGAGTTCCGATTTGTATTTTTGTTCATTCACCCGATTGTATTAAATTAAGACATGACTCGTGGACAAACAGTTCCCTTGTTCCCAGAATCCGTCATTTGAAACACTTGCCCAAAAGTCCTGTCCAGTTAATAATAATTACGCATTTATGTCTACTCTCCTTTTGGAAAGATATAGACCGTCACTCAATCAAGTAATCAATCAATCAATCAATGCATCTTCCCTACCGTACCAATATAAAGAGAATGTTCATAGACTACCACTGTTTCGACCTAGATGCACAGCCTGTCTTTGAATAAAGTAAAAACACTCTTCTTCCCTTTTACACTATATTGTTCTCCCCTCCAGGGCGGGGTTCGTGGACTGCGTTGAGCAGCTTTTAGGCCACACCCCGATGCTGCTAAATGAAGATGACTGCGATGGAATGACACCGCTACTAACAAGCTGCTTCTACGGTCGCCATGAAATGGTCCGAAAACTACTCAAGATGGGTGCTGACATCACCAATGTGTAAAAATCACTTAAATCTTTTCCAATATGTCTAATAACAGACAGTAATTCTGTTGATGGGTACCAGTGCTACCTTTGTGGAACGTTTGTGCCAGTTTGTAAGCACATATTTTCACGCCTTTATCTAACTTGTGCAACGAAAAAGTTCTAAAAGTTCGTTAATGGAGAACAGCATAATTGAACGATACCGTCGAGCTTCTGTGCGTAAAGTGAACGTGGTAAATCCGGGTTATGGGGAAAGAAGCTATGGATAGAAGTATAGATTGAATGTTATCATTTCAGAGACTGCAAGTGTTCTCCTCCTTAAAAAAATGATAAATGGTTTGAAACCGACCATGTCTAATTGCCGCTGCTTTGGCTTAGATAATAAATATCTCCCACAACATTAGCTTCACAAAGTCACCATTTGTGACTGACGATTCATGATTGATGCGTTGAATGACAATGTGTGATGATATGACGGACAATCATTTAATCTGAAGCTATTACATTAAGGAGCTAAAAGCACAAACTGAACTTGAAATATTTCGCGTAAGCAATATAGGAATCAATATCATGATCTTTAACATCAAATGTTTTTAAAAGAGCAATGTTGTTTGTTGCTTCTCTTCTCTTCACAGGAATGACGAGAATCGGACGGCCTTGATGCTGGCGGCAATGAACGACCACGTTGAAACAATGAGTATCCTCATCGAAAACAGTTGTGACATCCACGCCATTGACAAAGAAAGGGTAAGCGACGTCATGATCACGATCTCGAGATCAGACGAAATTTGCATTTAGGCGGGATATATAGGAAAAGCGGCTGGCTAGCGCGTTTTGCTCCTATCCAATATTATTGAACCCCCCTCCCCCGATTAAATATGCCACGCAAACCTACAGCGTTCTCATGATGTTCACACAACAATATAACATTCAAACCTTTTTAACAGGACATTTTTGTTTTCCGTCTAGAGACCCATTTGGGTTCCTTGGGTGTTGAACGGTGTACCATCCACTGCATCCTTAAAACACCTTCATCATTATGAAGAACAGCCATTAGGATAATTTCTTTGGCATTGTACTCTACAGTGGCGTAGCGTGCATGAGTCGAAATATTGAAGGGGAACTAGAACGATTGGGGGGGGGGGAGGCTCCTGTCTTACTTAGAAAATTGAAATGCGAGGCTACAGATTGATAATAGGTGCATACGCTGGTACATGCATGCGTTGTCTTTTCTCACCCTTTCCCTTTCCTATCTTTCCCCCTTTTCTCTCTTCTTCTTCTTTCCTTCTTTCTTCCTCCTTTTGTTTATACCATTCAAATGGGGAGGGGGGAGGTGCCCCTGTAGCTCCGGGTCTATGCAAAAATGATCTCTACAACGCCAGTAGCCTGCGATCGTTGCCAAAGGCCTATATTTGCATCCTTTCAACCTGTTAAATAACCTTCGATCATGTGTTTATGCAGCAGTCACAAAGGTTCGTACGAACGATTATTTCGTACAAATCTCCCTGTTTTTCCATTGTCTTCCCGAATTTCCATTGTCTGAAAATCGTTCGTACGGCGTTCGTAGCAGTTCGTAATGGCATTTGTGACCGAGGCTTTTCTTGTGGTGGATGATATTATTTCTGACCATAACCACACAGATAAAATCGAAACATTAACACATGTCAATACTTTCCACAGAACAACGCTCTTCACGTGTGTTGTGACGCGGGCCACATCGCAGCGGCCAACCTGCTGATCCGGGCTGGCGCTGACCAGTCGGCATCGAACAACGACGGTTTCACTCCACTAGAACTGGCTATCGAGAAAGAACAGGGCGAGATTGCCGCCGCCATAATCAAGAGCAAAGAGTAAGTTTAATAGCAGCCCAGTTTTTACACACATTCGTCTTACGTGTTTGTTGAGCGTCCGGACACACAATCCTCATCATAATTCTATCATGAATATGATCGAATGGTAATTTCAATTTATGAAGTTAAGATAGACATCTTATGTATGTATCCTTCATTTTGTACATTTGCTTATAATAATGCTTTGGGAAATGTTAATAAAGACTTAATTTGAAATTATTTAGGTTTATGACACACATACACACACAATTAATTCATCTACTGCATGATTTAGTTTATAATTTTACGTCATCATTGTCAAGTGACAACAACAAAAATTCACACAAGGCGTCATTTCCTGACGGAGGGTTGCGTCAGCCGGCGTCATGTCAGAGTGGCATATATTGAAGATGTGAATACAAAAATAAGTAAGGCAACATTCTGTTGAGTTACCTCTCATACACTCATGCTTTCAAAGCCTTGATTGGCGTAAGAAATGATGCAGTCGTATTGACGCACAGTGTGCTACACGCCCACGATGTTTACATTTCAAATATATTTAATATAATAATGAACACTTCTTGTCTCCCTAGCTGGAGAATCGCCATGCAGAGCAGGGACGAAATGATGACCTCGCCCATGAAGGCCCTCATCGAAAAGCTACCCGACGTCGCAATGCTCGTCATGGACCGATGCGTTCACAAGTCAAACAAGAATACGCAAAGTTCATCTAATTATGTGAGCATGTGCAGTTTATTAAAAATACCAAAGATTATACCGACGCGAGAACTTGCAACCAGGTCCATGTTGCAATTGAACGTCTAGCACAGGGCTTTTCAAAGTCCGGACCGCGGGGCATGCATATAGCTCCGTCTAGTCTCATTTGACGCCCCCTAACGTCAGAGTCCTGCAGCCTATAAACATGTTAGCCTATGGACTTTTACACAAAAAAAAATCGTTGAAAATTCATTTTTTGTTTAAACGAAAAGCACATCCACCCCGACATACGTTGACACTAGCTCTTTCACTGGAACCCTCATGTCCCGTTGACTTTTGAAACTTTTGAAACTTTTGAAAGTAATTTGATCAAAATAGGTCGCAAGCTCGCCATTGCATATATAACGCGTGTGTAACAAGTCGAACTTTGGACGCAATTTACCACGCGATTGTAAGATTATAGGTCAAGCACACGAAGGATAAGAAGCATGAATTATCATAGATCAGTTCTGCTTGGTTCATTATGTCCACTTCAGCCAACCACCACCGTAATTTTTCCATTTAGTATAGGCAAACATTTTTCCGAGGTAAGCAAAAACATGAATATTTATGACACACCATGGACTATTCGATTATTAACAGAGGGGTGCAATTGTGCACCACATCAAACTCCCCTACTTTCAGTCAAGTATTTCATTGTAGTATGTAGTTTGGTAGGTTTATTTTACTAACTGTTTAATTATCAGATATCAATGATAGTTTAAAGATATGGAAAAGGTTCTTGTATTTTATATATAGCAAAGCAATTTCACATACAAAATCACTATCACGTGTCGTCTGATCCGCCGAGTGCCGTCTGCTATATACGTTCTATAGACGGCGAACTAGCTACGTTTGTGCTGGCGAAAATGAGACAACCGGAGCAATATGTCAGTCCGGACCGCCCGAGTTACCAAGGGGCGTACCCCCTCCCTCAGCTGAGAGAGTACCAAAATAAACCGGTCTTTCGGGGCGGGGGTTAAACTGTAAAAAATCTACTTAAATCAGATATAGATCTAAAAGTTTAAAACAAGCCACATCTTTTTCAGTATACAAGTGCCATTACTGTAATTTTAGGAGTAGATTATCTGAACATTTACATCAATGTCTTTTTCTTTCAATTACTCAATCGGTGCCAACGTTTAATGGTTTAAGTAGCTTACTGCCGGTAAAAACAGAACCACTTTCCCCTCTGATAAACCCTACATGCACACCAAAACTTTCACTTTTGACTGTCTTAACGCTTGAAATTAAGGTAAGTGTAAAGACACCATAGCGCCCAAAAGGGGGATGAAATGGTTACCGTTAGATTTCAAAAAATCTGTTTTCTTTCTCTGCGCATATAGGTGAAATACGAGTATCAGTACATTGACCCGGGTCCAGACGACCAATCAACGAAAGTAAACGATTATCGATACTTTGCTGTGAGGGTGAGTCATGTTTCTATTTGAAGAGTTTAATTCCAAAAGGAGCTAAATCCACTTTTGATGAAATTTGAGCTATTGATATCAGAACATTGTTTAACTTCAGAGCCCGTCTTTCAACAAAAGTATTGACCCAAATTTCGCGAACAATTATGAAAAAAATGCACCTTCTAATATCACTTTTCCATCGACGCCTGTACAAAATCTGGTAAACAAATTTATTTTTTTCTCTGAAGTTACAAAAAAAGATTTAGCTCCTTTTGGAATTAAGCTCTTCATTTGTCAACCATACGTCTCATGACAAAATAATATGACATTGTAAACTCGAGTTTTTACTTCGATCCGAAAGGAATATTCAACGAGTTTGATTTGGATAGTAATGATCAGCTTTGTATTTGAGGTTGTGTAAGATCATTAAAATGTGGAAAAAGCATTATGCCTAAGCACTGAAAGCCTTTCAGTCGAGTTTTTACTCGTTGATAAAAAGGAGGGTAACACTTTGTTTTCGAACGGAATAATGAATGATTTGGAAAGTAGTGATCAGCTAATTTAAATCACTGTTTTTGAGGTTGTATTGGTCATTCAAATGTGAAAAAGGCATTATGCCTTAGCATATTACGGCTTTGAGTAAAGGAATTACTCATTTACTGGTATTATCACAAGGAATGTTAGATTTTGTTTCCAAACAGAATATTCAACGACTTTGATTTGGAATGTATAATTATCAGCTATCTAAAAACTTCGTTTATTCGAGTTTTGTTCGGTCGTTCCAATATAAAACGGCTTTGAGCGAAGGGTTTATTTATTTACTGATTGATCAAAAGGAGATTAAAAAGTCTTTTACTGATTCTCCCATGATTTCATTCATAACTTAACAAATGGCCCTTATCAATGATGGACAAGAAATTGGCTACCATACATTAGCATGGGCCTTTCTACTTCCCCGCCCGTTGGTTATCATTTAACATTAGGGACTTTTAGATTCGCACCAAGACAATGTGGATTGCTACGATCAACGTCCTTTTAATGCACTGCCTTGAATGGACGTCACACGTATCAGTCCACGTGAATCTAAAAGTCCCTATTAAAAGTTTGTCTGCACCTTTATGGACATTGTTTATTTTGAGTGATACATGATTGTATTATAATGTTTTTGCTTTCTAGACAATGTGCCTATACGGACGAGAGAAACTTTTGGCTCACGAGCTTTCCCAGAGTATCCTCAAGAGAAAATGGTAAAACACATACTGTACTTCTTCCGAACCAAGGGGTTCTCAAATAAAATTTGTCAGCCGCGCCAGAGATATCCTGCGGTGCGGTATAGATATGGACGGCCTGCGCCTTTTTTTTCTTCCTAAACTAGCCATCCTACCGTTGCATTTGATTGGCTCAATAGGAACTTATACGTCATGCGCTAGTCATGAATATTCATGATACGCACGCACACAGAATATGATGCGATAATTTATCAAATAATGAAATTTCATACAAAAATTACAAGTGCAAAGCTATGTTTACTTAAAATAAATGACATTGCGAGAAAATAGGGAGGCTTACCGTAAACGAATGACTACCCAGGTCGTAACTTGTCCATAATCATTGCGACATACTGGTTAGTCCAGAATGTGGCCGATTATTTTGTGATCTCCACCAGCGCAAATATTCATATATTCAAATATTAAAATGCAGCGCTAGGATGGCTAGGTTAAGAAAAAAAGACGCGGACGGCCTATGCGTCCCAGAAGAAGAACAAATCCGAAAAGAAACAGCGATTGTGGATTTTGGGCATGCCATTATAAAACATTGTTGCTCAGTGGGAGCCGGTGGTGAAATAAGACGGGAGCAGTGAGTCGCTCGATGAATGATCCGGACTTTGATGGAGAAATGCATCAGAGTTACAGTGAGTCGAACTCGTTGATGAAAATGACGAACTACGGTGAGTCGAGCTCGTGTAAGAAAAGAGCTACCGGAACGAAGAAACTGGCAGCTCCCAGCGGAGAGTCAGGCGCCATGTCGGTGCTGACTATAACGTTCCACTGGGAGACTGCAGCCCGATGAACACGGCAGAGAAAGAGTTGACGTGCCGTAGAAGACGAAATAGGCACAGTAGAATGAAGCCTGGAGAGGAAATTATGGAGACGTCGTGACTCGACCAAGGTGAAAGCGGGAGAGGAGAAAAACCTCGTGGAGTTGAAAATACGCGGGTGAACGGGTGCGCGGAACCACGGTGCGTGATTGAAGGAAAATACACACGTGGTCCGAATAATGCATATAAAATAAGTAGCGTGATGGAAAAAAGATGGAAAAATACTGTAAACATGAATGTACGGTAAAAGTAGGGCGAATGTAAGAGCCGCTACACATGGACTAACGTAGTCAATGTATAATTTTAAAGCATTTTCTTTCCGCTATATGAAAAACATGAGATCGTATTTACGGCTCATAATTTGTTCACAATATACGTTTGTTTTCGGTCTTCCTTTTTTTTCTGGTTCTAAATGAATAGGGGGGGGGGGGGGGGGTGACACATTTTCAAAATGCCCCCCCCCCCTCCTTCCCACATAAATGTGATGTTCCACGTCTTACCTTATACTATCATTATGATGTATGATGGGCTATTTGCGAGCAAACAGAGCGAGCAAGCAAAAAAGTTGAGACACTTTTAATCGTATCATTAGTATTGTATTGTGCAGGGGCGTAAGCAGGGGGGGGGGGGGAGGGGGTTGGGGGTTAAACCCCCCCCTTTGGTATTTTTATGTTTGTAAACCCCCCTAAAAAAACCTAAAACGCCCCCTTTGGTTTTTTTTCTTTTTTTATCTTAAATTATAACCCCCCCCCCTTACTAAGTAAAATGTCAAAATTTCATATTTCGAGACCAAAAAAAAAAAAAAAACGTCCGCTTACCCCCCCCCCCCCCCCCCCTCCCCCCCTCCCCCCCCCCCCCCCCCACTGAGCGGCTTTTCGGCCGGCGCGATTTTCAAATTTTCGGGAGCAAAATATTTTGGGCCCGATTATAAAAACCCTTCCCTTGAAAAAATCCTGCGTACGCCCCTGGTATTGTGTATTCACTTTTAGAATAATGCTACGGTCACAAAGGTTCGTACTGTTTTTCATTGTCTTCCCGAATTTCCATTGTCTGAAAAGTTCGTAATAAATTATGGCATTTGTGACCGAGGCTTGATAAGTAACTAAACACTGCATTTGTTTTTATTTTGTCAATGTCTTGGAATTGTAGCAGGCTCAAATCGTCTAGGGTGCCGAATGTGGCCCGTGGGTTCCTGCAAAGCACTTGATTTTAGAGCATGGGTTATATCGGCATGGTGACACAATTCGTTTATAGCCATTGTAAGCCCCATTGAACTACTTATAGCTCCTTGCGCCCTCTATAAAGCAAACAATGCCTAAGCTTTACCCGTTGGTCCCCCATGATCCCCTTTTTCTTATGTTAATTGTGAGCTGATTTGAAGAGATAAACACCTGTCAGTGAACTTGTAGGGAGGTCTAATCCCCCTGGCCAAACTAGTACAGACGGGCTTTAAAAGAAGCTCTTGATGTAGAGCATGTAGTTTCTTTAAGAGTGAACCGAACTATAAACTCTCCTTCTCCACAGGAATCGGTTTGGACAACTGTTCTACTACCTGGACCTTTTCTTCTACGTCTTGTTTTTGGCCTCGATGACCCTGTACACGACCACGTATCCACATTGGGCAGACAATTACAGATCTACACCTCTATCAGCCTCTACCATAGCGCCAACAGGAGTATCGTCGACCATGAAGGTTCCACCAGGGGCACCATGGTCACCGGGGTCAACATCAACACCTGATACATCTGGACAGCTTGATACTTGCCCCTACTTCAATCTAACAGATTTCCCCTTCCTCGAGGAGCACTTCTACTACTATGCTCCCGTAAGATATCTGCCGGTCATGCTGGCTATAGTTTGCTTTCAAAACATGATCTATTTTCTCTTTTAAATCGTTTAACAATGTTAAATCTGATATGCATGGCCCTACGTGTTATCAGTGTCTGTAATATAGTGTAATGTTGAAGCCCTACACAAATTGCTCTTTAAAATAATCATGAAGGTCCTAAAAATCTTTGAGTTACTGCCAGTGACAGTACATGGTTCTAGGACACCTACCCCCCTTGACATCCAACCCCGGATAACCACCCAGTCAACTATCCCCTAGGGCAACCACCCTCTAGGATGACTACCCCCCGGGACAACTAGCCCCCGGACAACTAACCCCGGACAACTACCCCCAGACAACTACCCCAAGACAACTACCGCCTAGGATAGTTGTCCGGGGTTAGTCGTCATAGAGAATGGTTGTCGTAGGGGGTAGTTGTCCGGGGCTTAGTTGTCCGGAGGGTAGTTGTCCTAGGGGGTAGTTGTTCGGGGGCAGTTGTCGTGGGGGGTAGTCATCCTAGAGGGTGGTTGTCTTAGGGGTTGGTTGTCCTAGGGGGTATTTGTCCTAGGGGGTAGTTGACTAGGGTGGTAATCCGGGGGGTGGATGTCCAGGGGGTAGGTGTCCGGATACGACAATAAAACGCGACCTCAAACACGTAATTTAACGAGCGATATAATGTGCAGTACGTACTAAGTAAGCTTATAAGTGCGCTTGCAATACGGATTTTCCTATGTTGATGGTCAGGCCCTAAATCTAAGCCTAAATTGTAATGTCTAAAACTCCTCACAAGTGTGAATAGGAGAGATAGAGGTGGGTGTTGTAGTCTAGTGGATATGTCTCCGGACTATTAACGAACAAGGTATAGTGAGGTTCGAATTCCTGTTTGGGCACTAACCGTCCCTTGGCAATGCATTCATTTACATTTGCCACACTCGACACAGGGGTAGGTAGTGGGTAACTTGTAGGAGTTTTTCCCTGGCTGCACTGAGCGCTGCGTTTGTCGGAACTACAACCGGGGTTATAATATTCAGAGAGCGCACCGATCGAGAGACGTCATACTATTCGGTGATATCCGCTACAAGAGCGGAATATTATTATAATGTTTTTTTTTTGGGGGGGGGGGGATGTAGTGTAATTGTCCTGGGACAGGTTATGAGAACGGTTGACTTATTTTCTTGTAGACTACAAGATGTTATGAAAAATACTTTTGTTTTTTTTGTCTGCAGACCGATTCGTTCTACTTCGTAGACACCACTCCTGTGATCATATCTTACATCGTGTTGACTTACTGCATAACCGTTGTAATAGGAGAACTTGGCGAGATCTACGTAGTGGTATGTCTCATTCTTAATTATATCAGACCTAGGATTATATGCATATAGACACTGTTACTCATAAAGTTGGAATGTTTTTAACCTATTTTTATGAAGTGATTGTGACTTATTCTTGATGGATAAAGTTAATATCTTTTCAGAACTTTATTTATCAATCTAAAGTGTATGAAGATTGATCAATAAAGTTCTGAAAACAATCATCATATAAGAATTATTGTCGCAATAATTTAATAAAAAGAAGTAAACACTATTAATTGTTCCGACTTTTTTGGGCAACATAATACGTAGGTATTTCTGTTTCTGTATTTTTGTTGTAAAAATTCTGACTATTTCTATTCAAATGTATAGGTTGTACAGGTAATTTGATGATTGTTTTTCTTCTCCAGCTCATCCGATGAGCTAGTACCACTAAATAGAAAATTATATTTGGGTATTTAGTTCCTTTCTATCATTATAACAACTTATGTAAATTCATGCAAAGTTTCGCAAGGATTGTTTCTTCAACTGCATACTCATTGTTTGTTGTTTGTTTGTATTTTTTTTCTTCATTATCTCATCCGAGAGCTACATGTAGCTATTACACAACCAATGGAAAATTCCTATTTTATTTTGGAATTAAGTTCCTTTAAAGGAGTGTAGCAACCTTAATATGTAAAATAATGCAAGTTTCCCAACAATTGCTTTTCTTCTGTAGTTTCCACCCTTCCCCCTTCGTGTTTATGATAATAGTGAGATCTCGAAGAGCGCTCATATCTTGTAAATATATGCTACTCCTGGTGCTCCTTTATCGTCAGTATGTTTTCTCACCGTGCATGTAATCATAAACACAGAAGCGTTCCTCCCATTCCCTTGCTCTACCTCGGACAGTTTTCGTGCGTTCTCCTCTCGTTTTTTATATTTTCGATGTCTTATTTCGATTTCCTTTTTTAAAGCGGTTGAAGTATTTCACGGACGTCACAAACGCGATAGACTGGTTGAATCTGCTGACCGCCACTGTCTTCGTGTACCCGCCAGGGAAGGTCCTATGCTCCTATAACTGGATAGCTGGAGTTATCGCCATTTTCTTCTCATGGATCAAGTTCATATTGTACTTCAAAGGGTAGGTGTTACGACTGTTTAATAGTGGTGTTGCTTGAGGTCGCCCCTTAAGGGAGTGCTTGAATAATTGGGGGCACTTATCTTTAAGGCCGTGTAGCCGTGTGACAAATACTGGTTAACGCCATTTACGCCTTCTTTTGGACAACTGCACGTACACGAATGGACTCGATTAACGATAGTCAGCGACTTAATCTCTACATGGTCAACGTTCGCGAAAGACACCGAAGTTCTCCTCACGCTTCAGTTTCGCGTATGTTGCACTCACCTATATGCTGCGGTCGCGTCGTCCGTAGTCGTATTATACTCGATTGGCCCCGAGTCAGTTCACGAGAAAGACACGTAGTCTAATACCCCATTCACAGTGGTTTTGAAATTTGTAGCGGCGTTGTAGCGGAGCGGCGACACCGCCATAACACCGCTACAAATGCATTCACAGTAGAAAAGTTATCCCGCTGCAGCAGCGGGATAAATATCATGTACCCATTCACGCTGCAGCGGGTGATTTTTATTACCTCCGTAACAAACACGTGTATGCATGGCTCATGACCCGCGAGTGACCCCGATATGACCGGAAATACTTCAGCGCGGGGTTTTCGATTGCTTGAAATTGCGCGCGCTAGCTGTACTTTCTTAAAATACTAGCATTTTTATTGCTTCCAGTCAGAATATTTTAATTTTTTGAAGTGTGAAATATTTTTATTTGGATAATTATAATATCTACATAATAATAAAATCAATTTGAATCCACTGGTTACTTTATTTCTATTTCACTTTATGTTCCCCATTGCTGGAGAAAAGAGGTCAGTGATAGGTAAGTAAACAAATCACACGTGTTTGTCGCGGTGTTATAGCGGAGAGCCTTCACACTGAGTAAACACCGCGACAGCAGCGGGACTGTCCCGCTGCTGTAGCTAGGCGAACCTAGCGATAGTTTGTCGCGGCGTTATCGCGAGGCGGTGTTATCCCGCGATAGTTTATAACGGGTCCGAGCCTTCACACTGAAGACAACACCGCGACAGCAGCGGGACAGTCCCGCTGCTGTCGCGGTGTTTGAGGCCACTGTGAATGGGGTATAAGGCTCGTTCAGATATGACGCGGTAAATCACCGCAAAACAGCCGCGGTGTTTTGTTTTACTTTTTTTTTTTTTTTTTAATTATGTGTTTATTAAGAAATCAAATCATAACATATACAAACTCCCCCCCCAAAAAAAAATGCTTGTGTTTTGTTTTACTTGTAAATGAATGGCAACTGCGTGCAACAAAGGTCCTATGCATATTCAATAAGCTCTGTGTTATAAGATAGGAAATGTGAAGCGTGTTACACTTTACGCCTGCCGTCATCATAACAAAAATCCGCCACGGTTTACCGCTGCATATTTGAACTAGGCTTTAGAATGCCCAAGGCAATTTGCGATTGATTGCAACTCTTTGTGTTACGGGTGGTGTCTGGTCCGAGAACACCTAACCCTATACTCTTCTCGAAGGCGGATCTGGGGGGGGGGGGGGTTGACCCAGTGGCGGATCCAGGATTTCCGAAAATCGCTCATCAAATCATTTTGCTCCCCGACATTTTAAAATCGCGCCGACAAATATTTCGCTCAGTAGAGGGTGGGGTGGGGGGAGGGGTGTAGCGAGTATTAACACAAAATTGTTTAAACTGCCGTACCCCACCCCCCCCCCCGTAGATCCGCCCCTGCCTCTGCTTTTTAAATCATAGTACAGTTGATTAATATCTGTAACATTTTCTCCTCATTGTTCAGTTTCAAGACCACTGGGCTGTATGTACTTATGTTCATGGAAACTCTGTCTTCCCTGCTAAAGGTATGTAATCTATCTCGTTTACAATCAAATTACTTTGACTCATTCGATACATGTTTTTCTTACAACACACCTCTATGTGTCACCGTTTCATAATTATGCTAAAGCTGTATTGAGAAGGTTAAATATCGCCTACACACATTAAGAGAACGAGACTTAGTAATGTTGATGATGATTTCTTTCCATTGTACATTCTTACATTGTGGAAAAGATACATCTCACATAGACACACCCTATCATGGATTCGAACCAATAAAATTTGCCATATTGTTTTGAAGGGCATTGCTAGAGAGTACCTACATTGTATTTCAATAGTCAAAGAGAGGAAATAAGAAGTTAATGATAAGTTTCATCAAATATGTACTGCATGATATTAATGTCCTAATAAAATTGTGCCAGCACTTAGCTGGTTTTTCCTGCAGCTAAACATACATTTATATGAGATGGCGCCGATTTTATGTATGAAGGCGTATAGTTTATGGGAGATAGCGCCAATTTTAAATGAGATGGCACCAATTTTATGTAAGAGGCGTTGATTTTATGTGGGATAGTGCCGATTGTATGTGGGATGGTGCCGATTTTATGTGGGAGGTGCCGATTTTAGGTGGGATGGTGCCGAGTTATGTGGGATGGTGCCGATTGTATGTGGGATGGTGTCGATTGTATGTGGGATGGTGCCGATTGTATGTGGGATTGTGCCGATTGTATGTGGGATGTTGCCGATTGTATGTGGGATGGTGCCGATTGTATTTTGGATGGTGCCGATTTTATGTGGGATGGTACCGATTTTATGTGGGATGGTGCCGAGTTATGTGGGATGGTGCCGATTGTATGTGGGATGGTGTCGATTGTATGTGGGATGGTGTCGATTGTATGTGGGATGGTGCCAATTGTATGTGGGATGTTGCGGATTTTATGTGGGATGGTGCCGAGTTATGTGGGATGGTGCCGATTGTATGTGTGATGGTGCCGATTATATGTGGGATGGCACCGATTGTATGTGGGATGGTGCCGATTGTATGTGGGATGGTGTCGATTGTATGTGGGATGGTGCCAATTGTATGTGGGATGTTGCCGATTTTATGTGGGATGGTGCCGAGTTATGTGGGATGGTGCCGATTGTATGTGTGATGGTGCCGATTATATGTGGGATGGCACCGATTGTATGTGGGATGGTGCCGATTGTATGTGGGATGGTGTCGATTGTATGTGGGATGGTGCCGATTGTATGTGGGATGGTGCCGATTGTATGTGGGATGTTGGCGATTGTATGTGGGATGGTGCCGATTGTATGTGGGATGGCACCGATTGTATGTGGGATGGTGCCGATTGTATGTAGGATGGCGCCGATAGTATTTACATGCACTGACGTCGTCCAGCGGCACCTTCCATTATAATCTACTTAATGCATGTGTAGACGCAGGCAAAAGCCTCGAAAAATATCGTGTTCAGTCTTCGCCAGTTTCATCTCTTTCCCAGCCAAATACCAATTTGTATGAATGTTTTTTTTTTTATGAAACAGGCCATGTCAGTGTACATCATGTTTGTCGTCTCCTTCTCAGTGACATTTGAAATCTGCCTCAGGAGAGTGGTGAGTTTATCATTCCAGGGGGTGTTTCACAAAGATCCTAAGTCAAACTCAACTCTAAGTTGGACTTAAAACATTATGGAGAGCCATTTGTAGCCCTAAAATATAATATATCCAAAAGCGAAAATTCAAGTATTTTAGACTTTTTGTAAATTCCAAGTCAAGAAGATGAAATATCCTTGATAATAGAAAATATGAATGATTTGAATCAACATTGTATGCCTTTTGAAATAATTTTTACAAAATATTTTCATAGATGCTAACGGCTTTCCATAATTGTTCAGTCCAACTTAGAGATAAGTTCAACTTAGGATCTTTGTGAAACACCCCCAGAAATTAGCTCACCAAAGATTAAGAAAACCCAATGTTTATTTATAAAATGTAGGCCTAATTTTGATTTTTGTTGATATTTGAAATAGATTACGTGATTACCACAGAAGATTGTCATTAAATGCTAGATTTCTCATCATCAACAAGATGCTAAACAAAGTTTCGGCAATGTTGGAATAGAATTTCTAATATCCATCCCTTGTAATATGGTGTAGTATATATTCTAAACAATCAAACAAAATCGAAGTTTGTCTCGTGAGGTCAAAGCAAAACAATTCAGATTTCGATTGAAATCTACTTGGACCACCTTTAACACCATCGCAACTACTTTCCAAAAAATCGACCTACTTTATGGAAATTGCAATGACCTTGTACACGTCATTTTTGGAAACATGCAAACATTACAATGACATATTATGGAATTCGAATAGCCTATGATTTCTATGGGATATAATTATAATATCATCTTGAAATGGCCCTTGAGGTGATTTTTTCTAAAGTTGTTGAATTCGATCGTATTCAATTTCAATGGCCTCGTACGTCACCCTTTGAAAATATTACAATGACATAATACAGTAGGGACCACCTGTCGACAAAGACCGCATTTTGTTTCCTTGAAAATAGTTTCTTATTGAAACATGTACTATACTAGGCACCTGTACTTAAAGACCACCTGTCTATAATGGCCACTTTTCCTGTCTCCCTCGGGTGGTCTTTATAGACAGGTTTCAGTGTATCTTACAATTACCCCTGGGCCGATTTCTCATTCGTCGGTAATGTTTATTTTGTCCGTAGTACCGGTTTTCCAGCGTGACGTCTTCCTTCCTGAGTGTGATCACGATGATGTTGGGCGAGTTTAACAAGGACGATATCTTCAACGAAGACGTCTCACTCCAGCCCTACGGTGTTACGGTCTATATTCTCTTCGTTGCTTTCCTCTTTCTCATGCCAATGGTTCTCAATAATCTGACGGTAAGTAGCATCGAATATTAATTAATACAATTAAGTTCAGATCTATCATTTTTATCGCTGGTAATTCTGTCAGGGGGGTGGGGGAGGGGGGATCAGGGGCACAGCCGGCCCATACACCCTCTTAAAATCCATATGACATACCTTGAATACATTAAAAAAAGTTATCCCTTTAAGAATTTTGACCCGTAAGCCATCCAAAAGGCATCCGAAAATTGATAATCAGAACGAGCTTTCTTCTGTATCTGCAAAGGTTGTTCTGTATTTTTACTTAGTGATATTTCCTAATGATGTAAATTTGGTTTTCTTATCACCCTGGATAGATCGGTATCGCAGTTGGTGATATTGACGAAATTCAGAAGAAGGCTTTCATCAAGAGGTATTCTATTCAGGTAAAATACAATTTCCCGTGTGGTGGGCATGCATTCAATCTATTTTTGCACCATGTTCATGAGACACATTGGCTACAATTGACGCATCAGCAACCATCATCTGCATCTTTGTTCATCACTAATTTTGTTTAACTTTTCCCTTTATGCAGACAGAATAAGACTTTGAAATTCGTTAAATGTTTACTCTGGTTTCATATTTGTCGTGTCTGAATAACTACATTTATAACAGATGAAATAGCATTACAAATTTCGAAAGTGTATGGACATGTTCTACCATTCAAAGGGATCTCTATTTTCTGTTTTCCCATTTTTTTATATTTTTATTTATTTCATTCATTTTTTAAAATATGAATATAATTTTTTTTTTTTTTTTTGGGGGGGGAGGGGTGTTGGGGTCATGAAAACCATTTTATTTCAATCATTTATTTAATTGGTTTGGTGATTTTTCCAGTTTATTTTCCAGTTTATTTCCACAATCTGATAAAAATACAAAATTTATTTTAACTGACTGCGAAGAGAGCAATATTTTCACTTATTGGCCTACACCAAGTCTTAAAAAAAGACGGCGTTTATGGAGCTCGTATAGCACGCAGCGATTAAAATTTCACAATACTTTATTTAACAATTTTTTTTTCGCAATTTGAAGATGTTAACGGTGGTTTATCTTGTCCTATAGGCTGACTACGTGTATCATCTAGAAGGGAAATTTCCCCTCTGGCTTCAGAGATATCTTTATCAACCAGAGTTCATGCCGAAAGTCTGCAAGAACAGGCAAGACTTCCTTCTATGGGTAAGAAATGATTATTTTAATGATGATGGTGATGATGGTGATGGTGGTTGTGGTGATGTAAAGATGATGATGATGATGGTAATGGGGTGGGGTGGTTGTGGTGATGTAAAGATGATGATGATGATGGTAATGGGGTGGTGGTGGTGTTGGTGATGTAAAGATGGTGATGATGATGATGATGGTGGCTTCTTCTTTTGCGTCGGTATCCGCTTCTGCCGGTCGCTCATGGCGCTTGCGCTTAAACTTCTCTTGACGTTCGTTATTTTGGATAAGTGTCTTATTTATTTATGTTCTCTTTGTAAGCGATAGTCATTTTCTCATTATTTCAGACTAGAAAACAGTAATTTTACATCTTTAGAGTGACTCTCTGTTTCTACATAAAACATAGACTCATCACGGGCCAAATTGTGTTATAACCAGGGGCTGCGATTCCGGGGGGACGGGGGGCTCACGTCCCCCTCGGAAAAATTTGCAAAAGTGCACACAAAAAAAGGTATAGCAAATACTGACTAAATGTATAGCAAATACTGACTAAGGACTGCAACACACTTTTAGGCCCTGGAGGGCCCAAGAGTGCAGCGTTTAGGCTAATAAAAATACAAAAATCTTCTCGCTCGGTCGCTACGCTTCCTCGCATAATATCCTTCAAAATATACAAGTAAATAATATAGAAAATCTGTATTCCGTTGGTATCACGTCAGCACAGTTTATACTGTATATTTAAAAGATTAAAAGTTATCGAAATAGATCAGTTCTACAAAATGAATAGGCCGCTTGCTTCTTTAAGGAGTCCCTTCCTGCCTGGTTATACAAATATTGTCGCCTAATTGTCAACATCTGGATACGCCACATGTCGGTCGGTCGGTCCGTCAATCTAAATGCATCGATGAGGGCGGTGTTTCAAAAAAGTGGGCCCATAGAGCGTTTTACCACATGGATAGACGCCCATGCCTGTCGGCTCTTTGCTCACATATCTAGCACCTCTTAAAATCGTGTTTACGACAATTACTGATCGATCCATGTACAAAGCAGTTTTAATTGTGAATAAGACATGTTTTTTTTCTTCTACAACCATACAGTTCTTTCCCAAGGAAGATGCTGCGTTCATAGAGGCGGACAGCAAGACGGTGCCCAGGACCGCAGAACATGTCTTGGATGAGCTCCAAAAGCATAAATCCACGTGAGAATCTTATTTGGTTTATTTTTTTGAGTGACGTTGCGCTTTTAAAGTTATGTTAACTCACGTTCTTTACATTTTGTTTTTTAATGTATCAAGATTATTTATATTAGGTTGACTGGATCTTTAGCCCATCATTTACCAATTTTGATTTTAAAAAACACACATTTTCTCACCTTTTTTCCTAGATGAATGTAAAGATCTGTCTTTTTTTTCAGAGCTATATTCAGTCAAGCTTTTCCCTTCCAAATTTTCTATTCATAAATCTTATGCACTGTATTTTGTAGAGTTATTAGAGCTTTATACAAAGGACCGACACAAATACAAATACAAAACCTTCTTTTATAGTATCTCCCAATTTTGGTAAAAATATATGTTGAACTTTTTAAATTTTCTCCAGGATGTCAAGTTTGAAACTTATGATTAAGCAACAGGGAGACATACTTCGACGAATAGCGGACAAAGAGGGCGTGCTAGCCAAGTCGCAGGACTTCTATACCCTGGACGAACTCTACGACGATCCGCCCGACGATCAGGACGATGGCGACAATCCGTCGTTGTCTGTTGTGTAGTTTGCGAAAGAAAGAAAAGGAAAGATTGAAAGAATAAATATATAAAGACAGATTGACGGGAGAAATCACGATTTCATCAGCAGAAGTTACTAAAGAAAGAAAGAAATTTAAGTAAGAAAGACACAAAATAGAAAGTAAGAAGACAATGCGATATCTTCCGAATTGTGGTAAAGGAGAAATCCTGACCAAAAAGAAAAAGAATAGAAAGGTCAGAAGAAAAAAATCGAAAAATAAACTACAAAATAAATTGTATTAATAAACCGTGGTCGTCTGGAATAATAATCTAATATTCATTTGTAAAGCGCAATAACTGTGTGGATATATTCTATTGCGCTGCAAGAGCTCGTAAATGCTGTTCTATACATATTATATGAACAAGTGAGTTTTCAGTTTTGATTTAAAATTATCTAGTGATGGGGCTTTCCTTATTTCTAGTGGTAATTTATTCCATAATCTAGGGGCAGCACAGAGAAATGACCGGTCCCCGAGGGTTACTTTGGTTTTATATGGGGGTATTTGCAACATAAATGTGTCTTGTGTACTACGAAGGTTACGACCATGAGTTTGAGATTTGATAAGCAACAATTCAGTAACGTTATTAGGAGTTTGACCATTTAGAGCTTTGTAGACTATCATTAATATTTTAAATGTAATTCTCTGGCGAATTGGCAACCAGTGTAGTTCCTTTAGAAGCGGGGTTATTCGAGAGAATTTGGGGATGCTGCAAATAAGTCGTGCACATGTATTTTGGACCCGCTGCGACTTGGAAATTTGTGAATCTGGCAATCCATACAATAAACTATTACAGTAATCTAGTTTACTATAGTAACACATGCATGCATGATAGTTTTCATGCTGTCCTGATCAAAGTATTTTCGAATGCGTCTCAAATTATAAAACATGAAATAGGCTGATTTGTATATTTTAGTGATATGTAAATCCATATTCAGGTGGGTATCGAAAGACACACCTAAGTTTCTAACGGTATCAGATGGGGCTATGGTGGAGTCACCATCTGATACACTACGGGACCTAGATTTAGAAACCTGGCGTGTAGTACCAATGACCAAAAGTTCTGTTTTGTTATCATTTAACAAGATTAAAACAAAAAAAGGTGTGTTTATTTGTATGTAGTCTTTTTGCATTTTAATTCATCCGTTTGCTTTTTACAATGACGGGAATATAGGTAAAATAATTAGAGAACACGTTACATGTATATCCGTCAAATTTGTTAACATTCACCCTATTTCCTGAAAGATCTACGTTACCATACCAGTATATAAGTATAGTTTTCAATAGACCATTTTCGTAATGTAATCAAATTGAATGCACAAATATTTGTTTATTGCCTCGTTACAAATTATTTCATTTGTATTTCTATTGTCAGAATGCGAATTGCATACATTAATTGTTGTTAGGTAAGACAAACATTATTGCCTGTCCTACATAAAAACACGTAATGGTGCAATTCACATTCTGACTATTGAAATACAATTATTCGTGACAGCTCAATGAAATCATTTGTAAAGAGGCACTTGGTAGAGATTTTATGCATTACATTTTGTAACATTACGAAAATAATCTATTGCATAAATATAAATCACTGATTCTCCTTGTATTACGATATTGATAGCGATAAGCCTTAATGTTATGAATCATTATTGTTATTTTCATTTACTGCTTATTCTTAATTGCACTTGAAAAAAAACGCACCAGTAATGATTTAATTTGTATAATGTAGCAAGTAAAAAAGTTTTTTATTGCACCATGATTTAGCCGAGCCTTTTTCTTATTTGCCCAAGTACTATGTAACTCTGTTTATGTAATGTATTTGTTTTTATATTGAGTCAGATCTTCATTTTCAAAAATATCTGTACGTCTAATGACAATATTTCATGTCTAACATCAAGACTGTTTGCAGCAAAGACAGATTCGTAAGTAAGAAACGAAAGCAAAATTATTATTAATAATCAAATTGAAATTTGTATATTTGGTAATTTACGTAATTTGACTTTGATTAAACAACATACAAATTAGTTCTAGTGGAGATTCTCTTCGAAGGATCTTCAGACATCTATCATCTTGGCGTGTGAAATATTATATATTTATATGAGAACGTTTACAGAACTTCAAACCAGAAATAAATAAGCACATTTGTTGTTTGTTAGCACCGGCCATGATCAATCATGCAAACAATGATTATTCATTTGAAATGGCATCTTCGTTTTCATCTACGTGTTTTTCTATATGTCAATTTCATGAATTTACCATATTTTTGTTCATGAAAATTTATTGTAATATTGTTTTGGGGGAAATGTGGAATCTAATAAACAATTATACATACAAACACTTGCTAGCATGTTATTTGTTGCTGGTGTTGTTGTCGAATGAATAGTAATATCAGAAATACAGGTTGTATTGATTTTTATGCCACATGTTTGCGTAGTCCCGGGTACACTTTCTGTGTACAATGGTTGTTTTTCTGTACAACACAAAACAGTTCAGTGCGTGTTACATTACCAAGACTGGGCCAAATTTCTTATAATTTTGATGACTCCAGAGCCTTGCAGCCTTATATGTTAAATGAACAACGTTTTCTGATCGATTCCACACTGTTTATTTCACAATGAAATCGCATGACCAGAACTCAAATCTATCTTTAAATTGAAATCTTTATAATGTGATTCAATTTCTTTCAAAATCCAAGCGTACGCAGTCATGTCATACTCATAGGGATGCGGAAGCATATATGTTATTTGCCAATAATTGCAATGACGACCTTCGTCATTGCCTTGTTTTCGTTCACATTCTGCCCCATTAATATACTTATCCTTGTTTTCCTTATCCTTATCGTCAGGAAATCGCATTCGTTTTGCACGTAGTGTTTGTGATTCCTAGTTAGGTGCTTTCCTCATGTCCTTTTCCTTTCAAATTTCATAGGCATAGTCTCTAACATCTCATCAAGGTCACTACATTCTTCGATTTTCGAAATCACTCATGCATAACCATCCAGGCGCCATTTTGTCCGTTTCTGGTCCATTTTAAGGCCTTTCTTTCTTCCTTCCTATCTCCACTATCCTAGATCCTACAACCTTCTAACAAATTCCTCTAGATAGTCTAAGAGATGTTCTTTCATCTGCGACGTATAACCCGCCCTTCAAAATGCCATCTTCGTACTCAAAATTCAAATCTGAAACCGACTCCGTCAAAAATCTCTCAAAGTCTTGAAAAATTGACCCCTAAATAAACTAAAACTGCCATAACTTTCTCATATAAATTCCGTTTGGTATTTAAATCTCACAGTATCTTTATCTTATATTTGCACATAGCCATGCCAAATTTCACGCTCCAATGGCTTTGCAAAACATAAATAGCGCCCTCTAAAGTTCTGGGAATTGGCTTTCTCTCTGTGGCCGTATCTCCATAATGGCTTGGCAAACCCGTACCCTTTTTTGGATTTAGATACTTGAAGATATGCCCTTTCCAGCCATATACAAAATTATATACCCTATCACTGACCAAATTTGAGAAAATTGCCCTCCAAATTCGCCATTTTCACGAAAATTGAGAAATAACTTCAACTTGCTCTAAACCGGCGATCTTTATACCTACATCAAAGAAACTTGGCAGACACATGTATCCATATACGTGACAACTGTCTGCTAAGTTTAGTAAATTGTAATGCCCTCTTCGCCAAGTTATCGCCCAAAATGATGAATTTACTATGCTTTACGTACTAGCGCGTTTGATGCGTGCAGTACGTTTTGCGCAGATGACAATGGTTTCAAACTGACCGCACTGAAGTGCCCTTTCGAATGATACCAAGTATGGTATATGTTCACGCAGAAAATTGTGAGTAAATCGCATTTGAACAAGGGTCACTATACAAATTCCGCCGAGTTTCCGCCCTATTATAACACGTTTCGGCCATGACGTCATTTTTTAAGACTGTTATTTGGTTGTGTTAGTATGGGCGGCCGTCCGTGCCAAAGCACGCGTCGCAACATGTTCACCATGCACCAAGTCCTATTGGTTTTGCACGCAGTGCTTGCGAGCCCTTTCTAGATCCCTTCCTCTACTCCAACTCCCTTCAAAATTTGTAGGCGTAGTCTCTAGCATTCCTTCAAGGTCACTAGATTCTTCGTTCTCAGGAAACCCTCATGCGTGACCGTCCAGGCACCATTTTTTCTGTTTCGGGCCGTTTTGATGACCTTTCTTTCGCCCTGACTATCTCCACTATCACAGAAGCTACAGACTTCTTACATATTGCTCTGGATAGTAACAGTCCGAGAGTAGCTCCTTCGTTTGACACGTAGAAACATGGCGTCATTGCACGCACATCGTTGTGACACGATTGCATTTCTAGTTCATATATCATTCATACCTTATGATATCACCAAAGATGTTTCTCTTTTTAAAGCATATACATCATCATAAGTAAGCAATGAATACTGTTTTCTTTGGCCGTGTTATTTAAATGATTGAGCGATACTTTACATTACAACTCCGTCTAGTAGCATTGTAATCAGCTCCAAAGGAAATTTGTTTTGAACACTTTTTTTGTTTACCTATCAATTCAATTCAATTCAAAGATGGTTTTAATTATAGCACAAACATGGTTTAAAGAAATACAATTTTACATGAAAGACAGCCATGGCTGGAATATTCTTGTTTACTTGTTAGGCACAATAGATAACACTTTTAAAGATATACATGTCAAAACTAGCAATATAGAAAAAGTATTTGGATCCTGTAACTAAAAACCATAAAGACATTGCACAAGTTATCAGAAATAGAACAAAAATATGAGCTATTATTGTTTAAAATTTTCCTATTATGGGGGGGGGGGGGAGGGAGGGTTAGATACAGACTGAATTTTGAAAGTCGTCTAGCCGTTAAAAAAGTTTACATTGTTAAATTGGGCTCTAAAATCTGTAAGGAAATCTAGTCGTGACTTTATATTTTGATAGGACAAACATACTGTCTGTTCAATCGGAAAACAAATAGGTCAACAAAAACAAATTCACTATCTAATGTTCTGTATTTAAAACATCGAGGGCAATGGTATGTCTTTGCTGGATATTATTGCATTGCACTGTGATTACATAATATAACAGTGCATTTATTAGTCCCTCGGAAAGTTTTGCAGCGCCAGAAATACTTACAGCTCGTGTACTAGTCCATAATCTGACCGGTTCTCTATTATTTCCTACAATTGATTCAAGCAGCCGAAGATGGCGCTATCAAGGAACTAATATGCTCTTTCTCTCTTCTTTCTTTCCTGATTTGATTTTGTTTGGCAATTAGTCACAATATTTACTATTTTTGCCAAACACTATTTTATGGCTCAGTCTTTCGCAGGGATCACGCCATCTTCGGCTGGCAGCAAGTAAGTATATAGGGGGGGGGGGGGGGGGGTCGCATTGCGTTGTTGTGGTGGAGATCAAAATTAAATCGGTCACTGGCAGATTCCGGACTACTCGTGTACATGCTTTGACTGATGCAGGATGCAGGATGAGCATGAATTAAACGCATCGAAGTCTGAGTTACCCATTTGCCTAGGCAAGCTCAGAAGTAGTCCCAATGTTTAAAATGAAATGCGATCTTCAAACATCATTATTTCCTTTTAAACAATAATTATGCTCATGGTTTTGGGCACCTATTCGTCTATTCTCCGCCGCCCCCCCCCCCCCCCCCGCGCTCTCCCCCCCCCCCCCCCCCCTCTCTCTCTCTCTCTCATTCTTGTCTGTTTACTCCTTTCGTTTATCCTTATCATTCTATCACGGCTGACTTGTCTATATGAAGTTGTCCTCGGAATGTTTTGGGTGTGGCGTGACGTGTTTTTGTATCCCTCAACGATGTTGCTTAATTTTTTTCTCCCTATACTCTCTTATTTTTGTGTATATAGTCAGTGTATAAAGGGCACTGACTTGGCAACGGTTCTCACAGGCAAGTTTAATGTCACTTGTATTACGTAACATCACCTTTCCAATGAATGAAATAATATACATGTATAATCAGATAGGGATGAATTTTCAAAGTGTTTAATGGTGGAATTCAAGAGCTATAATGCTCATTCGGTAAGTATGGATATCTGGGGGGGGGGGGGGGGGGGGGTGAAAACAAAACTCTGTATCTTTCAATTTGATAAAGAAGTGGCGAAAGCAGTTTACAGAAAAAGCAACAACAGCAGCAACATCAACAAAACAAACAAATTTCTGAATATAGAGGGAAACATAATAACTAAATCGTAAAAAACAACCAAACAAGATTGAGTCATAAATAATCTATGTAAACAAATGATAATTTGCCATCAGACAAACTAAAGAATTACACATACGTACACCCAGTGGCGGATCCAGGGGGGGCAGGGGGCCCGCCCCCCCCCCACCCTTGAGAAAAAACCATGTAAAAACACGTGATTTTTACCTTTTTGGGGGGTTGTGGGTTGGGGTGCAAATTTTTAAATTTTCGAGGACAAAAAAAAATGTGCTCACTACCCCACCCCCCCCCCCCCCCCCCCCCCACCCCCACTGAGCGAATTTTCGGCCGGCGCGATTTTCAAATTTTCGGGAGCAAAAAAAAATAAAAAATGGGCCCCCTCCCCTAAGAAATCCTGGATCCGCGCCTGCGTACACCTACACCGTGTACAAGATCTTGACATGAATCCAACCTCTAAATTGCACTTCAAGAAAGCATAACTGATAGGAACGTTCAGTTTAGAAGCTTTTTTGTTTGCTTGTTAGAGTTTTAAAAAGTTTTTGTCCATACATATAGGCCCGAATTCACAAAGGAGGTTTGTCGACAAACCGAGGTTTATGTGCGTCATACGACGCGTTTCGACGCGTTTTTACAAACCTTGGTTTGTAAAATACAAAAGGAGGTTTGTCGACAAACCGAGGTTTGTCGACAAACCTTCTTTGTGAATTCGGGCCATAATGTCTGTAAACTTATCTTAAACTCTTTTTTGGGGTCTTTTTAGAGGGGGTTATTGTTATACTCGATCAAACCTTACATTATAAGAATATTGTGCGCATTCGTTTCTTTTCTTCGGTCTGTTATATATGACTACACAAAGGCAATTAAAGTCTCGCGAGCATTAGACCGAGTAAAAAAAAAGGTATCTTTTTTGTTGTTATATAATTTTATCCTATCAGGCGAGTGTGTTTTGTTATGCATGGACCGATATACAGTCTCACTACGGCTTGAACACCGCCTCACACACTTTCCTTTGATTTGATGGATGCGTGTATTATTTACTATCATTTGGAATGGCAAGTTCTTCGTTCCCTTGCCTCTTAGGAAATAAACACCTGTGATATTACAGACGATTGTAAATGAATGAATGAATGAACTTCTGACGGTAAGTTTAGACGGAAGCATTTGTTTTTCTAATCGATGTATGCTGAATGAATAAAGAATGTCTGATGTATGATCGATTTGTGTATGTTGTCGAGATTCTATGAATGATCCCGATTGCAGACTGAAGTCTGAAATGTTGTAACTTTGCAACGCTTTTAATTCTGTGAGGTTGGCAGAAGGGGTGGGGCCATAACTTATTTCGAAAATATATACTGACTTCGTCGTTAGAACCTGTGTCTTTGAACGCTTTTTAAACAGAAATATTGCGCAATTAAAGCTCTGATTTATCACCATCATCATCATAATCATCACCGGCATAAATGTCAAACTTTTAAAGTTTCCTTGCTCATACCAGATTGCAGTCGTATGTCTAGATAGAAGGGCATAACTATAGATTTAAATCACTGTCAAGGTCGTAAACTTTCTAGATAATGTTTGCTTATAATCTCTGAAGATGACTATGGGCAGGACAGTATACTTGCCTCAGTGTTTCCAAATAACTGACCAAACTTAGGAATGCAATTGTTAAAACATCACTTTATTGATTAAACATGTAAAAACAAAGGAGACATCATTATTAGGAAAGAGTTCCATAATAATGTACCCCCCGCTAAAATTGATATTTACTTTAGCCTAACCCTTACCCTAACCCTACTAGTTTCCCATGCTTTATATATTCTATTATTATTAGGTATATCACTCTGAGTCGTATCTATACATTTGTTTTCAATATTAGCGGGGGTACACATGGAACTCTTGCCCACTATTATAATAGACCAGGGCAAAATCAATGTTTTGGTATCATGTTATCTTCTGTTATCATGAAGGGCAAATGAGGCACAAAGCGTCTCCTATGAGGGCAATTTTATTTGGGCAATAAAATTGCGGCATATAATAGGCGCCCTTATACTTGGGGAAATGTCGGGATGGTTTTTAACATCAGGCTAATAAGTAGGCTTGCTGAGTTCCAACAACTCGCCCTGTTGTTTTTTAAATTGTTTTCTCGTCTTTTTGTCCTAAATGACCTCATCATCTCGCTAGCATCTTTAAACTAATTCGTCCACTAGCAAAAGGTTAATCTTTTTGATGTTGAAGTCCACATTTTCCTAGATTTTAATAAGTCTTCCGCATTATTGAATGTATGATGTGCAAAATAATCATTTAATTCACTCTTTTTCATTTCAAATATCACAGGTATTCATCTTGGTAAAGAGAGTAGGATCCGGGATTGGCAAATTATGGAGTAGTTTTTGTTAGATCGGATATTCTCTATAGTTCCCACAAAACATGGAAAAGACACATCCAAGAAATGATGTGTCTGGCACTAAAAGAAGATCAGACGGTATGAACATCAGCATATCGAGCAGCGATACCGATATAAACGTCAGCGATAACAGACATCTAATTTATGGCGACCGTAACGGAGGAAGGTCCGCCATCGAAGTCTGCACGTTACAGCCAACGGAGCTAATCTCCCCCGCCAAGGGAAGCGAAGATGTCGTCCAGGATGGGGAGGTTGATGATGATGTGTCGACAGACAGTACGATCACGAGCGCTAGAGGACTGCGGTTGAGGATGGCCAAGCAGGGCGGGAAAATGAACAAACACAACGAGATTCCTCTCAACGATTTCAATAGCGAGTCGAGTTTTCAGTCGCCACCGGAAGTCGAGTCATTCACGCCGAAAAAGAGGATACGTTTCAAGACCGACGAACCGGAAGTGTCGCATGCAAACCAGTCGACCAAACGGAGGGCGTTTCTAAAAAAAGATAACAAAGGAAGTAAATCTCGGTTTGATCCCATGAACAGAATTCGCATGTCGATTAGTTTCATGGGTAAAGGAACGCTCATTGACTATGATCGGGGAAATGGGCAGGTGAACGATGGCCGTGAAGGTAGTGGTGTTGATGGCCACGATGATGGTGTTGATGGCCACGTTGATTCGGCAATCGTTGATGAAGGAAAGCTACCCGTAAAGAAACCATGCAAAGACAGGTTCCTAGAGAATTTCAAATCTAAGATCCAGAAAACCACCAAGAACAACAGGTTGAATAGAGTCTACTCACCTGTTCTCATTGTGAACTTGATAGACGTGAGTTGAACACCAATTTTTATGTTTTCTTTCTCAAACCGCAATAAAATTAATAGGCCAGACCCTCTCCAGAAATAGCCATCCCATCAAGCCCATACGATTTATTTGACCCCCTTCATAAAGTGGTTTAGATCCTCTAAGTTTTTGACCAAGAAAAGTTGTCGGCCTTACTGTAGCCGTCCGGTTTAGCCCACAGATTCTTCCAAAAGAGATCTCTAAGTTTCACCCCCATCTATTGCATGCATCAGACTTTTTCAAAATAAAGGGCTGTGCATTATAAACAAAACACCGAAAACTGACATGAAATTTTGGAGGATTAAAGTTGTCAGACTGCCCTAAAATGTATGCACCCCCTAAAAGTCAATTATTGTCAGATGGAAGGGCGGGGCTAACACAATTTCCTATCGAGAAAGGGTTGTCTTACCCCCTTAAAAAGTACCCGTTGACCGAACGTTTCCCCTCCCAATGATATTCAGGACGTATAAAATCACTTGTTATATAACTTTAAACTTGATAAATAGATATCTAATAATAAGTCCGCATATAAGTTTGAATTTACATAGTGCAATCTTTTTTATAGTAATTTTTTGAGATACAAGTTTGCGTCAATTAATAATTTCTTGAATAAGTTATTTCATGGTTAGTTTTATGTTGCTTTATCCAACAATAATGTTCAGGATCAAGTAACGGAAATTTAATTTCAGTGTAACTTCTTAAATTTTCTCCTATCAAAATCGAAATAACTAATATGCATACCTTAGACATAATGATGTGTAATCGGGTTCTAGACGTGTATCAATCAGATATGCTTCTTTACGTCTAGGGACCGACCTTTAACGTCACCATCCGAAAGACGTGACTCAGTTTTGAATCGGGGTCCGCCTCGGCCTGAGCCAGTTTGTAGGCGAAGACAGAGAGCTGACCAATCGAACGTACCGCTAGACCAACTCACATCTCTATAATGAAACAATATTCCATGGTTTTCGTTTTTAGGCTGTTCGGGATGATGACCTCGTTGATCTGAAGAACATTCTTGACCAGAACAGCTACTTCAGTTTGAACAAACTGGATAAGAAAAACCTAGCCCTACTCCACCATGCCGCCATCCATAACCGGGATCTAATCGCAAGGGAATTATTGAGGAGAGGTGCAAGTAAGTCTGCAATAATTTTTGTGTACGTTCTCAAAGATTTGCCGCGGTTTTTAATTCACATCACTTTGCCTCGGCGGATTTAAAAGTATATTTTTAAATGTTAATGTAACTTTGTAGCTCTATGACAAGTTTGTAATCTTGTCCATATGATATTAAAAATGATATCCAGACATTTCCCTGATGAACTTGCATCTTCTGGGGGAGGAGTGTGGTTAAAGTTCCTGTCTGGAAACCGTTAATTTTGAATCTCAGGGAAAAACACAATAGCATAGATCTGGGCCCTGCAGTATAAAAATTAATCTTAAAATCTATTGTATATCCAATCTCCATCTCTTGCTGGCTTGCTGCAATTAATCTCATCTCATCATTTTATATTTAATTTATTGATTGTATTTTTTACGTTATATCTGATTATGACACATTTATTATTCGTGTTGCAAGTTCGTCAATTCTATAGCACAGAATTCACGGACCTTATTGATTCGCTGCTTAAATACTTTTACATTCACACTTTCTTTAGTTCTTTAGAATATACTACGAACGAAAATGATGACTTGTTTGTTTCTTTGTTGTTTTTTCCGTAATCAGATAAAACATGAAATAACATAGGTTATGGAATTTAAGTTTTAAAAATACGACAGATAGCCTATTACAGCTTTAGGATAGGCAGAGAACAGCAGTTCTTCCACGGGATCCTATTCTAAATCCAATTTATTGTTGGTCATCGTATATACATGTATGCACCAAGCGACATTTATAACTTAAATAGGGTGGTTTTGTGAGTAGCACGGCAGTTTTACAACAAAGGTGGTTCTCCATTTCTCAAACTATTTCATAATTTCATAATATAATCAGGGAAAGATTTTCGATCCCCCAGTTTACCCCGAAACATGACTATTTTACCATCTCTACGTAAAATAAAAGCTTTCCTACATTGATATAATCATCTATCTTCCACTCAGATGTCGATGTTACCGAGCTTCATGTCAGGGCGACCCCTCTTCATGCCGCTGCTCGTATGAACAGCGCCAACGTCGCCCACGTACTCCTAGCACGATGCGCCGATGTCAATAAGCGAACCACCAACGGGATGACACCGCTTCACATCAGCGCGCGGAGAGGACACGTCGAAGTTACCAGGGTAAGGGCCTGCATGATGACAAGATTGGCATTTCTTTGTTGATGGTGGCGTTAAAAGACGTGTACGCCACTTGCTCCTACCATGTACAACTGCTCCGCGTTATTTTCCTACACTAACTGAATTCTTAACTTCAACCCTAGACCAAACACTTCACCTAACCCTAACCGGGCTAACCCTACACCCCATTTGCAAGTTGCAACCCCCATTCCTATACCTTTTACGAAATAAAGCCCGGCGTCTTGTCACCCGCAAAAGATTGTGATGATGGTGATGAGCGTGATGATGATGATGCGGGGAAGAATTATAATTATGATGAGGTGTCTTGGTCTAATGGTTATGTCACCGGACTGTTGATCACAAGGTCCTTGGTTCGAGTCACACCGCGGCACAAATGCCCTTTGGCAAGACATTGATGTACATTTGCCACACTCGTCCCAGGTGAAGTTGGTGCCTGGAATTAATTCCTCGAAATGCTAGAGCGCCGTAATGGCAGCCATGCTAAAGCGGGGGTAATAGTTGTGGAGCGCCAGGAGTGTCACGTATGACAGACATGAGCTCTATACAAGAACCCACTATTATCATAATTATTAATATTATAATGATGGTGATGTTTGTGATGATGATGAGGATGATGAGGATGAGGATGAGGATGATGATGATGAGGACGGAGGTGAATGCAGGGCCAGGACATCTTAAAGTGACCAGGGTAAGCATATCAGTGATTGTGAGACAGAAGATGAAAAGAGTAATCGTTTTCTGATAGCGTTTAAGATATTGGTGATGATGATGATGATGATGTTGATAATGATGATGATAGCGATGAGAATGAGGTAATAATGGTAATATTGACAGTGAAGTGGCAATAAAAATGAGGATAATGTACAGTGATGACGATGATGGAGGTGTTAACGTTAGCGGTGAAAATTGTGATGATTATGATGTTTGAATAATGATAAAAGTTATGATGAATAATTATCAATGCAATCATGACATCCTGACAACAAAGAAAATATTCATTCTGTCCTTTACAAGATTCTACTGAGGCTAGGCAAGGCAGACGTGTGTGCGTATGACAAGGACTGCTGTACTCCTCTCCATTTGTCTGCAGTGAAGGGTAGCATGGGAGTTTGCAAGTTACTCGTAAGTGCATTGTTGTTTCGAGACGAAACCTTGATGAAACAATTAAGTAGGCCTATCACTCTATTCGCAATGCTTTTATTATCCATTCCTGAAATGTTTTCATTTCATTCTTTCTTCCCGCCTCTGTCATTTTCGTTTGGCTACACATCGTATGCTTTGGAGTGTCTGACAGAATGGATGCACCCATGCATGTGAGATTGTGATCCATTAACTCACATAACAAGGACGTACAACACGTCGAACTACCCCTTTATAATCGATTTCGTTAACTTCAATCTCATAAGCTTTTTGACCTTCCAGCACATGAAAGAAAATAAGCCGATTTCTAGTAGCACATCCTTCAGACTTCTCCATTTCTGTTACAGGAAAGACAAACTTTCCTAGCTTTCACCATTCCTTTCTAATTTTAAAGGCACTATTTAGATTATATCTCAAAACTTGAAGGAAAACAAAGTTTCCCAAGCCGCCGCGGCGCTCCGGAGGGACTTTGAAGACCACACCGAAATGATTGTATCCGAGGAAGAAGGACAAAAAAGGATTTATTTGCAGGGTTATAGCTTACATTTTTGTTGTGACGATATGTTAAGAGCTTGTGCTCTTTCGGGTTGTAACGTCCAGAATATCATAGGCCTAAGCTTTACACATAACAATGTATCCTATCCAATCTACAGAATATTTGGTATCGCGCATGTTTCATGCAGCTACAAGGCGCTCTATAACCTGCTCGACATAGTAGTATAAAAACCGCTTTGATAAAAACGCTTAAAAATGTACAATGATGGTTAATTCCTGTAGCACACGAGGCGTCATTTTGACTGCGTTATTCCTTCCGCTAATCGAGCCCATGAAGAAATTAACGCATGCGTCAACAATGCAACGCAATGTCAACATTGTTCATGCATTATCCACTATGCGTAAGCTGGCATTCTCACCTGCCGCGTCAGAGGACGTGTATTTACTTGACGCATCTATGCGTCAGCTAATGACGCAATCCTACGTCAGCAAGTGACGCATCGTCTATAACGGGCCTTATCAATCAATCAATCACCATACCTTATCTAGTTCGAACATGGAGCCGACATCAGAGCTAAAGACGACGGCTGCCTGACCCCGCTGATGAAGGCGGTGATGAATGGTCATGCGGATCTGATCGACTTATTCCTAGAGAAGGGTAAGTATACCTCGGATAAACACCTTGAGCAATACTACAAAGACACAATGTACAAAAACAGAATACACCCTTTTACGGTTACAAGAATGCTCATGCGCTGACATTGGCGCCATTTTACATTACGAGTAAACAAAGTTGATTACTCGTAATTTAAAATGGCGCCCGTGTCAATATGATGTGAGCGCACAGTGCAGGCAGTGACGCAACAAAACATGCGCATCTGAAAACATTTATGACGCAATGTTTACTCGCAAATTAAAATGGCGGCCTTAACCGTGAAAGGGTGTATTATAGCAGCAACAATCAGAGAACGAGTTTCTGTTCATTCGAAGTGTACCCCAAAATGAGTTACATTCTATTTTCTGTTACAATGATTGCTGTCAGATTTACCCACATTATTGATAGTTTGCCATTATCAATGCAATACACATGCAGGTAAATCATCAGCATAAAAGATTTTAAATGCATTAGCGTTTGCCATTTTCTAAACATTTCATCTTATTTGAAGTAATGTATAAATACATACATGTATTATTGTACATATTATTTCCACGTATATCTTTTAAATGATTATGACTAAGCATTGTTAAAAAAGATATTCATGTACTATTTGAATAAAGTCTTCTAATACATATGAAGTACAATGTACCTTTAACAAGAGCTAGATTATGGATGGATTTGATTTTTTTTGGACCTGACTGATAAAAAACTGATGTGTATGCTTGTCAGAAAGCAACTAGGGAACCGACGTTTTTAATTCCTCTCCGAGTGACTTGTTAATCAGGATTAATGCCTTACTAATCAGGAAAAATGGCACTAGCGCATCGACGAGATCAATGCGCTACCACTGAGCCATTGCGCCTTTTATGACTAGAATAATGGCTTTCAAAATAGCATTCATGGGTTTCAGTTGAATGCTTCACATCCCATTTAAACTATCCAAGAGGTTGTTATTGAAATATATAGATATAGGATGTCCTTCTGGTCCCCGGCATGCAGGGGCGGTTTAAGAACTCGCTGGAGTATGGCATCCCCATTCAAATGTTATTCTCGGAACTATTGAAGGCTGCCGAGAAATCCTCTATGACATTTTTGTTTTCGTGTTATTCTCTTTCAAAAAACATTGAAGATCTGATCAAAATCGAATTAAAGTATCTGACTAACGTCTTTTATACCTCGGCATATTCGAAATCTTAGTTGTTTGTTATTTTGTTTCCTGTTGAGAATATTCTACTAAACTAAAGGAACCTGTCTACAAAGATCACCTGTCTACGAAGACCACTATTTGTGTTTCCCTTTTGCGGTCGCTATAGACAGGTTTGGCTGTATAAGATAGCATCATTGATTGAAATGACATTATTATATGAATGATATTGTTGTATACACAGCTCGAAACACAGGCATTCCCGTGTCAAGCTATCTGATGGACGAAGACAATGAGAGTAATACGCCCTTGCATCTTGCAGTATTGAAACGCAAAACAGAGGTAACAACTACTTGAATAACTACTACATTTTGGCAGGGCCCCGTTGCACAAAACTTACCATTAATGGTAACTTTGCCATCATTGACTACCATGGAATCCTTAATTTTGATTGGCTGTTGAGCCCTGTTACCATTAATGGTATAGTATTAATGACTGCTTTGAGAGAAATAGTTGTTTTTATTCGCTCAAGGGAAGGTTAGAATTGTGCTATCGCCCGAGGCGTGCCGAGGGCAATAGCCCAATTGTAACCTTCCCGAGAGCGTATAAAAACAACTATTTCTCGAATATTAAAGCAGTCATTAATACTTTTATATGCCGAAAAAATTAATTTCGACAAATCAGATGGCTGGATTTCTTAAGTGAGGTGTATAATAAGTTTTATGCAACGCGGCCCAGGTGTCTGTTAGTCTATATCAGTGGTTCTTCGTATGTTAACCTCATGACCCCATCTGGCACTCTTGGTCGGTGCCGTCATCCTTCAAATGCCATTCATGGTCAATGTCAATATCCCCGTCCGATACAACTGTAAAATAACGCAGGATTAACATTAAAAAGTGATCCATTCATTAACCCCATCCCAAATAAAGTACCCTCTATCCCCAAATTCTAAGAATCACTCGCATTTCAAAGTAATAATACAGAAAAATATAGTTATGAACATAGTTAAACTTATCGTAGAATCTGTTCTTTTGTTTTCTCTTAAAAATTGAACGAGATGAAATATATCCAAATATATGTTACGAAATGAGTTAACAATTTCATTGTTTTTTCCACCGATTTTTGCAGGTCATCCAACGGCTGCTCGACGAGGGAGTCGACGTAAACGTGAGGAAGAAGAACGGCATGACTCCGATCCACATCGCGGCTATGAACGGCGCTACGACCACCGTCATGCAGCTGATCGAGAACGGAGCCGACATCGAGATGAAAGATAACGAAGGCATGACACCGCTACACAGGTAAGCATTGAATGAAAGAAACATATTGCAAAATGATTAAAAAAGATGTTCGGTTGAAATCAAGAAATGAGGTACATGTTGACTCCGTCATAATTATTGCTACAAACTTCTCTCACACTCGATCGATACAGCTGAAAGGCCGAAGTCACCACCGAACTACTTTTGGCCTGATAATAATAACAATAGTTTGTTCTTTATGTAGCGCTTTTCAGGACCGCAGGCCCTCTCAAAGCGCTTTACAGATATATATTATTACCCCGGTCATCGGATTCAGGCTTATCTGCACACAATGTATGCACATTCTCCACTCCCTGGGGAGCATTCCAGCCAGGCG